>JAMPIV010006184.1:420000-713022 GCA_024509875.1 Oreohelix idahoensis | reverse complement strand
TTATGTTTTCACACATTGTTTATATTGTGTCTTTGACTAATATAATTTCTATACCATCGATATGTCACATTAAGTTTTCACACATTGTTTATATTGTGGCTTTGACTAATATATAATTTCTATACCATCGATATGTCACATTATGTTTTCACACATTGTTTATATTGTGGCTTTGACTAATATAATTTCTATACCATCGATATGTCACATTATGTTTTCACACATTGTTTATATTGTGGCTTTGACTAATATAATTTCTATACCATCGATATGTCACATTATGTTTTCACACATTGTTTATATTGTGGCTTTGACTAATATAATTTCTATACCATCGATATGTCACATTATGTTTTCACACAGATTGTTTATATTGTGGCTTTGACTAATATAATTTCTATACCATCGATATGTCACATTATGTTTTCACACATTGTTTTATATTGTGGCTTTGACTAATATAATTTCTATACCATCGATATGTCACATTATGTTTTCACACATTGTTTATATTGTGGCTTTGACTAATATAATTTCTATACCATCGATATGTCACATTATGTTTTCACACATTGTTTATATTGTGGCTTTGACTAATATAATTTCTATACCATCGATATGTCACATTATGTTTTTCACACATTGTTTATATTGTGGCTTTGACTAATATAATTTCTATACCATCGATATGTCACATTATGTTTTCACACATTGTTTATATTGTGGCTTTGACTAATATAATTTCTATACCATCGATATGTCACATTATGTTTTCACACAGCGTGTATATTGTGGCTTTGACTAATATAATTTCTATACCATCGATATGTCACATTATGTTTTCACACATTGTTTATATTGTGGCTTTGACTAATATAATTTCTATACCATCGATATGTCACATTATGTTTTCACACATTGTTTATATTGTGGCTTTGACTAATATAATTTCTATACCATCGATATGTCACATTATGTTTTCACACATTGTTTATATTGTGGCTTTGACTAATATAATTTCTATACCATCGATATGTCACATTATGTTTTCACACAGTGTTTATATTGTGGCTTTGACTAATATAATTTCTATACCATCGATATGTCACATTATGTTTTCACACATTGTTTATATTGTGGCTTTGACTAATATAATTTCTATACCATCGATATGTCACATTATGTTTTCACACATTGTTTATATTGTGGCTTTGACTAATATAATTTCTATACCATCGATATGTCACATTATGTTTTCACACAATTTTTATAATGTGTTTTTGACTAATATAATTTATATACCATCGATATGTCACATTATGTTATCACACAGTTTTTATAATGTGTCTTTTACTAATATAATTTTTCTATACCATCGATATGTCACATTATGTTTTGTTTTCACACATTGTTTATATTGTGGCTTTGACTAATATAATTTCTATACCATCGATATGTCACATTATGTTTTCACACATTGTTTATATTGTGGCTTTGACTAATATAATTTCTATACCATCGATATGTCACATTATGTTTTCACACATTGTTTATATTGTGGCTTTGACTAATATAATTTCTATACCATCGATATGTCACATTATGTTTTCACACATTGTTTATATTGTGGCTTTGACTAATATAATTTATGTCTATACCATCGATATTGTGTCACAATATAATTTTACCACATATGTCACATTATGTTTTCACACATTGTTTATATTGTGGCTTTGACTAATATAATTTCTATACCATCGATATGTCACATTATGTTTTCACACATTGTTTATATTGTGGCTTTGACTAATATAATTTCTATACCATCGATATGTCACATTATGTTTTCACACATTGTTTATATTGTGGCTTTGACTAATATAATTTCTATACCATCGATATGTCACATTATGTTTTCACACATTGTTTATATTGTGGCTTTGACTAATATAATTTCTATACCATCGATATGTCACATTATGTTTTCACACATTGTTTATATTGTGGCTTTGACTAATATAATTTCTATACCATCGATATGTCACATTATGTTTTCACACATTGTTTACATTGTGGCTTTGACTAATATAATTTCTATACCATCTATATGTCACATTATGTTTTCACACATTGTTTATATTGTGGCTTTGACTAATATAATTTCTATACCATCGATATGTCACATTATGTTTTCACACACTGTTTATATTGTGTCTTTGACTAATATAATTTCTATACCGTCGATATGTCACATTATTTTTTCACACACTGTTTATATTGTGTCTTTGACTAATATAATTTCTATACCATCGATATGTCACATTATGTTTTCACACATTGTTTATATTGTGGCTTTGACTAATATAATTTCTATACCATCGATATGTCACATTATGTTTTCACACACTGTTTATATTGTGTCTTTGACTAATATAATTTCTATACCATCGATATGTCACATTATGTTTTCACACATTGTTTATATTGTGGCTTTGACTAATATAATTTCTATACCATCGATATGTCACATTATGTTTTCACACATTGTTTATATTGTGGCTTTGACTAATATAATTTCTATACCATCGATATGTCACATTATGTTTTCACACATTGTTTATATTGTGGCTTTGACTAATATAATTTCTATACCATCGATATCTCACATATCTCGAAGGTTTGTGTGCTACATGACGTCACAAACACATTTCACATATCTCGAAGGTTAGTGTGCTACATGACGTCACAAACACATCTCACAGATTACAAAGGTTAGTGTGTTGTGTAACATCACTAACATACTTTACAGATCACGAGATCAATGTGTTTTGTGACGTCACTAACGGGTGGGTTTGAAAAAAAATTGAAAAAAGGTGATTCGTCTTACGAGGACAAAAGACAAAGAAAATAGTCTACGTTACGGCCACAAGGCCTTCGTCAGGAAAGGAAAGAAAGTGAAGTCTAGATAGGACACATAAAAAACTTAATAAAATAATAAAATAAAAACTGGGTACTTCCCTGAAGGCAAGAACCGAAATTCGCTGTCTGTTGAAGAGCGCGTGGCTGAACAGACGTCACTAACACATCTCACAGATCACGAGGTCAGTGTGTGCTATATGATGTCACTAGCACGTGTACCAGATCACGAAGGTCAGTCTGCTGTGTATTTGAGGCGAACACATTTTATCCGGTAAAGTTTTACCTGTGACAGTGCTGACAATTACGGGTATAGATCTGACAGTGTGACAGCTAGTGTCATGTTCCAACAACTGGCGTATATGTCAAACTTTGTCAATAGTGACATCAGTTAAATGTCAACCAAGCTATCATTTAGGTTTGTTCTAGTTTGTGATCTCTACCAGTTTAGCCGGTTCTTGTCATCTCTACCAGTTTAGCCGGTTCTTGTCATCTCTACCAGTTTAGCCGGTTCTTGTCATCTCTACCAGTTTAGCCGGTTCTTGTCATCTCTACCAGTTTAGCCGGTTCTTGTCATCTCTACCAGTTTAGCCGGTTCTTGTCATCTCTACCAGTTTAGCCGGTTCTTGTCATCTCTACCAGTTTAGCCGGTTCTTGTCATCTCTACCAGTTTAGCCGGTTCTTGTCATCTCTACCAGTTTAGCCGGTTCTTGTCATCTCTACCAGTTTAGCCGGTTCTTCTACTTTCCTCTTCTTTAACTTTATTATTCTTCTTATTCTTGTCGTCACATTTCAAATATTCACTGTTTCCTCTTGCACTTCTTTACAAATATTGTTACCACCTTTCTTGTTCACCTCAACTTCTTCATGTTTTCTCTCTCTCGTGTATGCGTGTTTGTTCAGGAGCTTCTTCTTCTTTCTTTCTACTTTGTTTCCGCCTTCGTTTTTCATTTTATTAGTCTTACATCATTACCATCATCTTGTCCCGTCTGCTAACATTTGTTGTCTTCTCAATCTGAAGAGATGTTTATGTCAAGCATTAACAGAAAATATTATAACTGAGGACATGTGACCTAGTCATGGATCACGTGACACGTGTAGACGCTAGATACAATATGACCATATCTCTTTGGCGTACAGCTCTCAATGAAACATAGCTGTCTTTCGGCACATGCCAGGCCACTCTATGTCATGGGCCATTCGCCCACGTTTTCTCTGTTCTTCTGACACCTGTCTCCAGATTTTTTCTTCTGGTACCTGTCTCCAGATCTCTTCTTCTGACACCTGTCTCCTGATCTGTTCTTCTGACACCTGTCTCCCGATCTGTTCTTCTG
The DNA here is from genome assembly GCA_024509875.1 of Oreohelix idahoensis. Taxonomy (NCBI): domain Eukaryota; kingdom Metazoa; phylum Mollusca; class Gastropoda; order Stylommatophora; family Oreohelicidae; genus Oreohelix; species Oreohelix idahoensis. The sequence continues at coordinate 708,772 of JAMPIV010006184.1, read as the reverse complement.
ACATCTGTCTCCCGATCTGTTCTTCTGACACCTGTCTCCATATCTTTTCTTCTGACACCTCTCCAGATCTTTTCTTCTGGCACCTGTCTCCAGATCTGTTCTTGTGACACCTGTCTCCGGATCTATTCTTCTGATACATGTCTCTGTCCTTCTGACACCTGTCTCCAGATCTGTTCTTCTAACACCTGTCTCCACATATTTTCTTCTGACACCTGTCTCCGGATCTGTTCTTCTGACACCTGTCTCTGTTCTTCTGACTTCTGTATCCAGATCTGTTCTTCTGAGACCTGTCTCCAGATCAATTATTCTGACACCTGTCTCCAGATCTGTTTCTGACACATGTCACCACATCTATTCTTCTGACACCTGTCTCCAGATCTTTTCTTCTGACACCTGTCACCAAATCTTTTCTTATGACATCTGTCACCACATCTTTTCTTCTGACATCTGTCACCACATATTTTCATCTGACACCTGTCTCCATATCTGTTCTTCTGACACCTGTCTCCAGATCTATTCTTCTGACACCTTGTCTATGATTGGAGCTGTCTCAAACGAAACCACATGGACATGTGAGCGAAGATGTCTCTTATAATCTGCAACATTATTAAACTACTTCACTGCATTTCCATCCCGTTAAGAAGACATTTCAGGCGCCAGGACAACGAATGGAAACGAGGATTTCAACATAAGGACAGGATCAAGTATTAGAGGATCTTCTAATATTAGACACGATCCATCTTCTCATGGCTTGTAGACTATTCCTCATCTCTTTTATTTAGAGGTGATTGGTCTACGCTGCAGCTGTCGCTGAAGAACTTTTATGATGGCGTTGCTGGTTGATTGATGATTGATAATTGATGATTCATCATGGATGTAATCTTTGTTGTCCACCATCTTCCATGACAAGTCCTATCTTAGCCAATGTCCTGGTGTCTTTGTTTCTTACCTAGGTCTTTCCATTTTTTTTTAAAATATATATAGCGCTGTTCCCAACATCTCATTGCGTTGGTAGAAGTTCTCTTTAGACTAGTATACTATAGATTTATATCCCCTTGTATGCCTTGCACTCCCCCCCCCCCCCCTTTCTCAAAAGAAAAAGGGGAGGGCTATTATCATAACCGTCGAAGGAACAAGACCAGACTGAATAATAAATACCGCCTGTCATGCAGCGATCTAACTGCCAAGGTTTCTCCCACATCAAGAAAACGTACAGGAAAGAGAGAGTTTGCCGATACTATGCGGGAAGTCACCCTTATAGTGACTGGCCTAAAGCGAAGGAGGAAGACAAATATAAAGCCCAAAACTCCATCAGAACTTGCGCGAGCTGTCTCGGAAACCACAGGGCAAGATACCGAGCCTGTCCGATCTTCCAGGAGACCAAATAAATACTGAAGGAGTCAGTGTGTAAAAACATCTCATTCATGAGAGGCCATGACACAAAGTGACTACAGATACCACTGCTAAACAGGAACAACACACAAGAACACAACTGATACAACTTACCACAGAGGTGAGGGACATAAAAGACAAATCTGCAGGTCGAAAGTAGATTCAGTTTCCCGCCCTTAAAAAACACGCCATCAAAAAGATTGCAACTTTGGTGGGAAAAGATGTAATATAATAATGTCATGTAAGGTTAAGACGATTCTTAATGTGTGTCGTAATTTGAATGCGAATCGCTGACACTTTTGGCCGAGTGGTCTGCCCTGTTGTCATGAATTGCCTCCCCTGCTTTGCAGTAGTGGTCCAACAGTGGCGAAACCTAAGAGTATCTAAATTGGTCGTCAAGGGTGTCTACCTTCGCACAAGATAACTATTGGCAGAGATGTAGACAGAAGGGTAATAACGCTTCTATCTTAAAGGAGATCCACAAGATATTTTCAGAAGTCAAGAACAATGTTGCATTGGGCTGAACAATTGTTAACGTATATCTGATCCGTCGCCTTTTGTGAAGGATTTAAGGAATGGTTTTTAGCCCTTTCAAGCCGCTAGCTGAGTTAATTCAGCGAATTTTCTCTTATAATGATATAGCTCTGTTTAGAGGTAAATATATATGTGTAAATAAATGTTCACAACTTACACCAAAAATTTGGGAATCTACAATCTCCTCGCACAGGTTAGAATGGACACGAGCAATTTAGGTTATATGCTCTCGAATCACTTGGCCTGAGAAATTCCTCTTATGACGGGTGTTCTGTGAATCACTTGGTCTGGAAATATTTTGATTCCTCTTATGACAGGTGTTTTGCGAATCACTTGGTCTGGAAATATTCTTTTATGACGGGTGATCCAATTCCTTAGGACTACAGTCTTGTATTTATAAATAAGGGCTTACTTTTTTAAGTTTTAAAATTTCCCAAATACTTCGAGCTGTCCTGGTCCTTTTAAGTTTCCAGTCTTGTATTTATATATGCGGGTTTACTTGTAAGTTCCAAAGTTGCCCAAATACTTGATCTCTCACTTATAATTATGGAATTCTAGGTCCGATCCTTCTTTCTCTGGCTTTAGGGAGCTGCTAATTTGAAGTTGCGAAGCTGTCTGTGATCTGTGTCTCCAATTTCGCTATATTGTATCTCTCATTCTCAGTTCAAATCCCAGATTGTACTTCCCGGCAAACTTGCCAATGAGAACCAAAGCATATTCCGGCTCTCAAATCAAACCAATGGTGAGCTCTTTAGCACTATATGGGTTGGGGTGTTGTAATTCAAATCTCCCCCCCCCCCCCCCACGTGTTTAAAATATTATATTTAATATTCCAACGCGTGACTTCTTTCACAAAATGCGGTAATATTTCTGCCAACTCACAAACAAATCTGGTAACTTATTTGATGTCCAGATGCTACCTTCAAATATTGTCTTCTCCAGACAGGTTATCGGTAATACTGATACCGAGACGGGCCCAGCGGAAACGATTATCTCATTATCATCTGTGGGTGTGAATCCCCCCAGACTGATTTCTCAGACATCAAATCTCGCGTCTTATTCATCCTCGTACGAGACCATATTGTCTCAAACGAGGATCGTCTCCTATCAAAGGTGGCCGTCGACTCAAAGAGATAAACGTATTACCGCTGATCGGTGATAATGACCGGGTATTGTTACGATAATACCACAGTTCACCTCGCGGAACATAAATACGTCTGGATAGTGGTCACAGTAGAAAATGAATGTAGGGCAAAATTTATGCCAAATAATAGGACGATGAATGAAGAAAAATGAAGAAATGAAGAGATACTGACGGAGTGAATTAGAGTTATAAAAATTGCACGACTGATTTCATAACAACTGTCTCATTCTCTATTTTAGTCTCCTCCAATTTTCTGTATAATAGCTCCTACAATCTCTATTTCTGGTGATAGTCACGTCATTCTTACGTCGGACAGGCTAAATTCCACCCCTTTGCACGTGGACATCGGCACTTAGCTAAAGGTCTTCTAGTTTTCCTTTCTTGTTGGTGACGGATAATTTCCCTGATTCTTTGATGCAGAGAGAAAACCGGACACTCAGGGAAGTGACCTTACCCTTTTATGTGACCGAACGCGTCTAGAACCGCGAACTCTGGCCGTTCGTATGACCACTAGAGTGTTGCTATAGATTACACCTCTTTCTTTTATCAAGGGACGCAAGGGAGACAGCTCCCGAGGTCCTTACGTCTTGTTACGGTGAAAATCACTGCACGTACGACCCCACGCTAGAGCACCTGCAGACTTTATCTTACTATTTAAGCTAGGCGTCCCTAACACTCCTTGCCATTTTTCCTGAGAATTCTGCTACCCTAACAAAGTGATATTCTGCGCCAGAGCATAATAACAGTTGTAGTGTGCGTGTGTGTGTGTGTGTGTGTGTGTGTGTGTGTGTGTGTGTGTGTGTGTGTGTGTGTGTGTGTGAATTTATTCGTAAATCGAGACCCTGGACTTTCCCTGAATCCTGCTTCATGAACTCATAAATTACCACATCGATTGCTTTTACCTGAAAGTATGCATTATTCCAACATCCTGGATTATATAAAATATCACTTCGATTGCTGTTACGTGCAAGTACGCATTATTCCAGCTCCCTAGATTACATACCTACAACACCTAATGCCACCATTTGCAATTAGGCATCACTCCAGCACATAAGTGCTGCTTCCATTGCTATCCCCGATTGTGGGCAATACGGTCAGACCCATTGATATTCTGTTAAGACGGCATATACTGATACAACGTCATAGAGGAGTAGTCAGTTGCCAGTACTCGGTACCTGTCTGTGTGTTCAAGTCTTCACTAACCAGTACAAGAGGGCGTCATTTGACCCTTCATGGTTACTCGTTTGCCAGCAGAAGTCATTTTTGTGTGTGTGTATATATATACATATCAGCAGGTATAAATGTCCCAGCATTCGCCTGTTAGTATCGGCCTCAAGCCAAAGGCATCTGGATTTATGACATATTTGCCACAGTGAGAAACGAGCTCCATCGCCTGAGAACACCCAATTAGTGTGAAAAGTATAGTACAGGGTATTTCCTAGCTGAGGAGTCATTTATCTTCCCGGATTATTAACAACACAGGATCGGCCGTTTTCGTCAAGAGAACTGGGGGCTTCCCCTGTTAGTTATTGTCCTGGTTTTGTGTAATTTTACGTGTAGTAGTGGTTTGCCTGTGTTCGTGAGTGTGATACAAAATTACTGGCCTAATAGTGCTAGTGATATTATTTTATTTTATTTTCTGTGTGGATATTTACGTAATAAATATAATTATATGTTCTAAGCAGTTAGAATTTACTTCTATTCTACCTGTCACTTGATGTTTGCTGTTGTAGTCCTTCTTGTAATAGATTAACTTATTTAGCAAGAGAGGACTGTGGAGGTACTTGACATCTTAAACGTATTATATCTTTCCTCTCTTCAGACGTCACACCTCACTCTCTATTTTCGTTAGTGACTCCATTTCCTTCTACTTTCACATTACTCATTCATACTCTGTCTAAACTCAGACATCATCTACTTCCATACTCTGTCTAAACTCAGACATCATCTACTTCCATACTCTGTCTAAACTCAGACATCATCTACTTCCATACTCTGTCTAAACTCAGACATCATCTACTTCCATACTTGCGACAATGTGTCACAGTATATACACATATCTATATGGCACCTGCCCTTACCTCCCCACCTCTCCATATTTTGTAACAGTCTATAATTTATGCGGCTGTCAGGGTCTGGCTGCGGCTTTGGCAGACGTGAAACGGCGGCCATCTTGGACTGTCCTCGACTTTTCTATCACTCATCGATTGTTCTTATTATTTCCGGCAAAACGAAGGCGCCGTAGCTTATTTTACCGTGGTCTCCACAGATGTCCCTTAAAACCTTAAGCCATGTATCGATTTTGTATGGACGAGACACTAGAAATATTTAAAAGACAAACTTCGCTGATGTTGAGTCGGACATAATTATAGAAATTGCTGCATTATGTTTCTGCACGATTGTCTAACCTCATTTGTCCTGTACACTAGAACCGATGTACGGAAACCAGCTGGACAATATACTACATTTTAAAAGTGAGGTTTACCTTACCTCTTCGCTAGTGTATATAATTATAACACACGTAATGTTATATTATAACATTATTTACCCAATTTATGCCCCATTAGTTTAACTATAAAATAATTAACCCATCTATGCTCCATTAGTTTAACTATAAAATTATTAACCCCATCTGTGTACCATTAGTTTAACTATAATACTATATACCAAATATGTGTACCATTAGTTTAACTAAAACATTATCTACCCCATCTGCGTACTATTAGTTTAACTATACAATTATTTACCACATCTGTGCCCCATTAGTTTAACTATAACATTATTTACAACATCTATGTACCATTGATATACCAGGTTCGAAACCTGCTGCAGGCGGTTTGGTAGCAGATCGCTTTGTGTGGATTTTTAACAATGGTATAAGCGCCGTACCGTTCAGAAAGCAATGGCAAACTACTGAATGAAAAAAATTGCCTAGAAAAATCACAAACAGCCTATAAAAGCTGGGGTTGATTGCCACGTCCTGTAAAGGATAAGCAACTAACTTTATGTACCATTAGTTTAACTATAATATTATTTACCCTATCTATGCCCCATGTTATATATATTCTGCATTTCTGTATGGTGCAGAAACATGGACGATGAATAAGCAGTTGGAAGAAAGAATTGAGGCTCTTGAAATGTGGATATATAGAAGAATGGGGCGTATCTCATGGAAAGAGATGAAAACAAATAAGGAGGTCCTAGAAAATCTAGGTATGAAAAGAGAACTAATGAGGGAGGCCAAAGTTCGACAGCTAAAATACTTTGGCCACATAAAAAGGCATAACACCTTGCAGAAGACCATAACAGAAGGGAGAGTTGAAGGCAAAAGTGCAAGGGGAAGACAGCGCTATAAGTGGGAAGACAACATCAAGAGATGGACGGAAAGAGTCTATCAGAGTGCACCACCAAGACAAGAGACAGAAGACGTTGGAGATCCATTACAGCCAACCTTCGTTGTGGAGATGGCAACTGATGATGATGATGATGCCCCATTAGTTTAACTATAACACTATTTACCCCATCTATGCCCCAGTAATTTAACTATAACATTATTTACCCCATCTATGCCCCATTAGTTCAACATTATTTACCCCATCTGTGTACCATTAGTTTAACTATAACATTATTTACCCCATCTATGTACCATTTTTTAACTATAACATTATTTACCCCATCTATGCCCAATTAGTTTAACTATAATATTATTTACCCCATCTATGTACCATTATTTTAACTATAACATTATTTACCCCATCTATGCCATATTTCACCCGTGTGTTACCGGGGCCCGAAAGGGGAGCAAAGAATAGTAACACTGTCCCCTGCCAAGCATGTCGTAGAAAGCGACTAAGGAGGGTTGGGCATGGGGCCGGTTACCCCATCCTGTAAAAAATTTAAACCACAAAAAACTTCAACAAATATGGACAAGTCAAATAAAGAAAATAAAACACAGCCATCCAAGACAGGGGAAGGTCCTCTCGCGGGGAGGCGTATGATGCAACACAGAGAAAGCCGAAAGGAGTCTGTGTTGCTGACTAACCTTCTTTCTTCTAGGAGAACTTCCAGATTTGGCACCTGGAATGTTCGGACATTAAACGAACAAGGGAAAGTGGCGCAAGTGGCAGCAGAAATGAGGGAATACAAAATCGAGGTTTTGGGAATGTGTGAAACAAAGTGGAAGGGGGTAGACAGGAAGAAACTCATCACAGGTGAATTGGTGCTGTCCTCAGGACATGAAGACGAAAGTTCATACCACAGTGAAGGGGTAGCTCTTATGTTATCTAAAGAAGCACAGAAAGCACTCATTGAATGGGAAGCTGTTGGACCCAGAATAATAACAGCTACTTTCAAAACAGCTAAAAAGAAAATTCATGTAAATGTCATCCAATGTTATGCACCAACTAATGACAAAGAAGAGTCTGTGAAAGAAGCATTTTATACTAAACTACAGGAAATTATGGATAAAGTAAAAAGAGGAGACATCACAATTTTGATGGGTGACATGAATGCAAAGATAGGTACAGTCAACACCGGATTTGAAGAAGTCATGGGAAAACATGGGCTAGGAGTAATGAATGAAAATGGAGAACTATTCGCAAACTTCTGTGCTTCAAATCAACTGGCTATAGGAGGAAGCATGTTTCCACATAAGAGAATACACAAGGCAACATGGATATCACCAGATCATAGAACAGAAAATCAGATTGATCATATATGCATAAACAAGAAGTTTAGATCATCATTGCAGGATGTAAAGGTATACAGAGGAGCAGATGTGGCATCAGATCACCATCTTCTGATAGCCAAAATAAAAATGAAACTCAAGAGATATGCAACAATGCAAAATTATAGACAACAGTATAATGTAGGACAGCTAAGAAATCAAGAAACAAGAGACAAATTTGCGGTCACAGTATCCAACAAATTCCAAGTGCTCCAACAGCTGGAAGATGTAGAGAATACAGAAGACTATTGGCAGCAGGTCAAAACTGTATGGAAGGAGACATGTGAAGAAATACTGGGGAAAAGGGAAAGACAACAAAAAGCATGGATAACAACAGAAACCATCAATAAGATAAAAGACAGAAAAAACAAGAAAGCAGAGTTAAACACACGCAAAACCAGAAGTTCCAAAGCCAAGGCTCAAGAAGTGTACACAGAAGCAAACAAAGAAGTAAAAAGAAGTATCAAAAGAGACAAGAGGAAGTATATTGAGGAGTTGGCAAGAGAGGCAGAAGATGCTGCAGCCAAAGGAAATATGAGAGAACTGTATAGCAGCACAAAGAAGCTAACAGGGAAATACAAGCAAACAAGTTGCCTCATAAAAGACAAGAATGGGAAACTGCTCAGCAATATACAAGAGCAAATGAAGAGGTGGACAGAATATTTTGGGGACCTTCTCAATAGACCAGCTCCACAAAACCCGCCGGACATCCAGCCAGCAGAAGAAGAGCTACAAATTAACGGTGAAAGACCAACGAAGGAAGAAATAAAGAAAGCCATAAAGCTTCTAAGAGATGGAAAAGCGTCTGGACCTGATGGCATTCCAGCAGAGGCCATCAAAGCAGATATCGACACGGCTACAGAGATGTTATATAAATTACTTGGTAAAGTCTGGGAAAAGGAAGAGATACCAGCAGAATGGAAGGAAGGATATCTGGTTAAGTTGCCTAAGAAGGGAAATTTACAAGAGTGCACAAATTATAGAGGAATAATGTTACTATCAGTGCCAGGAAAAGTATTAAACAGGATTATCCTTGAGAGATTAAAAGAGTCCATAGACAAGAAACTGAGAGATGAACAAGCAGGTTTTCGACAAAACAGATCATGTACAGACCAGATAGCCACTTTGAGAATAATAGTTGAACAAAGTCTGGAATGGAATTCACCACTATACATCGGATTTGTGGACTACGAAAAGGCATTTGACAGTGTAGACAGAGAATCACTTTGGAAATTGTTGAGGCATTATGGAGTTCCCCTGAAGATCATTAATTTAATAAAGAAAACATATGAAGACATGACATGCAGAGTTCTTCACGAAGGACAGCTTACAGAACCGTTTGGGATAAGAACAGGAGTGCGACAGGGATGCCTCTTGTCTCCATTTCTTTTCTTGCTGGCAATAGATTGGGTTATGAGATCATCGGCAACACACAACAGAAATGGAATCCAGTGGACTCTGACTAAGCAGTTGGATGATCTGGATTTTGCTGATGACTTGGCTCTTCTGTCCCATAGCCGTAATCAGATGCAGGACAAATTGAAAACACTTGATGAGAGGTCACAGCAATTGGGTCTGAAAATACACAGGGAAAAGACAAAAATAATGCGAATAAATGCAGGTAATGATAACAGGGTTGAACTTGAAGAAACACCAATACAAGATGTAGAATCATACACATATCTTGGCAGTAATATAGACAAAGTTGGAGGGACAGACAGCGATATCAAAATAAGAATACAAAAGGCAAGAGGAGCTTTCATTGCATTGGGAAATATATGGAGATCAAGAGAAATAGGATCCAACACGAAAATAAGAATCTTCAACTCAAATGTGAAGTCAGTCCTATTGTATGGCTCAGAGACATGGAGAACAACAAAGACAACAACCAAAAAGCTACAGACTTTCATAAATGGGTGCTTGCGTAGAATAGAGGGATTAAAATGGTATGACAAGGTTACCAACGTGGAACTGATGACAAGAACTAGACAAGTGCCAGTGGAACAAGAAATGAGAAGAAGACGATGGCGATGGATAGGACACACACTGAGAAAACCTGTTGATAGCATTACAAGGCAGTCCTTGTTCTGGAACCCCCAGGGCAAGAGAGGCAGAGGAAGACCAAGAAGTACATGGAGAAGAGAGTTGGAAACAGAGGTGAAAATGATGAGGAGAACATGGAAAGAACTTGAGATGATGGCACGTGACAGGAGGACTTGGCATGTGTTTGTTGAAGGCCTATGCTCCTGTGGGAGTGGAGGGTTATGAATGAATGATATGCCATATTAGTTTAACGTTATTTTCCCCATCTGTGTACCATTAGTTTAACTAAAACATTATTTACCCCATCTATGCCCCATTAGTTTAATTATAACCCCATCTATGCCCAATTAGTTTAACTATAACACTATTTGTGACATCTATGCCTCTTTAGTTTAACTATAACACTATTTGTGACATCTATGCCCCATTAGTTTAACTATAACACTATTTACCCCACCTATGCCCCATTAGTTTAATTATAACCCCATCTATGCCCAATTAGTTTAACGATAACATTATTTACCCCACCTATGCCCCATTAGTTCAGCTATAACACTATTTGTGACATCTATGCCCCATTATTTTAACTATAACACTATTTGTGACATCTATGCCTCATTAGTTTAACTATAACATTATTTACACCATCTATGCCCCATTAGTCTAACTATAACATTATTTACCCCATCCATGCCCCAGGTTTAACTATAACTGTAGTAGGGAATGGAGTTTAAGGGAGGAGTTGATAAGGAAGGAACAGTAAGATAAGAACGTTCGCGAAATATTTAAGTAAGGTGTAGTGGTTGCAAGGTTAAGTTACAAACAGAATGGCGTGATCGTCCCCGTGAGCTCACCACACGGCTGTTTGTGCCCTATACCAGAGCGCTCTTTTAGTTTCGGTGACCGGAATTCTGATACCGGGTATAAAATTTTGTGTGCACCGTAAAAGACTATTTAAGTTTTTGGCGGGGAAAATCAGCTGATGTGTGAGTAAAATCAGTAAAATATAAATCATTACACACTCGTTCTGGATAAACACAGCGCTAAAATTCTTTTGTGTACTATAACTTTGTTCTGTGTTCTATTTTTGATTGCATTTTTATTTGTTTGAAATTAGTTTTGACGGAGTTACAGACTTTTGAAAACAGCGTCATCATTTAAGGAAATTCATAAAATAAGTAACCTTTTTATTAATTTAATATCTAAAAATCGGCCCATTCGTTTGAGTTTATAATTATAAAGACTTCTCGAAGGGAAGCTAAAGATTATTTCCACATACTTTTTTTTTTGGTTTCATAACTTGAGAATGTGTGGTAGTCAGTTTTGTGAGTGTGGCATTACAAGAACAAGCATATTGTCACCAGATTTTATAGCATTTAAATCCCTTTAAACGCATTCCTGATACCCACAAATCTTAAATAAGGTAGTAAAAAAATAACTTTTTGTAAAGCACCATCTGTTTTTGCATTTTCATTCATTTATAATGATATTTAGCTACGTATATAAGCGTCAGAAAACATGTAAAGCTATAGATAGATTACTTCCACATAATTTGATCTATCTTTCAAGTCTTGTTAATCTTCTATTTATAATATGAATTTTTTTTTTTAATTGTGTGTGAGATAAGGACTGTTCCTTGGTGTTCTTTGGTAGACAATCCTGTGCACACGACGGCTGCCAGCGAATTCTAAGTAACTGTTTGTATATCTTTTTTCATTCAAAGTTACAATGCAGGTAGTAAATTTAGAGAAACCAAATTCTAAATCTAATACCATCCTTTTATCAATGGCTAGAGTCAGAGATACATATGATAATTTAGAAATATTTATGAATGGCATGAAAGCTCAGATAGAGTCACTAAAATATTTAGAGTGGGATGGTAAACAAGTTGTTGTTTTCTTATTCGGGGATTATTTCCTTGTTTTGCTGGAGGAGACACCACAGACATGGGTATATTCCTTGAGCTCCAGACAAACCAAACATTTTCATCAAAGACATCCAGAGAGCATACAACTTGCAAACCAAGAAGTTTGGCCATGTTGATAAGAGATTACAATAGATATGAAATATGGGAAAGGGAATAAAAGGCAAGTGGCACATTACCATAATTGTTTACACAAACCAATGTTAGAGATTGAAATTGAAAATGTAGCTCCTCCTTACCTTCATATTTTATTAGGCATTGTTTTGAAACACCACAGACTTCTAGAACAGGTAGCTGATACAATAGACGCAAAGATATTTGAGAATTCGCAAGAGATACATGCAAACATTAGTACTTTTAAGAACTTGAAGAGATTTAGTAGGAACTGGAAATAGGCAGAAGAATTAGGAGCTAAAATTGAATTTTTCAGGTAGGTATTGAACTTTGTGAGGATAAGGAGGAGACAGATAATTTTAAAGTTAGACTTGAAAATGAACAAAGATGCGCTGGCCAAACTTCAGTTTCAAGATCTGTGTACTAGGTCTGGTCCAGTTTGCTCACACATGGACAAGGTACTAGCCAAACACAAAATCATACAACAGGCTTATAATAGCAGAGCATTTATAGGGAATCACTGCCACAGATATCTCACACAAAAAGTTTATAAAGATCTTACAAGAGCAATCATTACACAAACACTGAAAATTACAGACAAACAAGATATAACTAACATAGCTTTTATTGCCCAAGAACAATTCAACTCACTGAAAGAAGCATTTGAGAAAGTACACAACAAAATATCACACAGTAAACCAATTAGTAAAGAATCAATAACAGCATCGGTAGAGACTTATATGTCTTTGTTCAGAAAGCTATTCCCTAGTAAGACAATTCATAAACACCACATATTAGAAAAACATTGCGCAGACTGGATCAGAACTCATGATGTATGATTGAGATAATTGTTAGCTCTCATGTTCTGGGGACAATTGGGTGTGTTATTTTAAGGTTATAAATGTGGACATGCAATTTAAACTTTCAATAATTAATGTTTGACGCATGAAACCAAAACAAAACTTTGATATCCATTTTCTGCAGGTTTTCTACTTTTGATTTCTGTAATTTGTTATGCATGTTGATTGTGACCGTTTTAGTGTAAATTGAATTAGAAACAAACCATAACAAAATGTAAAAAAAAAACCGTAAATTTTACACTATTTCAGACTATTATATCTTCTGTTCTAATTATGATAAAATGTTTGTTCTTGTTCTAAAATTTACTCTAACATTTCTAGTCTAGCTTTACGCAAAATTAAAGCCGGTATTTATAATAATAAAGTAGCATAAAAGCAATTCAAACATGTTTTGGGGACAATTGGGTGTGTTATTTTAAGGTAATAAATGTGGACTTGCAATTTAAACTTTCAATAATTAATGTTTGACGCATGAAACCAAAACAAATCTTTGATATCCATTTTCTGCAGGTTTTCTACTTTTGATTTCTGTAATTTGTTATGCACGTTGATTGTGACCGATTTAGTGAAAATGGCATTATAAACAAACCATAACAAAATATAAAAAAAACGTAAATTTTACACTATTTCAGACTATTATATCTTCTGTTCTAATTGTGATAAAATGTTTGTTCTTGTTCTAAAATTTACTCTAACATTTCTAGTCTAGCTTTACGCAAAATTAAAGCCGGTATTTATAATAAAAAAGTAGCCTAAAAGCATTAATTAAGCCCTATCAAAAGTAAACATCGCCACATGTTTTTCCCATTAGGAAGCTGACCACGTGACCTCTGTCAAATTGGCTATAAATAGCGCGGTCGGGGAAAAAGGGGAAATAACTAAAAGATCGCTCGCAAACAGCCGTGACCAGGGCTGAACACAAATTTGGTGATTAGGGATAAAACGAGTTAAGTGATTGGGTTAGGTCAGGTGGCCAGACCAATCAGAAGATGAAGATACTTAGCGGTCAACGAGAAATAGAAAAACAAGTTTTGCACGGGCAATTGGTGAATAGCTGGGAAATGAGAAGCTGGGACGAGAGAAGAAGGTAGAGACCGTAGAGAATGGAGGAACTTAAGTTTTCAGGAAGAATATTGGCGCTAACGAGGTTTTCGTGAATGCAGAAAGTGATGGCTGCAAGCCAATTCTTTAGATCGAGCTGAAATTCAGAGAATCCCTACGAGTATTCAACTGAACGTGAGTAGAAGTCGAATGCGAGAACTTTTGGACTAGTGTAGAAGATAGCGTCCTAACCATAAGATGACGAACCACGATCAGTAGAGAATGTCGTGACATTGTTTGAGAGTTACACTAAAGTCTGTTGAGTGTGTACGGGTCACAGGCAGTAGCCAAGGGATTCGTTGATGTCATTTATTCATGAAGAGACTTGTAAGATTTGTCAGTTTAAGCAGTTTGCTACATCTATCACCCATTGTTGTGATCAGCTGGCAAGCGACGCAAATAAACATTTAATGTTATCATCAAATCTGAGTTTTGTGCTAGAGCCTAACAGCTTTCGTCTTGATGTCGTTGTACGTGACAAGAAGAACGATCGCCCCTGTCTTGATATAATGACTCAAAGCAATATCACCATCATTTACCAGTAGACCTTGCCCGAGAACCTGGAGTTGGGCAAGTACACCACACGATCACGTGCTTGCTATCCTGCCCTTCGAAGCCGACATCTCCAGCGATAGCTTGTTACACGAAGTGGCCTAAATTGGGTAAATTGTAGTAAAGATCCATCCAGTGTTTGTCAGCGCCATCTTATCAACCCCAAAAGCATCAACAACCTGGCACCCCCTCCCTGCCACATAACTATTTACCCCATCTATGTACCATTAGTTTAACTATAACATTATTTACCACATCTATGCCCCATTAGTTTAATAAAACAATATTTGTCACACCTATGCCCCATAAGTTTAACAAAACAATATTTGTCACATCTATGCCCCATTAGTTTCACTATAAATCTATTTGTGATATCTATGCCCCATTAGTTTAAATATAACACTATTTGTCACACCTATGCCCCTTTAGTTTAACTATAACATTATTTACCACATCTGTGCCCCATTAGTTTAACTATAACACTATCTGTGACATCTATGCCCCATTAGTTTAACAAAACACTTTTTGTCAACAACTATGCCACATTAGTTTAACTATAACTTTATTTACCACACCTGTGCCACATTAATTTAGCTATAACATTATTTGTCACATCAATGCCATATTAGTTTAAGAAAACACTATTTGTCACATCTTTGCCCCATTAGTTTAACTATAACATAATTTGTCACACCTATGCCCAACTAGTTTAACTATAACATTATTTAACACATCTGTGCCTCATTTGTTTAACTAAAACTCTAGTTGTCACATCTATGCCCCATTAGTTTAACAATGACACTGTTTGTCACACCTATGTCCCATTAGTTTAACTACAACACTATTTGTCACATCTATGCCCAATTAGTTTAACTATAACACTATCTGTGACATCTATGCCCCATTAGTTTAATTATTTAACACCATTTGTCACATATATGCCATTTAAGTTTAACTATAACACTATGTGTCACCTTTATGACCAATTAGTTTAAATATAACACTATTTGTCACATCTATGCCCAATTAGTTTAACTATAACACCATTTGTCACATCTATGCCCCATTATTTTAACTATAACACCATTTGTCACATCTATGCCCCATTAGTTCAACTATAACACTATTTGTCACATCTATGCCCAATTATTTTAACTATAACACTATCTGTGACATCTATGCCACATTAGTTTAACTATAACATTATTTACCACATCTTTACATCTATGACCCATTAGTTTAACTATAACACTATTTGTCACATCTATGCCCAATTAATTTAAATATAACACTACCTGTGACATCTATGCCCCATTAGTTTAACTATAACACCATTTGTCACATCTATGCCCCATTAGTTTAACTATAACATCATTTGTCAATTCTATGCCCCATTATTTTAACTATGACACCATTTGTCACATCTATGCCCCATTAGTTTAACTATAACACCATTTGTCACATCTGTGCTCCATTATTTTAACTATAACACCATTTGCCACCTCTATGCACCATTAGTTTAACTATAACATTATTTGTCACATCTATGCCCCATTAGTTTAACTATAACACCATTTGTCACATCTATGCCCCATTATTTTAACTATAACACCATTTGTCACATTTATGCCCCATTAATTTAACTATAACACCATTTGTCACGTCCATGCCCCATTAGTTTAACTATAACATCCCCCTATTACTGCTGTATTCCATCTTCACTGAAGCATGTTTTGAGAAAAATGCATCCACAAGTTTGGGGATATCAGTTGAACATGAAGTAGTTATCACATTAAAATGAAATTTTGCACGGCGATCGAAACTATTGAATGTATTTGAAATAAAAAAATTAGAATATGGAAAACATTTTTCAAAAACGAATTGTAAGCAACTTCCGGATGGAGATAGAATAATTTGCCAACAGAATTATTCACTTTCTAGTTGGTTTCTTAGTTCTATCTCCCCATACGTGCCTTAAAGTGACATCATTATTCCATCTCTAGTGTCCTGGTGATGACAGCCTTTGGCGGGTTAAGAAAACCTCAGTTCAAATTTATAGTTTAATTTTTACGTTCTGTTCTCAGATGTTCATTTGCTTTTAACAAAAAATATCTTTATGCCTATGTTCATTACGATTACACCTCTTCACAAAAGGGTGATAGTTTGGAGGCTATTTCCTGGTAAGGTTGTTCTTCCTCTCAAAACATGCTCGTTCAGGCAGGCCAACAATAAAAGACAAAACAGCCATGTTTAATTGTATATTATTTATTACATTAAATGAACACAATTATGTCCTGATATTTCAGGTAAGTTATTTTGTTACACATTTACACATAATAAAAATATGAGGAAACATACTACTTACGATCATGTTTAGCATGCTTGCCATAATGCATGCTGGGTGCCTCTTTTCTTAGTTGTTAAAATAATGTGGATAGTCTTTAGTGAATTAAGTAATGTTCATTATATTTTCAACGAAATAACAATAAAATAAATAGATTTTTTATGAAAATAATTAATCAAATTGTTCGAAATTTATCGATTTAGCATCGATTGAACAAAATTGATTAAGATCTTTAAAATCAATCGCAGCCATTATATATATATACTGAAGCACATTAAAAACGCACCACCTGTATAATCCAGGAACAGAGTGTGAAATATAAATATAAGTGTGTACAAGTTTACATATTTGGAATCTTTATTCATTTTCCTATGAATCCATGCTGGTCATTAATTTGTACATTTGATTGTTATGAAATTCATTGCACTCTGTGCAGGCAAGGGAGAAAACCAAAAATACAAAAAAATGCACGTGCGTTATCCTGCTGGAGAAGCTGCAAGTCTGGATAAATTGTGAACGCAGGAGCAACCAGTGCATCCAGAACCTCATCTCGATATGTCACAGCATTAACATTTCCACGGAAGACGTGAAGAGGCAAGCGATGGTGAAAACTGAATCCTCCCCAAATGTGAATACTGCCACCTCGAAATCGGTTGACACAGCAATCTGCAAAGCGCTCTTCACACCGTCGCTAAATCCGCATACGTCCATCTGCAAAGGATATGTTGAATCTGTTCTCGTCTGTGAATAGGACAGCATTCAACTGCAGTCTAGTCCATCTGATATGTTGCTCTGCCCATTGCAGGCGCTGCTGACGATGTCTGTGAGTCAAGTTTGGCCCAACATAATGTCGTCTTGCAGTAAGGCCTGTATCTCTGAGTCGTCGTATGACTGTCATTCGAGAGACTTGCCCATGTCTACCCACTATTGCTCTTGCTGTTTGACTTGCCGGGAGAGTCAATTCCTTAGGTGACTCAGCACAATATGACGATCTTGCGCAGGGGTGGTAACTCGTGGTTGGCCACTCCGAAGTCTATCCCGGGCACTGCCAGTGGTTCCGTAACGTTCATTGAGACGTACAATAGTGCTGTGGTGGCAATTCATCTTTCTGGCAATGGCCCGCGAGCTCATTCCGGTCTCCAACATACCAATGGCTCGTTGGCGGTCGTTTTCAGATAGTCGCGGCATTTCAAGCACATGTACTGGGTGTTTTGTCTCAACGGCCTTTTTATACCGAGTATACTGCCACAACGCGTACACATTTTCAGGGTCATAGCTGTTGAGAATCGTGTTGCACGTGTAACTTTCATCGTTTTCATGTAGTCTGTACACACACCCATGGGTTGAATCTTGCACTTTCCATTCCAGCAGCCATTCGCTCTCTATCGCATGGCAAACACGGGGAAAATCCATTCCCACACTTTTTTTTGCCAGCTTCTCAGCATCAGTATATATAATAGTGGTGCGTTTTTAATGTGCTTCAGTATATATATATATATATATATATATATATATATATATATATATATATATATATATATATATATATATATATATATATATATATATATATATATATGTGTGTGTGTGTCTGCATGTGTGTGTCGTATAATTATACTAGGTGAGTCACCAATCTTGCTCCCGCTGCAGTATGATGGGGATGGCCACTGTAATGTGGTCAAGATGGTCTCCAGAAATTATTTTGTTTAAAGAAATAGACCTATTCGAGATAGTGTTTTCTACTAACTCATAAAGAGTTTTCTCTATTTCTTACTTACTTACTTAGTCGTTCCCCTTCTACGACATTAAATTCTTTCACTGAAATCTGGATAACCTCCTAAATGAATGATTTGCCTATAGATAAATACTTAACACAGACCATCACGAGTAATACTATTAAATAACAAATTAATGACCAACACGGCTATATGTTTATTTGTTAAATATTTACACTTGCAAAGTAAAAAGGATGATTGTGAAAAGACAATTCACGGATGAAATGTACAAATATAGTTAATCAAACATGATTATGAAACTAGGAAAATAGTGAAATGACGATTGGGTGTACTTAGTGTTAACATACTGTTGACAATTCTACATTGTTCGTAAGTCTCTCAAACTTCCTCCACTGTGTGATTATGCACAGGTATACACCAACTGTTCAATGTAGATATATGGTACACCGTGTGGGCTATTTCCAAGACGAGTACTTATTGCTGAAACTCTTGCACTTGTAGTAGCGAGAACATGTAAGATGTAATGTCCCTCAACGCCTGGGAATCTCTCTAGCTTCGACAAACATTTGTCTCAGAAAACTGACTGCTGCCTTATCTTGAAAAGGCACTGACTAGACTGGAGCTGTTCACGAAATGATCTTCTGGTAACAAGTGTGTTTTGGGCTATGAAGCTTGATTTAAGGAATTTACATCGTGCAATACACGATTTGAGTATGTAAATTCCCTTCATGCACTGACGCATTGAGTAACTGAACTTTGTTCATGCTATAAGCATTCGAGTGATTTAAACTTGATATATAGACGAATCAACTTGTGATTACTTTAACTAGATTAAGGCGATAAGCTTTTGCGTAAGTGTCACGGTGTGATAAACGAGCGCCAAAGCCTTATCGCTCTATCTTTTCCTACATCTCTCTTATTTTATTTTCTCCCACATTTGTGCTCTTCCATTCCACGTTGGCTCTTTCATCGTTTTCTAGTATCTTTTTAATCATGACTGGACTGTAAACTGTAATCTTTATTACTCGTGATTTCATTTAGACCTCCACTTTGCATTATCTTTTGAAGTCCACATTGCCTCGTGTAAAATCTGGTGAAACACATCTGGTTTCATCAAAATCAAACACCTGGGCATGGTACAATTTCTTTGGACTATTGTTAACTTTGAGGATGGCGCGGCTGACACAAAAGATTAGTCTAAGCTATTGTTTAAACACAACACGGTCACCATCACGCACGATACAATGGCTACGCAAACAATGAACTCCAGGAGTGTGATATCAATGGGCCTCGACGCAGAATAAAAACCTTTGCTTCTAGATGGAATACAATAAGCCCGGCACGACAAAGGGACTTGTTAGCATGCAACCGACAATGGACCGAGGGAACAAAGGCCGCCGCCAACACGCGGGGCCATAGACAAACAGAGAGCGGTATGACAGTTGGAAGGCGGGGGACATTTTTGCATTGGCCAACCAATTATCTCAACACCTGTTTGTCAGGCAAGCCCGGCAACGAAAGTTGGTCGCGAATCGCCCCACCCACTTTTGAATGACAGGGGACAAGAGAGATCTTGGGAATGAGCGACTAGAGGGACTCTTAGCTATTGATTGTATGAGCGGAGTTATAGGTCACCGGTCCAAGGGACCCACATTTGACTTTTAGAGATATAATATATTGCGCAGCTCGCTAGAGAGATGAGTCCAGTTTTTTTTTAACATTGTGGTATAGAGAAAAATCCCTAAAGCATAGCCTGCAATTAATTTAGTGTGAATAAAATATTTCATATCTGTGGTGTTCTTAAAGGATTTTTCAAAGGGAAAAGAAGGTTAGTAGATCTTATACAGATTATTAATACTTTTTTTATTACTCTTTACTCCTTAACCTCACAGCTAAAAGTGCGAAAGATAGTTTTTCAATTAATTCTTTTCATAAATGATTAATAAAATCAGAAGAATTTCATCTAAGATGATACGCTGATAGTAAGTAATTAACAGTTCATACTTCACCTTCATCTAGCTTGTTAAATCATCCTCATAGTCTTCCATACTCACACACTCTCATGCACTATAAATTTAACATCAGTAGAATCGAACTCATAGAGATCAATAGTGAGAAGTAGAATAAATGAAAGTCTCCCAGTGATAGTAAGTGTGAAAACGTACGAAGACTTTTGTGTGTCTTCAGTCCATCAGAAGTCTGAGTCTACACGCAACGTGTCTGGCGTCTAACCAGAAATAAGTTATCAAAACGGACATTTGGCAAGTAGAATTCGCCATAGGACATTCTTCGATCCTCACTTTAAAAGGAATATTTCTCGCCCACGATCAAGAAGGTGGACGCAGCATTTTTCGTCACCTTATATCCCGTGCGCACACGTTCAATACATATTTAAATCACGCTCAAATCACTCAAAAGCTTAGTACAGGAGTCAAGTTAAAGATCACAGTTGATTACTCATATCAAGTTCAGCTCCATCGGAAGCGTACAATCTGAAGTCAAGCTAAAGAGCTCAAAAGTTGAATCTCATATTTATACCAAGTGCAACACACTCTTAAGCGCATTCTATGAAGCAGACTCCAAAGTATATTTTATGAATCATGATTACATACTCAAGGTAATGAATCTACATATCGACAAAAGTTTTCATCAGAACGTCCTCGACTTAGCGATACCCCACTCGTCATAACTTATACCTTCCTGAGACATTCTATGCATTCATGTTAACCATCCTACCCGGGCGAAGCATTTAGAGATACATGTATTGTGTAGATTACTCATCATTTTGGTAACACGTATCATATCACATCATCATCATTTCGCTTTACACAAGCTCATTCTTTTATTTAATTAACTACAATATTAATATCTTATCTGTGTGTTTTTGTGTGAATCGTCTTTATCATCATCACGTTCTAACCACTACTAACCCTGTATGTGTAGATATTTAATTAATAAACCCAATAATCGTTTGATCATTATCTAGTTTGTTAATGTATCACTCGTGCTGTTGGTGTTAAATATTTACATATAGGTAAATTTCTACACTCAGATGAGGTTGGGGGCTTTTTCTGTTACGGGATCTAAGGTCAGAAGCTAAGGTCGTGGGGAAACAGAACCCTCTGTTGGAAGCATTCGCATAATTCTTTCCTTGTATTTAAGAAATTGTCTGAGACATACGGATGTTGTACATTCAAAATAATTAAATCAACTTTAGATTTGTTTTATACAAGTAACAAATTTAATAATCACTTCTGTTTTAACAGTTTTAAAAAAATGAATAACTATTTAACAAAAATGCTCATCATCAATGATGTTATGGAGATTTGGGTAAGAGTTCGCTTGGCAGCTTTTATGTTTCTACTTAGCTGCCAATGAGTTTGTCTGTTCTGCTCCAGCTGATGCCTGGGTCTTTGCAGATGGAGGACTGGATCACTCACGTCCTTGGTCAAAGTTGTTGGGTGCAGCACGTTCCCAGGAGCGTCAGGGAGTGTCTACGAAGTTGGTCCCGCGTTTCTAAGACCCGTCTCAAGATGGTGTCTAGCGTCGACTTCAGGCGCTTATATCCTCACTTGTTCCAGAGATAGTGCCATCAACTGGTACCACAAAGCCAATCTTTAGGCACACATACTGCTGGCTCAGAGAAATAGTTTATGGCAGCTTGACGATGCCCTTTACACGTGGTCTGGGGTGTTGTTATTTTAGCAATAAGTTCCCACTTTTGACTTTGTGTTACAGTTTCCTCAGATTCCAGTTTTCCGTGTTAAAATGGTAGCGTTTTTCTGGGTTCTAAGTCCTCAGTATGCTCTAACAAGGTCCGGTGTGGTACTATTCTTAACTCTGGCAAAGTCTGGTAATCTTCTTGGCGCGATATGAATTTTCACAGTGCTTTCAAACCGACTAAAGTGTCAGGTTATAGTTTCACGGACCTGTTTTTACGCATAGAAAAACGCTCAGTATCGGTAGAAACCAAATTATGTTACCTAGACATTCGGATAGACACTGTTTACGGACCTGTTTTTACGCATAGAAAATATCGGTAGAAACCAAATTATGTTACCTAGACATGTTTTAATTTTAGTACTAAGCGGGGACGAAGGTTTATTTAAAAAAACATTCTGAAGCACGGACATACCATATGTGAAAACGAATGAATGCATAAATCTGCTTTGTCAATCAAAATAAACATACATTCAAATAAATTGAATACATATTTGACAAAAAGCCACCAGCTTATTTTTTTTTTTAAACCAAAGTGGTAGAAACCAAATTATGTGACCTGGCAACCTGTGAAAAAATTACCTCCATTTAAACGGTCCTTCAACGATCATAGCTATCTAATAATTTTGATTCCTGCAACAACTAAAGATGTTACTATAAAATAACTTAAAAATAATTGCAACGAGAAAAAAAGCGACTACCGAGTGAATTTGGTTATTACATATGTTGATACAGTTATTTAAACAACCAGACTAAAACCAGGCATTTTCTAAATTTTAATACTAAGCGGGGACAAAGGTCTGTTTTAAAAATTCTGAAGCACCGACATACCATAAGTGAAAACGAATGAATGCATAAGTCTGCTTTTTCAATCAAAATAAACATACATGCAAATTTTAACCACGCATTTTAAAAATGATGTAAAAGAAAAATTATACCATGTAAATTTTCATAGAGAACCTAATAATAAGGCATGCGGATTTGTATTAAGAACATAGGTGGATGGGTTTGAAAAAAAATCGAAAAAAGGTAATTCGTCTTACGAGGACAAAAGAAAAAGAAAATAGCCAACGTTACGACCACAAGGCCTTCGTCAGGAGGAGGAAAGAAAGTGAAGGCTAGATAGGACACATAAGAACCTAAATAAAAATAAAAAAATATAAAAATTAAACCTAGGTACTTCCCTGAAAGAAACTTCCCGCAAACGGACTGGCGTGCCCGGAAAAGGAAATGACTGTCACTACCTGATGTATACAATACATACTACGAAACTAAAACACGAAACTGAACAATAAACTACCCAAACGTAATATTAGTGGGGACTGGAAATAGAAGAGGACAGAATGAGTTGGAGATAAATAAATATGAAATAAAAAATCAAGACATATTAAAAACAGTGTATTTTATATTCATACATATTATTAGAAGGCGGCAGAAAAATAGAAAAATAGCATAAGCGTGGAAAGAGTCAAAATGGAACAAGAGAGGAAAGTGGGGGGAGGGTGACCTCAGACAGAGGTGTGCAGAGTGTTAAGACCGGCTGGTTTTAGACACCCCATGCGGTGGATGAGACGGTTCTCAAGCTGTTCTCGGCTAGCAGCGTCAGAGGAGCAGGATCTGATCGCCTTGACCTGGATGTCGATGGGACCATGATGGTCAGGACCATTAAAGTTTATGGCAACAGGTGTGGATTTTTGCTGAGCGATGTCATTCAAGTGCTGGCTGAATCTGTCCCCAAGTCATTTGCCTGTTTGGCCAATATAGGTTATGCAGCAACGTTTACATATGATCGTGTAAATGACATTGCGCGACTCACACGTGAAGCTACTGGTGATGGTGTACGTAGCCTCAGGAAAAGACACTTTGTTGGTTGAGATGACATACTTGCACGTGTTGCATCATGTCCGACCACAGGGTAGTGTGCCAAACTGAGTGGCATTCTCCTTTGGAAGACGGCTGCGAACAAGAAGATCCTTCAAGTTCTTGTCGCGTCTATATGCAAAGGTGCTTCACCGAAAACTTCCTGGGTCACAGACTCTGCTTGGAGGATAGGGAGATGGCGGAAAAGGATCTGTTTGACTGCAGTACTGTGAGGGTGATAGGTCAAGATCAATTTGACTCTATCTGAAGTGGGTTTATAGTGAGGTTTGAGGGCCTCCTGACGAGAGATGGGGAGCACACGTTGGAGGGCAGAGGTGAGAACATGTTCCGGATAAAGTCTGCTACGGAAGAAATCCAACATCTCATTGGCTAGGAAGTGGAAGTCATCATCGTCTAGGCACAAACGGCGGAGGCGGAGAAGTTGTGAGAATGGAAGGGAGTCACGACAAGCCCGAGGATGAGAAGAGGTATACAGCAGGTAGCTATGGGCATCTGTCGGCTTGTAGTATACTGAGGTATTAAGGCCGCAAGGCTTGATAGTAATAGTAATGTCAAGAAAGTTGACAGATACTGTGGAGATGAGGGAGGTGAACTTGATGGTGGGGTGGAAGTAGTTGACAAAGTCGATGAAGCGGGATGAATCAGTCTCGGACATATCTGTGAGACCAATGCCATCATCGACATATCTGCGGTAAAACCCGGGGAAAGGACCGGAGTATTGTTGCCATATATTAAGAACAGAGAAACATACTTTACCTTTTATACACACACACACACACACACACACACACACACACACACACACACACACACACACACACACACACACACACACACACAGCACGCACGCACGCACGCACGCACACACACATCTATATATATATATACGCATATACATATATATATATATATATATATATATATATATATATATATATATATATATATATATATATATATATATATATATATATATATATATATATATATATATATATATATATATATATATATATATATATATATATATATATATATATATATATATATATATATATACTGTTCAAAAAACAAACAAAAAACGCATCATTATTGCAGTGGTAATGGACACCAAATTTCAAACTTGTACCAAAATATTCTTTTACGGAATTAATGTTTCAATCTTGGCAAGAAGAAACTTTCAGACTTTAACAATGAAATGTTGTTCATTAAATTTGGTTTGGACTTTTATTCTTTGCGACTGAGGCCTCCGTTTCAGTAAGGTGTATGGCCTCCTCTGGCCTCTATCAGAGAACGACATCTCCTTGACATGGATCGATTAGCCGTTGGATCTGTTGTTGTGGGATGGCTGCCCACTCTTCCCGCAGTGCAAGAGACAACTGTCGGAGATTGGCTGGAGCCACGTCTCGCTGGCGGAGTCGTCTGTCGAGTTCACCCCATAAGTGTTCTATGGGATTCATGTCTGATGACATGGCTGGCCACGGAATGGTCTGGACGTTGTTGTCAGCGAGAAACTGGGTGGTGAGTTGTGCCACATGAGGTCGAGCGTTATCCTGCTGAAAAATCGACCCTCGTGCAGCCAGAAGTGGAAGGACGTGAGGACGTAGAATTTCAGCGACGTATCGTTGTGCATTCAGGCGTCCTTCAATTTGCTCCAGGTCACTTCTTCCCATGAAGTTGATCGCCTCCCACATCAGTACACCTCCACCACCATGTGGAGGAGCCTCATCAACGCTGTTCTGGGCGTAGCGCTCATGGACTCTGCGGTAAACTCTTCTCCGTCTATCGTGTCGCTGGAGCACAAAACATGATTCATCACTACACCAAACCCGTTTCCAGTCATTCCCAACAGTCCATTGACGATGCTGGTTCGCCCACTGCAGTCGGTTCTGGCGATGCCGGTCCGTAAGAACAGGACCTCTGTAGGGTCTTCTAGCCCAAAGACCAGAATCGTGCAGCCGGTTCCTGACCGTTTGATCTGAAATTCGACGAGCTGCTGACATTGACTGGACTGTGGAGGACGCAGATGCAAGTCGATTCCTGAGGTGACGCAGCCGTATGAAGCGGTCTTCGGCAGGAGTTGTGACTCTGGGTCTTCCACTGCGCGGCCGGTCTGCCACTGAGCCAGTTTCTTGAAATCGCCTCCAATAGCGACTAATAGTGCTTCTAACCACATTAAATTGTCTGGCCATTACACTTTGTGACTGTCCAGTCTGTAAACGTCCAATGATGATGAGTCGTTGTTCTGTAGTGAGATGAGCCATACTTGCGCATTTAATTTTCAACCGAATTTATTCGAGGAGCGTCAATCTTTTATAGGCATTCAATAATATGGTCAGAGAGTTTTGTGTTCAGTAAGTTTCACGGGATTCTCATGAACCTGTCACGAGTTATTGTCAAAAATGTTGTTTTGACCTTGACCTCTTTCATGACCTCACGAATCATGAGGTGAGTACAATTCAGGTAACCACGAGAAGTTAATGACCAGGTGGACACAGTCGATAGATTGACTGGTGTCCAATCAGCGAATATCTTTTATAAAAGTAACACCAAAAAAGTTGCGTTTCTTTTTTTGAACAGTATATATACGAGGGGCGTTCAGAAAGTAATGCACCACATCGTTTTTCTCAGCTAATAATGAAGATAGAAGCATGAAATTTTGCACACTTCAAATATGGCATGTGCCACTTGTGTGCACCACTGCAACCGGCCAAATAATACGGCTGCCCTAAACCGTTGAAATGGAGCGTGTTAGCAACTTGCGTTATAAGCAGCGAATTGTGATAGAATTTCTCGTTGCAGAGAAGGAAACTGTTGTGAACATTCACAAGCGTCTATGTGATGTGTATGGAAGTTTTGCAGTCGACAGAAGTACAGTCAGTCGCTGGGTTCAGAGAATCAAAGAATCAGGAAGTGGAGATACAGAGCTGCTTGATCGGCCGCGCTGTGGACGTCCTGCTACAGCCACCAACGCAGAAATGTTGAAATGCGCTGAGGGCATTATTCTTACTGATAGGCGAATCACTACTCAACAATTGGCCTTACAGCTCTCAGTCAGCATTGGTAGTGCAAATGCAGTTATAAAAACTCTTGGATTTTCTAAGGTTTGCGCAAGATGGGTCCCTCGAAGTCTCACAAATGACCACCGATTGCAAAGGAAAGCAATTTCTTCTGAATTGTTGGAGCGTTTCAATGCTGATGGAGAGAACTTTTTGGCTAAGATCGTTACAGGTGTCGAAACCTGGGCACATCATTTTGAACCTGAGACAAAAAGACAGTCAATGGAGTCGCATCATCCGCAATCACCACGAAGAAAGAAATTCAAGACAATTCCTTCAGATGGAAAGGTCATGATCACTGTCTTTTGGGACATTGAAGGTGTGATTCTTGTGGACGTTATGCCAAGAGGAGAGACAATCAATTCGCAAGCTTACATAAGACATTGAAAAAACTCAATCAACGTTTTCGCAGAGTTCGGCCGCACAAGAATCCAGCAGACCTGCTTCTCCTTCACGACAATGCGCGACCTCACACAAGTCTGGCAACACGGGAAGCAATCACCAAATTGGGTTGGACTGTACTACCCCATCCACCCTATAGTCCCGATTTGGCACCCTCTGATTTTCATCTATTTGGCCCACTTAAAGATGCACTCCATGGGACAAGGTTTGAAGATGATGAAGGAGTGATTCACGCAGCGAAGAAATGGCTACATGATCAAGACAAAATCTGGTACGGGCTAGGAATACATGCACTTGTTTCGCGCTGGCATAAAGCCGTACAAGTTGATGGGGATTATGTTGAATAATACTGATGTTTACATGACATATCCATGTATATTGTATATAAATTTCATGCTTTTTGAATAAACAGCTCCTGAGAAAAACGATGTGGTGCATTACTTTCTGAACGCCCCTCGTATATATATATATATATATATATATATATATATATATATATATATATATATATATATATATATATATATATAATATATATATATATATATATATATATATATATATATATATATATATATATATATATATATATATATATATACACACACAGAAAATTAATGGAAAGAGGTACAGAAGAATAAAAATGCTCCCATCGATGCGTTATAGACTACATTAAACTATTTGACGATGTGAAAAGTGAAGACATTTTTAGGGTGTGGCTGAGTGTGAATTTTTCCATAATAAAAAAAAAAAAAAAGTCAAATTAAATATTACAGAGGTAGTATCCATGTGTTGCGGTGTGTGCAAACAGTTAGTGCGAATATTCTATGTCTTAGTTCTATAGATATAATGCCTCAGCAATAGATGCCACTTGGCCTGCCTATACCATTTGGTGTTTTTTTTTTCTCCGTCCATCCACACGGTGAACTACGACCTTTAGTCTCCTGTATCTATCTATATGTCAGTTTACAAGTCTGTAAGCCACTCCGTTAAACATTGAAGATGTCCTTTCCTGTGTGAACGTGTACACTAAATACTGCATTTCTGTTTAATTAAACCTGGTCAGTTTTGAAACCCTCGCGTGCATCCCAGCGCCCTGATGAGGTTCTCATCAGAAGCAAGAAATAAATATTCAAAGTGATGAAACGTAGAAGGAAGGTATCATAAAAAAATTAAAAGGGCATTATATATGTATGAAGATAAAGAATAAATGCGAGCAGATAATTTAAGATGAACATTAATTATTAGAAAGTAAGAGAAAATATATCCATCAAGGAAAAGATGAGAACCTTTAGACAAATCTAAACAATACAGAGCAAAATAAGAAATTTAGCAGGTAAAAGAGAAAGTATTAACAAAGATAAATACAAGTTTACAGTGCACAAGAATACTTGACCTGTAGTTTACAGTGTATAAGAATACTTGACCTGTAGTTTACGGTGTACAAGAATACTTGACCTGTAGTTTACGGTTGTCAGGTAAAAGAAACATTATCTTCTGTTGCTAAAGATTACAAAGTGCAAGAAAATTTACCTACGATGGTAAAAATTAGAGTGTAGCAGAAAAAATAATATCACAGATATAACTGTGTTGTTCGCAAGAACAAATATATCGTTAAACATAACACTAACAATGAATATATCCTTAAACATAACACTAACAACAAATATATCGTTAAACATAACACTAACAACAAATATATCGTTAAACATAACACTAACAACAAATATATCGTTGAACATAACACTAACAACAAATATATGGTTAAACATAACACTAACAACAAATATATCGTTAAACATAACACTAACAACAAATGTATCGTTAAACATAACTCTAACAACAAATATATCGTTAAACATAACATCATCATCAGTTGCCATCTCCACAACGAAGGTTGGCTGTAATGGATCTCCAACGTCTTCTGTCTCTTGTCTCGGTGGTACACTCTGCTAGACTCTTTCCCGTCCATCTCTTGATGTTATCTTCCCACTTATAGCGCTGTCTTCCCCTTGCACGTTTGCCTTCAACTCTCCCTTCTGTTATGGTCTTCTGCAAGGTGTTATGCCTTTTTATGTGGCCAAAGTATTTTAGCTGCCGAACTTTGACCTCTCTCATTAGTTCTCTTTTCATACCTAGATTTTCTAGGACCTCCTTATTTGTTTTCATCTCCTTCCATGAGATACGCCCCATTCTTCTATATATCCATATTTCAAGAGCCTCAATTCTTTCTTCCAAATGCTTATTCATCGTCCATGTTTCTGCACCATACAGAAATGCAGAATATATATAACACTTTATGATTCTCAGTTTTAATTTATGAGATAACTGTTTGGATGTCAGTATATGTTTCATGTTGTTGAATGTAGCTTTGGCCATTCCTATTCTCTTCTTGATTTCTGTTTCACATCTGCCATCTTCTGTTATTATATGACCAAGATATACGTAGCTCTTGACTTGTTCCAGGATTTTCCCATTTACGCTTATCTTTAATGTGGGTTTATCGTCTGTTTTGCTAATTATCATAGTTTTTGTTTTCTCAATATTAATGTCGAGTCCATATTCATGACTTATACCGTTCACTTGCTTCACTAGTTCTTGTAACTCCTGTTCGCTTTCAGCTAACAACACGGTATCATCTGCATATCTAAGGTTGTTTATTGATCTTCCACTGATGTTCAGTCCTGGTATTTCCTGTATCTGTTTGAAAATTTTTTCGGTGTATAAATTAAATAGGCAGGGGGACAGCACACAACCTTGTCTGACACCTCTTTTTATGTCTATGTATGGTGAATAATTCCTTCCCGATCTTACTGTGGCAGTTTGCTCCCAATAAAGGTTACTGAGTATTCTTATATCATTTCCATCAATACCTATGTCTTTGAGGCATTCAATTATTTTCTCATGATGGATTCTGTCAAAAGCCTTCTTATAGTCAATGAAGCACATATACAGTACATACTTTTTTGGACCTCTGTATATTTTTCTGCTAATCTTCTTAGGCAAAATATTGCCTCTCTTTGTGGTGAAGTGGGATGTTATAAATATTTATAGGGGACTTAGTGTACTGACTGAGATCAGCTGTGAAGGTATCTATATCTAATAAGAGTAGTGTATTATAGATAACCTTACTTGCTGCCACATATATGTATACCTCAGTCAGAATTATTCTGGAATAGTGTGATGACTACGTTATATGTCTAGGGTATGTGTATGATGAAGTGTAAGTCATAACAACAACAGACAGATAAACAATTTAATTTATTCCACCACACTTGACAACACTGTGACACTCACATACATAAAACACTCTACGAGGATATCTTAAAGGAGTCACTGATAACTTTTCAAATAACAATATGTATTCAGTGCTGTCATGAATGAATAT
Organism: Oreohelix idahoensis; assembly: GCA_024509875.1. Lineage (NCBI taxonomy): Eukaryota > Metazoa > Mollusca > Gastropoda > Stylommatophora > Oreohelicidae > Oreohelix > Oreohelix idahoensis. Next base: position 677,852 of record JAMPIV010006184.1, on the reverse strand, counting down.
GTGTCCTGATTCAAATACAAATGGAACCAGGAATCACAATCAATTTTAATTACAAGTATATGTACAGAATTTCTCAATATGAATCTTGTAGTGACATGTATTTTTAATAGTATCCTATGTGTGTCAGTGGTGTAGTAGTAATATGAGGTAATACTGGTTTTGTTTTGTTCAAGCTCTGTTGGTATTTGTCATCATGACTTCAATAGTTTGTCTTTATTGGAACTAGTATTGGAGATGTTCTCAGTTCCTGATATTAAAACAATTAAATTCCCCTCTTAATTGTATTTTACACTGTCATTTTAAGATGGGGGTACATAATGTTGAGCTCCATGGCCACACTCTCTTATCTTGCGTGATGACTGCAGAAAAAGGCTCCTCTGCTCGATGAGTTCTGGAGCCACCCCACTGGTTGCTATATGGACCAAGGAGTATGCTGTCCACCTCTGGCTTCAGCAAAGCTCTGACCAGGTGCTGCTCAATAACTTTAAGACCACTGTCCCTGAAAACAAGAAGGATGTACCTTCTACGTCATAACTAATTTATACTCTCTTTCTACACTGAGCACAATACATCACAAACATTGAGTTCAGAGCGTTAGGCCAACTGTCAGCTTCATCTGAAATATTTTATACCAGTATTTCCCTCCATAATGGTTACTACGCCTCTGCAATTCCAGCATTATTTCTGTCTAATCAATAATCTAGGTGTCAGTGTACTGTTTGGCCATTCCATGCAGTTTTACTTTCCTCCGACACCTTCTGTTCAGGCTGGAGCATTATAGGCTTTACATCATGTTCGCTACTGAACTACACATATATACAGGCATAAATTAACAATTTACATTCAATTTTCATTAAAAGATATTGAATATTTCAAGCTTACCACAATTCATAGAATAATAAACAGTTTCGTTGACTGGCATTGAATATAGCCCAATTCCGATCTGCCGATGTCCCAGGCTTTATTTTATAACAAATATACACTGGTGCTCAACGTACTGCTTCTTAGTAGGTTTATTACAAGATGTGGCAATGAACAGACGCTCTGAATCAAGTATATTCGCAGCTCTACCCAATGAAACCACGTCCACACATCTTTTAAAAAAAAGTACCCCTTCTATTCGTTTCCCATAACAACACAAGATAGTATTTATAGCCCGACCAATCGTGTTTAGTCTTATATTTGTTGCGCTCCAATCAATTTGGAGTTAACATGGTAGGCTATTTCCGTAACGTAAGGTTTTTTCAAATACGTTATAAAAAAATTTTATGAGCAGAAATGATTTCATGCTGTCAGGCACCCCCACTATTTTATTTTGGTTATAATTTGGTAATTCCTAGACTATTTGCGTAACGTTTTACATATTCTTTGTCAGCAAGCCCTAAGGAACCCAAATATACAAATTTAAAAGAGCTAAGTGGCTGCGTTCAAAATATGCAATTTCTTCTACCTCCTGTTTCGAAGATGTGCTGTCTGGGTACTGTAATGTTTTCAAACGTAAACCCATCTAATGTCATCTTTTCTAATAAGCGTTTTCCAGGTTTTTTAAAACCTAACTCTGGGAAGGTTAGTGTTTTTATCACTGTCCGTCTGAAAAAAAGTTAGTGCATGTGGCCTTACACGCGTGATAGTAGTAATTGTGTATCGCGCGACGCGAGTTTAGTGTTGCATGTGTCCTTGCTTTCATTCGCCCCTCTCTCTTTCTATTTGAGTCCATCTGTTCGTTCGTTTTGGTAACGTAGTATAATTAATGTTAGGATTAATTTAGGTCATTACGCAGTGTGCCTCTCAATGTTTTTCTTAGAAATGCAATACCCGTTTTAATGTGTTGTGGAAACGCTTGTATTTATGCAGTGGCTTATATTTAACGTGGAAACGTTACAGTTTGCAGACGAAGCATAAAACAAAGGGGATTTCGAGTACTGTCATTGTGACAGCACTGTTCTTTACCATTCTTCTTCCTTTTTATTAAATGTATTTGTTAGGCTTCATATTTACCTGATAATTTATATATGTGGATTAGAATATTTCACGACACTCTTGTTCCACTGTTCCGTCTAAAACCAAACTGTTCTTCTTGGATTTCGCTGTCTACTTTACTTTTTATTCTTTCCTGTATGATTTTGAGCAGTATCTTAATTGCATGACTCATCAGGCTGATTGTTCTGAAGTCTGAACATTCTGTTGCATTTGGTTTTTTGGGCAATGTTATAAAAACTGATGTCTTCATGTCGTGTGGTAAATATCCTGTGTTGTATATATCATTGCATATTTCTGTGATTGTATCTATACCAAAGCTCTCCAGAGCTTCTATCATTTCAATGTTTATGTTATCCATGCCTGCTGATCTTCCTTTTTGTATCATATGAATGGCATTCTCTACTTCTGATCTGAGAATGTTTGGGCCTTCATTAGAATCTGGTGATGGTTTTTTACCTCTGTTGTCCTCGAATAGTTCTTTTACGTATTCTGCCCATCTGTTTGATATGTCATGTCTTTCTCATCAAGTAATATTACACCATTTTTGTTCTTGATACAGCTTCCTCCTTGTGCAAACCGCGACCGATTTGATAATTTCTTTATTTCTTCATGCATATCTCTTGTCATGTGCTTTGCTTCCAAGTCTTCTATTTCCTTACATTTTGTTTCTATCCACCGTTCTTTTGCTTCTCTGCACATAGTACGTATGTCATTGTCTATTGTTTTATATTCTGGAGTGTTTTTTGCTTTCTTTCTTTCTGCCATTTTATTCAAGATGTCATCTGTCATCCAAATTGGATTTTTCTTAGACTCCTTTTTAGGTAAATTTGCATTTGCTGATTGTATGCTTGTTTTTAAGCATTCCCATTTTGCGGTTGCTTTTTCTTCTGGGTTTTCTCTTCTATACTGCTCCATGCTTTCTGTCAATAACTGTTGGTATTTATTTTTGACGTCGATTAAATATTTCTGTTTTATATCTGGTTGTTTCAGCGCTGATATTTCTATCTGGGGTTCCTCCTGTCTTCTGTTTCCTGCTCTTTTCAGCTTTATATTTACTTTGATGACAACTGGATTGTGATCTGAATTTATGTCGGCGCCAGGATGTGTCTTTGCACTTGTGACACTGTTCTTAAATCTATGTTTTATCATGATATAGTCGATTTGATTACGTGTTACATCTCCTGGGCTTTTCCATGTGTATAATTTCCTTGGGTGGTGTTCAAAAAAGGTGTTACATATGACCAGCTGGTTTTCTTCACAGAACTGGATAAGTCTGTCTCCTCTATCATTTCTTGTCCCTAATCCATACTGTCCTACTATTTTCTTGTATTTTCCTTTTCCTACTTTTGCATTCATATCACCCATTACTATCAACACATCTGTAGATTTGACTGGTTTAAGTGTGTGTTGTAGCTCTTCATAGTATTCTTCTATTTCTTCCTCGCTTAAACATAACACTAACAACAAATATAACGTTAAACATAACACTAACAACAAATATAACGTTAAACATAACACTAACAACAAATATATCGTTAAACATAACACTAACAACAAATATAACGTTAAACATAACACTAACAACCAATATTTCGTTAAACATAACACTAACAACAAATATAACGTTAAACATAACACTAACAACAAATATACCGTTAAACATAACACCACTAACAACAAATATAACGTTAAACATAACACTAACAACGACGTAACAATGTTCATCAATATACAGGATGATGAGGGTGAGAGAAAAATACCCCCCTTCCCCTCCCCCAGGATAATAGGAAGATGATATTTGCAAAATAAAAAATGTTCCCCCAATCATGAAGCTAAAAGTGCACCGGGACACTTATGTTGAACGAGACAAATAAGAGGGTTCAATGAGTTCATGTCAATAACGCAGACTTTGAGAGACCGGAAACGGAAAGAACGTAGGGCTTGATTTTGAAATGCCTGTAACATTTGACATTCCTTGACTGGCTGGTCCATCAGTCACCCCCGTCTCAGTCAAAAAGTCATGAAAGTATTCTGCTTCCTTCATACACTCGCTTTGTTGACAGTTCAAGTGTTTTCCCCAGCGACTTCTCAATAAATCCAGCTGGTTAAAGAGAAAATTAGTGATTACAGGGCATGCGAAAAATAGGTCATTGTCGCGTACCTTGTTGATTAACTGAAATAACGACCGAGAGAGCGAGCGAGCGAGCGAGAGAGAGAGAGAGGGAGAGAGAGAGAGAGAGCTACCAGCCTTGGTGTACCTGATTTGTCTTGATGTAAATATACAAGCGTTTAGTCACCAGCAACCGAGTGCTGCAACAGATGGGGGCCTGGCATGTTCTTGGTGACTCACTGGAAGAAAGAATGCGTTTGTTTGTCTGTGAGAATGGAAGACGTGAGAACTGTGCTGTGTGTTTTTATGTTGGATATTTGTTGAATTTCTGCCCAGCTCATGACTCAGACATTATTTGGAAGTTTGTCTCTAAACATGTCCATATTTGTTTCTAATTTGATAAAACTTTGTTTCCAAATTGGTCAAAATTTACTTCTAAATTTGTAAAAGTTGTGAACCTTTATTTCTAAACTTCTAAAAGTTCATTTTGAAAGCTCTGAAAATTTCTAAATTTGTATTGTAAAAGTTTATTTAGGAAGCTCTGAAACTTTCTAAATTTATTAAAGTTTGTTTTTGAAGCTGTAAATGTTTGTTTCTAAGTTTGTGAACTGTTTTTTTTTTTTCACTCAGTTTGTGAAAGTTTGTGTCTAAGTTTATAAACGCTTGTTCCAAAAATTGTGGCGGAAGATTGCCTTAAAGTTTGTGGAAGATTGTTTGCAGGATATACGTTGTGGGAGATTAATTTTAAGTTTGTGGGATATTTTTAAAGTTTGTTGAAGATTGTTTTTAAGTTCGCGGGAGATTGGTTTTATGTTTGTGGGCGGGTTTTTGGGTTTCTGTGAGTTTATTTTAAGTCTGTAGTATTTTTTATCATACACACGGATTTTTTCCGCTTCCCGTTTTTTTTTCTAAATTTGGTCACTGTCGATTTCTGAGTACCAGTACCGTGAGTGACCTTAACAACGACGGGCAATAACTGCATGTGTTCTAGCAATATTTGTTTCTGTTGTAATATCTTTTACATGATAAGGTTGATAGCCACAAGCACCACCTCAATACACACGTCTTTTACATGATAAGGTTGATAGCCACAAGCGCCACCACAATACACACGTATTTTACATGATAAGGTTGATAGCCACAAGCACCACTACGATACACACGTCTTTTACATGATAAGGTTGATAGCCACAAGCATCACCACATACACACCTCTTATACACGATAAGGTTGATAGCCACAAGTACCACCTCAATACACACGTCTTTTACATGATAAGGTTGATAGCCACAAGTACCACCTCAATAAATACGTCTTTTACATGATAAGGTTGATAGCCACAAGCACCACCACAATACACACGTCTTTTACATGATAAGGTTGATAGCCACAAGCACCATCACAATACACACGTCTTTTACATGATAAGGTTGATAGCCACAAGCACCACTTCAATACACACCTCTCTTACATGATAAGGTTGATAGCCACAAGCACCACCTCAATACACACGTCTTTTACATGATAAGGTTGATAGCCACAAGCGCCACCACAATACACACGTCTTTTACATGATAAGGTTGATAGCCACAAGCACCACCTCAATACACACGTCTTTTACATGATAAAGTTGATAGCCACAAGCACCACCTCAATACACACCTCTCTTACATGATAAGGTTGATAGCCACAAGCACCACCTCAATACACACGTCTTTTACATGATAAGGATGATAGCCACAAGCACCACCTCAATACACACGTCTTTTACAATATATCTCAGGTCCCAGTGGTTTCTTTTATTCTTTAATCTTATCCTCAGTTGCTTCTGTGGTTGTTGTCTTCCCATGTCACTTGAGAAGTTTGTCAAGGTGTTTGTCTCTCGTGATGTGGTTATGCTGAACAAGCTGCTGTATCCCAAGGACAGTTTAAAAAAACCTAATGGTGACGTCACGAAAGAGGCCAGCTGATAAAAGCGCAGATCTGGCAAGGCAACTATTCCCTGGGGCATTTCTTGGAAAGTGGAACAACACAGGGACAATGAGAAGATCTGGTGGACAAAAGTGAAACAACACAGGGACAATGAGAAGATCTGGTGGACAAAAGTGGAACAACACAGAGGCAATGAGCAAAAGTGGTGGACAAAAGTGGAACAACACAGAGGCAATGAGCAAAAGTGGTGGACAAAAGTGGAACAACACAGAGGCAATGAGAAGATCTGGTGGACAAAAGTGGAACAACACAGAGGCAATGAGAAGATCTGGTGGACAAAAGTGGAACAACACAGGGACAATGAGAAGATCTGGTAGACAAAAGTGGAACAACACAGGGGCAATGAGAAGATCTGGTGGACAAAAGTGGAACAACACAGAGGCAATGAGAAGATCTGGTGGACAAAAGTGGAACAACACAGGGACAATGAGAAGATCTGGTGGACAAAAGTGGAACAACACAGGGACAATGAGAAGATCGGGTGGACAAAAGTGGAACAACACAGAGGCAATGAGAAGGTCTGGTGGACAAAAGTGGAACAGCACAGAGGCAATGAGAAGATCTGGTGGACAAAAGTGGAACAACACAGAGGCAATGAGAAGATCTGGTGGACAAAAGTGGAACAACACAGAGGCAATGAGAAGATCTGGTGGACAAAAGTGAAACAACACAGAGGCAATGAGCAAAAGTGGTGGACAAAAGTGAAACAGCTCAGGGACAATGAGCAAAAGTGGTGGACAAAAGTGAAACAACTCACGGACAATCAGCAGAAGTGGTAAACAAAAATAGAACAACACAGGAGCAATAAACAGAACTGGTGGACAAAAGTGGAACAACTCAGGGACAATGATCAGAGTGGTGAATGAACGAACGAACAAACTTTATTCTCAAAGGGTTGAGAATTGGACACGCAGGCCCGTCTGACATTCTGCCCTTCCTTTCTCTCGTATTTTATACTGATTTCATTTATTCTCACATACATTTAACCCATCAATGTAAAAGAATTCAACGTTGTAAAGGTAAAATAATAGCATACTCACATTCACAGTATCTAATTATAAACATGAAATAAAATATGTTGACAAGTACAAATTAAGTATCACCATGAAATAAAATATGTTGACAAGTACAAATTAAGTATCACCATGAAATAAAATATGTTGACAAGTACAAATTAAGTATCACCATGAAATAAACTATGGTGAAAAGTACAAACATCATTATTAAACCTACATTCGATATTATATCATTTGTTCACTTGGTGGACACAAGTAGAACAACACAGGAACAATGAGCAGAACTGGTGGACAAAAGTAATGGAGAAAAACACAGCGACTGTCAGTAAAACTGATGGACAAAAGTATTGGAGAAAAACACAGCGACTGTCAGTAAAACTGATGAACAAAAGTAATGGAGAAAAACACAGCGACTGTCAGTAAAACTGATGGACAAAAGTAATGGAGAAAAAAACCGCGACAGTCTGTAAAACAGATGGACAAAAGTAATGGAGAAAGACACAGCGACAGCCTGTAAAACTGATGGACAAAAGTAATGGAGAAAAACACAGCGAAAGTCTGTAAAACTGATGGACAAAAGTAATGGAGAAAAACACAGCGACAGTCAGTAAAACAGATGGACAAAAGTAATGGAGAAAAACCACAGCGACAGTCAGTAAAACTGTGACGTACGTCTAGTTCGACAAGTGAATTTTCCCTGATTTGATGGATGATTAAAGGGACTTTTAGCTTTTCATAACATTAGAACCCCTGAACATTTGTTGTAACTTTGTTGTTTTGCCAGAGCGAACCGATTCCACCGGGGCTCATTAAGTATGCGGCATGAGATCTAAAGACACTGAGACGACCCCCAGAACAGAGAAGCTAGTTCTCGCAGGAATTTCTCATCTCCGTGCGAACACTGAACCGCTCGCAAGATGGACCAGAGCGGTCAGAAGAAAGCGGAGGTAGCGAACAGAGCAACGTCTAGCAGGAAGATGACACGGCAGTGCGAACCAGAGTAGACGAAGAAAGCGTCTTGCAGGCCTCGCACTTCTGTGGCAACCGGTAGACTTGCCCGAAAGACTGAGAAACAGGAGAGACGGAGATCGGAAGCCAGGGGGCCATCGCGGTTAACACGACGGATAGAAACCTCGACTTTTCCTGGGTTATAAAGAGGCGCTAGAATCTAACAGGTCCCACTCATCTTGAATTCCAGTTAGATATATACAGAAACTGAGAAATGCAACTTTATCACTCGTTTCGCCAGACGTTGACAGAAGCACTAGCATAGTGAAATCCTGTTTGATTCACTCTGGATACTCAACCTGTTTGCAGTGAATTCTATTCTGTGCTAAATGGTATAATATATTTGTTTTAAAGTGATCAGTGGTCTAGTTCATTCATTCATTTTATTTCACTGGATTTTGTGATTAACTTAAAGCTATTAAATTAAACTTATCTCAAATAGTTCCAGTGGAATAGGTAATGAAATATATATTATATTATTTCCCAAAATGATAGATACTTAAATGCTTAAAGTAACATTTAAAGACGCGAGGGAATTTATAACTAAATTTAATTGAGTTTAGTTCTAGTTTTTACGTATGTTTTAACTATTAAATTCGCGTGGAGTTCTTCCTGAATTTTATAAAAATTATAGACGCGAGTGTATAAATAGTTAACTGTAAATTTATCGTGCTTTGGGAATGATACTTGATTTTCGGTATGAATTACATGTTTTCTATCTTTTATCTAGAGTGATCTATACCTTAGCGATCCCAGCAAGAAGAAGTACAACCTGTGTGAGTTTGTGTGTTGGCCAGCACGTGCGTGCATGACTAAAAGGAGATTTATGTGCAACTATTTTAATTGCTGTACCTGGTAGACACTTTGTTAGTTATTCCTTACATGGTTCACTTTATAAGTGGGATTTCTTAACCTCTGTTATTTCCCCTTCCTAGTCTGCTTAGTAGAAGGGAAAACAGTTAAAGATAATAGGACTAGTTTCCTAATCCCTCTTTTCAGGATAGATTAATTGACTGTTGGGTTAACTTATCTACTTCTGTTAACTACCTGTCATTTGGACCGGGTTCCTTTTTCCATTTTTCTGTACAAGACGGAAGGGCATATTGAACACTACTCTTCAACAAACCCCCACCCTCCTTGTTTTGTTTTTTTTGTATTTTGAAACTTCGATTTCTGCATGTAAATTGATAATTGTTTGTGACTTGATTTTTTAAAATGCTAAATAAAAGGAATAAAACTTTTAGCATTTGTGTTGGCAGGCCCAAACCCAAACTTTCCCATATTCGTTATCGTAGTTTGTATTCACGTGCGTCTGTGTGTCTGAAGCACCAAATCGGTGTGAGCGCAGTTGTGAGTCTGGAAACTGGCAAATAATTGTTTGTCCAGAAGAGTTTTTTTGGAGTAGAATTGAGAGGCAAATTGTCGTAAAACAGTCTGTCCTTACTCTTCCCAGCACTCTGGGAATCAACTAGTTACTTCTAAAACCCTTACTATCACATAGCCTTTTCCATCATTCTCCACGCTAAACAGGACCACTATTTCCAAGACTCTTCCTCTCAAATAAATTTACGACAAAAACTGATGGACAAAAGTAATGGAGAACAACACAGCGACAGTCTGTAAAACTGATGGACAAAAGTAATGGAGAAAAACACAGCGACATTCTGTAAAACTGATGGACAAAAGTAATGGAGAAAAACACAGCGACAGTTAATAAAACTGATGGACAAAAGTAATGGAGAAAAACACAGCGACAGTCAGTAAAACTGATGGACAAAAGTAATGGAGAAAAACACAGCGACAGTCAGTAAAACTGATGGACAAAAGTAGTGGGGAACAACACAGCGACAGTCTGTAAAACTAATGGACAAAAGTAGTGGGGAACAACACAGCGACATCTCTTATTCCACGGGCATTTGTCTAGTCCATGTCATCAATTTCATATCAGTGACTTTGCTGCACCATTTCATTCCTTCTATTGTGCACCAGGACCTATTTATGAAAGTCTATAGCTTTTTGTTGCAATAGAACTGACTTGACACTTGTGTTGAAGATTATGTTTTTGTGTGCTGGACTTTATCTCTCTTGATCGCCACGTATTTCCCAATACAGTGAAAACTCATCTTGCTTTAATTACTCATATTTTGATATCATTGTCTGTCCCTCAAACTTTTGTTTACATTACTGCTAATAGTTTCCCATTTTCGGTCATTGGACCTAACCCACGTTTTCCTATGATTTCCTCAAAGCCGGTTATGTTTGTTCCTATTTTTGCATTAGGTCACCCATCAAAAATTGTGATACATTTTGTTCTATGTTTATTGATTATATTTTGTAGTCTGGTGTAAAATTCTTCTTTCATGGATTGTTCCTTGTCATGTGCTTACTTTATTATGATGAAATTGTAAATAGATTAATGAATTGATATGTATACACGCAGACATATGTACGCGTGTGTACATGTATATGTGTGTGAAACTAAGTTGTGCATGTGTTACATCCAATCCTTTATTTTCATAACATGCATCTTCTTGATGTTGTTACGTGAACGTAACTGGTGTAAAAATACTTTTTTTTTTTATTGGTAATTAGACGAAGACAAGCAGCAACACGACTTCAGTGGCGATGTAAGCACTTACAGCTACACGACTTCATTACAATATCAACTACACGACTTCAGCAGTAATGTAAGCACTTACAGCTATACGACTTCATTACAATATCAACTACACGACTTCAGCAGTAATGTAAGCACTTACAGCTACACGACTTCATTACAATATCAACTACACGACTTCAGCAGTAATGTAAGCACTTACAGCTACACGACTTCATTACAATATCAACTACACGACTTCAGCAGTAATGTAAGCACTTACAGCTATACGACTTCATTACAATATCAACTAGCTTCAGCAGTAATATAACCATTACAATATCAACTACACGACTTCAGCAGTAATATAACCACTTACAGCTATACGACTTCATTACAATATCAACTACACGACTTCAGCAGTAATATAACCACTTACAGCTATACGACTTCATTACAATATCAACTACACGACTTCAGCAGTAATATAACCACTTACAGCTATACGACTTCATTACAATATCAACTACACGACTTCAGCAGTAATATAACCACTTACAGCTATACGACTTCATTACAATATCAACTACACGACTTCAGCAGTAATATAACCACTTACAGCTATACGACTTCATTACAATATCAACTACACGACTTCAGCAGTAATATAAAACAATACTATACGACTTCATTACAATATCAACTACACGACTTCAGCAGTAATATAAGCACTTACAGCTACACGACTTCATTACAATATCAACTACACGACTTCAGCAGTAATATAAGCACTTACAGCTACACGACTTCATTACAATATCAACTACACGACTTCAGCAGTAATATAAACACTTACAACTATACGACTTCATTACAATATCAACTACACGACTTCAGCAGTAATATAAGCACTTACAGCTACACGACTTCATTACAATATCAACTACACGACTTCAGCAGTAATATAAACACTTACAGCTATACGACTTCATTACAATATCAACTACACGACTTCAGCAGTAATATAAACACTTACAGCTACACGACTTCATTACAATATCAACTACACGACTTCAGCAGTAATATAAACACTTACAGCTACACGACTTCATTACAATATCAACTACACGACTTCAGCAGTAATATAAACACTTACAGCTATACGACTTCATTACAATATCAACTACACGACTTCAGCAGTAATATAAACACTTACAACTATACGACTTCATTACAATATCAACTACACGACTTCAGCAGTAATATAAACACTTACAGCTATACGACTTCATTACAATATCAACTACACGACTTCAGCAGTAATATAAACACTTACAAGAAACAAAAACAACAACACGATTTCAGCAACAAAGCAAACACATCAACATTAGCAACATTACTTCAGCTACAAAACCAACACCTACAATAACAACACAACATCATCAGCATAGCCAACACTTACAACCAAAACATTATCAGCAAAGCCAACACTTACAACAACAACATCATCAACAAACCCAACACTTACAACAATACAACATCATCAATAAAGCCAAGACTTACAACATCACAACATCATCAGCAAAGCCAACACTTATAACAACAACTTAACATCATCAAGAAAGCCAACACTTACAACATACTCAATAAAGCCAACAACAACACAACATCATCAACAAAGCCAACAATTACAACAACAACACAACATCATTAACAAAGCCAACATTTACAACAACACAACATCATCAACAAAGCCAACAAAGCCAACAACAACACAACATCATCAACAAAGCCAACAAAGCCAACAACAACACAACATCATCAACAAAGCCAACATTTACAACAACACAACATCATCAACAAAGCCAACATTCACAACAACAACACAGCATCATCAACAAAGCCAAATTTACAACAACAACAACATCATCAACAAAGCCAACACTTACAACAATACAACATCATCAATAAAGCCAACACTTACAACATCACAACCTCATCAGCAAAGCCAACACTTACAACAACAACATAACATCATCAAGAAAGCCAACACTTACAACATTCTCAATAAACCAACACCAACAACAACACAACATCATCAACAAAGCCAATAATTACAACAACAACACAACATCATCAACAAAGCCAACATTTACAACAACAACACAACATCATCAACAAAGCCAACACCAACAACAACACAACATTAGCAACAAAGCCAACACTTACAACAACAACACAACACGATCAACAAAGCCCACATTTACAACAAAACAACAACATCATCAATAAAGCCAACACCAACAACAACATAACATCATCAACAAAGCCAACAGCAACACAACATCATGAACAAAGCCAACACCAACAACAACACAACATCATCAGCAAAACCAACACTTACAACAACAACACAACATAAGCAAGAAAGCCAACATTAACAACAATACAACATCATTGTCGTAATTTTTGAGAAGATAGGACTGAGTTATTTATGGTCCTGCACTAGCAGAGGTAATAAGTGATAGCTAAGTGAGAGGAAGGTGTAAGGGATAGTTCCTGTTTCACGAGGAGAAATGGTGTAAGAGAAAGAACGGTCTACGATTGAGTAATTGCTCTCTATCCAGCCTATCTTTTACGACTCTATTTAAGGTAGACGCACTTTCTCACTTGTACCAAGTACGAGTCACGCTACACTCACGTACACACAATTTTGTGACAGTAATACGTACAGACGTGTAAACAAACTATGGATAACATATAAGGGCAGGAGTTTGACCACACGATAGATTAAGGTTTATTATGTTTATTTTTTTCACCAGAAATATCACAACATCGAGGAAAAGCATTAATCAATAAATTTTAGTTACATAAGAGAAATGAAAATACAATCTAATAGTCCCTGTCTATTGTATAGGGAAACTAGGAAAGATCCCGACAGGGGTAATTTACCCAAAAGATCAAAAATAATTAACAATGAGGTAGGGGTATTTCAGGACGGGTAAAGAACAAGTCCTTAATGTAACCTATCCTGGGGACACTCAGATTAGTGAGAGATAAAATGAAAGATGGTAAATACCTTAATGTAACTTATCCTGGGGACACTCAGATTAGTGAGAGATAAAACATGACAGATGGTAAATAAGTAGTAACTTAAGAAATAAATTCTATCGTTCCGTTCATTCACAACACACATACAGTGAGCTCACTTTCAAATTTGCTTACCCCCTCTGTCGACGCTGCATACATTCCCTGGAATTAATCACACAGTTATTTAAGACTATTTATAGTCCTATTATTTGTCCAGTTCAGCCCCAGACTCTCCGTTTAGGCAACTGCTATTTTTCGGGAGTCGCTGAATTGGTGCATTGATTATTATTTCCCTGGGTATTCCTCTTCTTACTGCAGAAATGGGTTTGGAATAAGTTTGTTCTATGTGGTGGCACTGTCTTGGAAATTTTATATGTTAATACAGTTTTTCCATGTGGTTTAGCCTCAGTGGCTGTGACTCTCTCTGTCGTAATGAATGTGTACCAAACAAAATGTTACTGCTAGGCTGTTCTCGGAGGGAAATAGCCGAGAATGACCCGTGAATTCTCTCTGTATAATTCCGTGGTAGGAAAACTTTACTGTCAAATGGTTTTAAAATAATTAGTGCCGTAAGTTCTGCCACATCAGGACAAAAATACTTATAGGTATCTAGATGGAAAAATCTTCTGGTATAGTTGTCACAGGGTTAACCCGAAGGTTAACCAAAGAGAGTTCTCGTTGTGGTGCCGGCGTTGTCACTGGCTCAGAATTGCCTGGCAACCGGTTGAAGGTAGGCAGCAGGAGTGGGAGAAAGTGAACGTAAGACTTGAGGATAAGTTCCCAGCAGATAGTCTCAGTGATTCTGGATCTCGTGACACTGTCACTCCTACCACTCTATCCCCCCTCTCTATTATAATGCTAGCGAGCCCCCTCCTCTCTATTACACCGAGTGAACAGAAGAGGACGAAAGAAAGAACTGTATGTTTCTCTCGTACACTTTCTTTCCTTCTCTATATTTGTAATTAACGTGTGTTGGTAATGCAAACACAACTACAACATTTATTGAATTACTTAAAGGTAACAACATCCAATTACAATAATACAAATGCAATAAGCACTAACATTAACTATACCTGGAAAAGAAGATAATAGTTAATGCAAAATACACAAATGAATCTTAAGTCTATACTATGTAATGATGATGATGAATTTAAGCTAATCCTAAATACTAAAAAAGGATATCTTGTTTCTTGGTCTCTGACTGACTGTCAATAAAACTCTGGGTGTTTGTACGCCGTTAACCTGTCTTTGTCTGCATTCGATAACATTGTCCGGCTCACTGACTTTCTTCGGGTGTCGATGGCCTGATCTTTTGTTCTTCGCAATGCGAGTGTTGACAATGAAATAAGCGGCTGGGGTGGCGTGTTCATATGTTATGTAGACCGCAACGTTTTTCTGTAAAGACTTCGTCTGGTATGCAGATGTCCCTTTGTGGTGAAGATATTTTGCTCATGTGGTGCTTGATATGAATATGTTATATCTGTATATGTTGGCGCATCAGTTTTACTTGGCGAGTCTATCCATTACCGCCGGTAATTTAGGATCTCAATACTTTCCGTAGGCACTGGGTTTACAAGATCGTCCGTCTGCTCCTGCAACTTCTGATCAAGATTTCTCAAAGGCACTTGTTGTAATGACAATCGTCCGTAGGCTACTGCTACTTCTGATCAAGATTTCTCAAAGGCACTTGTTGTAATGACAATCGTCCGTAGGCTACTGCTACTTCTGATCAATAATTCACGTAGACAGCTCTTAGTAATGCAGCCATTATTCTAGGTATTTTCTGCTTACTTTTCTGTGTGGGTGGTTGATGACAGAAAGTATCCTTCGTCGCCTGGCAAATTCCTTTCTAACATCCGTTGAGTGTTGGTAGGTTTGTTGCCGTTAAATATCTGTGAGATATGTGTCGTCGCAGTATATCTGGTTTGCCCTACTCATTAGCTTGTCCCGGGATTTACGCCCGACAGGGTAGTAAGACGAAGGCTGAGTTATCTCAAAGGTCCCCTGTCTCTACCACTGCGATGGATAAAATGATAACGCCTTATAAGTACCTCGTAAATTTATGTTACGCATGTCGTTTGTTATTGTCTGTGAAATCTTATCACTATCATGAATGACTGCGCGATGTTTACCGGGTAATGTAAGAAGTAAAAGAAAAGTGTCTTATAAATATATTTACTTTATTGCGTTGTATAGTATTCTGGTAAAAAGTGCCTGGTATTTACAGTGTTATGGGAAAATGTATATAATCTATATAAATATGTATAATAATAATTCTCTGGCATGGTGTTTAATCAAAATTGTTGTGGCAACCTTTCCACATAAGAATATCCACAAGATAACATGGAATTCACCTGATGGCAGAAACTAAGAACCAGATAGATCACTTCTGCTAAGAAATTTCGCTCATCAGTTCAAGACGTAAACTATCGGAAGCGATCATAACCTCTGCATAGCTAAAATGAGAATTAAAACTGAAGAAGTTATACCAACCGAATAAAAATAGAAGAATAGATGTACACAGACTGCAATCAAATGATATTAAAGAAGGAATATAATGTCAAAATGAACAACAACTTTTCGATGCTTTAGGCAAAATTGATGGAACGATATCACCACCATAGACATATATACTAAATAACAACTAGAACAGCAATGACAGAAGCAGCTGTAGCGACCACCGGATACCTAGTACATAAAAAAGAAAAAATGGATGAGAGAAGATACTATAATAATAATGTACAAACTATAGTACACTAACCTTGGTTTCCATATAAAGAAATCACTGACTTCAGGCCCTGCTTCTCCGTCGTGAAATATAGAACCAAGTTGGGTCGGGCGGAATGCTATCTCTTAGCAGTCCTGGGAGACCAATTTCGCTGGGTTTTATAGTGTCAGAATGGCCGCTGGCGATTTCCCGTGTTCGCTTCTGATGTCATGAGAAGTTTAGTTCGTCCTACTTCAGACAGACAACCCGTCCCCATTACTCTGTAAAGGTTCTGCAATGTTTTGCTATGGTCGCTTTCGTGTTTTGCCTCGCCCAGACAACCCGTCTCCTGTCCGTCTGATGTCTGTGCAGCGTAAATAGTCTTTCTATAATGACGTATTCTTTACCCCTTTCATGTTGATCTTCTCTCAGACTTTGGGTCTCCGTTAATCCAATATTACTTTGTCTGTTCCATGCGATCCGACTGACCACAATACGCATTGTAAAGCGTGCTCGCTGAACTGTCTCTGGTCGTCCATTATGCTCTGTTACTAGGCAAAATAATACTTGTGTATTACTTCCCTTGTGTAAACACAACCGAGTCGTATTGGCGACTACCTCGATAGTCTGTTGACCTAATGTCTCCTTGTTGTGAAAACATTCCATGCGACATTTGTTGCGTTTCCAGGGCTTACGCCGAGCGCTGTCTATTGGGAACAATGGGTTTAGACAATCGACTGCTTTCTCATACCTTGAGAAATTTATGGACAAAATATCGGCAATAGGTTTTAAGAATTTAAATGCAGAATTACTCGCGTCCCGTGACAACAGTATATATTAAAGTGTAGCTTCAATTTCCATCTGTCACAGTCGTCCCCGCTTGAAGACATGAAACCGTTTTTCATGTTTCTTTTATGACAATGGAGCTGCCTTGATCTGTAGCTTCTGGATGATTGGTGTGTTCGATTTCATCCTCCTCTTCCGTGGTCCAATTCCGACTCATGAAATCTTCTCTGACGTTATGTTTTCCCGGAATGTATTCCACTTTAAAAGAGTACACGCTTAATAGCAACGCCCAGCGCATGATCTTCGCGTTAAATTCCTTATTTGCACCAAGAAAGGCTAAAGGAGCGTGGTTTGTTTGCACCGTGAATGATACTCCGTAACGATATTCATGGTGTCTTCTTATGCCAAGAACCAGTGCTAGACACTCTCTTTCAACTGTGGAATAGTTCCGTTCTGCTATATTCCGTTTACGGCTGCCATAAGCAACGGGAAATAACAGATTTGGATCGGTGTCATCTGCTTGGAGTAGTGTTGGCCCGATGCCTTGACCCGAGGCGTCGACCCGCAATATAAAAGGTTTGTTGAGGTCGGGTAACCGTAAAATGGGGTTTTCAGACAGCTGCGGCTTTAGTGTGACGTAAGCGTGTTCGCATTTTGAATCCCAGATAACCTTATCCGGCCGCCCCTTTTTGGTAAGGTCAGTAAGGGGTGCCATTAGCCCGTTGAAATTTTTGATAAATTTCTGATAGTAAGCGCACAGTGATAGAAAAGAACGGGTGTCTTTCTTCTTTCGGGGCCTTTTTGCTGCAACTATTTTCTCATTATTCTTGGTAACAGGCCACATGCAGCCTTGAGAAATGGTAAGCCCCAGGAAGTCTTGCTTTAGAAATCCGATGAGACATTTGCTAGGTCTGGCTGTGAGACCAGTTTCCTGTAGTCTCATGAGGAGCATAGTGTTAAGTCATATTTTAATTAAGGGGAGTTAAGTGTTTAAGACTCGTGTGTGCGGGTCGGATTTTTGTACACACACTTTTTGAACACAGCTCTTTTGACTAGTTGTTAGTTCGCTTTTTAAAAATAAGTTAAAGAAACTGTCGAACGTTCTATGAATTAGTTTTGGGGGGAAAGGCGGATGAATTCTGCTCACATCTCAAGCTGCGAGTTTGCGCTTGAATGAATTTGTTACTGAGCTATTTTAAGCAGCTGATTTTTCGTGACAGTACTTGGCTGGTAGAGCTTGGAAATGGCCGTTTTACCATTTCTCTAGTGTGTTCCAGTATATATTTCTTTTTGTGAAAAGGGGAATTTAGGATATTTTCAAGATATGTTCAGACCATGGATTATACCGGCCATTATGATTATCATGATTGATATTTCCTCTGATGGATATTGTTCCCACGGATGTAATAGCACTGAGAGTTGCTGATGTTATAAGAATCATGATGTTGTTCCATTTTGATGGATTTAAGATGTTGGAAAGTTTGTTCCTGAGGGATATTTATTGTAACAAGTGTACTGTGCTGAGGCCTGTGGTTTATGCAACCAATGTAATGGATATTTGATACTATGTTCTGCATCCACTTTTTCCATGGATATTTTGTACTTGATGCTTCGTGATTTGCCGTGTTCTGTAACCTGTGACAGTGTGCTATTACCATGATGTCTACGTGACCGTCTTGTTAATAAACTGTATAACGTTGCCAGGTCTTACAACATTTCCTGACTTCTACGTTGCTGTGGTGTGAGTGACTTATCATAGACATACTTAAATAACCTATACACATTCGCGTATGTTATATTTCCATAGTCATACACCTGTCGGCCATCCGTAAGCCCGACTTATGCTGATCGCCATTTATCAGCGAATGTAATAATAACATTTATCTTCTTGATGACCCACCAAGTAATCTTTAACAGAAGTGGTCGCCAGTGATTCGTGGTATAAACAGTCCAGAAGTTTACTGCAATGTCAATTCAGCTGGATTTACAGTGTTGTCAGTACTGACTTTTATGCACAAGTTATTCAAGTCAAGAGTGGCAGTGTTCCAGTCTTTCTTCTCGTGCGCCAACTTAGGATTTCAGTACCCGATGTCGGGAATTTCATTTGAAAGCCGCTATCACTTTGGAGTTCCAGTACCGATCACCATTGGATTTATTCAGACTGTGTGATACCGGATTTACATCATTGTTGTTGCTGCGGAGACTGGGATTTTTTCCTTTTGAAGATAAGTGGTTTATTTGTTTGTAAACTGTACCACTGTTCGGTGTAACATTGAGCCTTCCTCAAAGCATAATCTATTTATTCTTTCATGTGTTCTATATTATATGTTTCACGTTTATGTGGGCGGTTGGAGCGGTGACTTATGAAGGGAATATCCCAGTTCACACAGGGCCTTCATGAGCATTCTATAGGGTCGAGATTGTGAGTTTCAATTGAGCGGTAATTCTGGTTCAAGGCTAAAAACCTTGCCGAGGTTCAGACCGTTACTTGTCCCTCACGACAGCAATTGTTTAGGTGTGGCGAAACGTCTCAGTGTTGTTGTCATTACATTTTTCTCTGTACCTTAGTTTTTGATAAATTTTTTTGTGGGTGTCTTCCTCCTCTTACTATCTTTGATTTATATACAACCTTTTCGTTTATACACTGTATTGTCGCTTGTATTGTCTTACTTTTCGCAGTGTCATTGCACTCTTTGCAATATTTTTTCTTTGGTTTCGCTTTCAGATTTCGTTGATTCTGCGAACGTGGTCATTTGTGCTTTATATCTTGTCTTTGTCACTTTTGTTTGTACTATCTATTTTGTCATGCACTGTCAATATTATAATATATATATATATATATATATATATATATATATATATATATATATATATATATATATATATATATATATATATATATATATATATATATATATATATATATATATATATATATATATATATATATAGATAATTAATAACATTATTAGTAGTTAAAAAAGTAATTGTACAAGTCTTAAGCAAGGACTTGTCACCCACGAAGTTGGGATAGAGTGAGTTTCTTCTGGGTATTTACATTACTTACATATCTTGTAAAATACAGCATAATGTCTAGTTTGGATTATTTCATTACACAAGGGATATTCCTTGGTATGACTACGGAGAGATTAGAAGAATTCGCACTTGCCGAATATGCCAAGGCGCAGAAGTCAGAAGAAAAGAAACAGAAAATGGAGGCTGAAAAACAGAAATTAGAGGCTGAGAAACAGAAATTAGAGGCTGAAGATAGAAAAATTCAACAGCAAATGGAAATGGAAAAACAGAAATTAGAGGCTGAAGATAGAAAAATGCAACAGCAAATGGAAGAGAAAAAAATGCAAATGCAAATGGAAGAAAGAAAGCTTCAGATGCAAGCTGAAGAAAACCACAGACTACATGAGGAAAGGATCTTAGCTATGGAACTGGAGAAAATAAAGGTAGTGAATATTGGTAATAAACAAAATGAGACAAACAATCAAACAACTTCTAATAAGGCAAATACTAATTCTTATAAAATCAGATTGCCTACTTTCAACTCTGCCTATGACGATATTTCATTCTATCTGAATAGATTTGAACTTCCATGCGAATCTCATAAGATAGACAAGTCGGAATATTGTGCACGACTTATGGAAATACTTAAGGGTGAAGCTATGAACACTATAAGTATGTTGGAGGGCCCTGACAAAAATAACTATGATGTTGTCAGAGCGGTCTTGTTAAAAAAATACCAACTAGATGAAGACGCTTTAAGTCTCTATTGCCAGAGACAGGGAAAGATTTTCAGACTTTATAGCAAATATTCGCCTTACTTTTTCACGTTGGGTGGAACTTTCAAGAACTGAACATACATACGAAGCACTCATAGACTTATTGCTTCGTGACAAAGTCATGTCTGTAAACGCTTCTTTTTTTTCTTTTTTACATGAGCGAAAACCTACAAAAATAAATGATATGGAACAATACTGTCGCCAATACGTCACTGCACACCCAAATGTGACTGTTAGCCACTCTGAAGTCAAAGAAGGTTTACCCGTGGCTTCAGCAATAACATATGGTCCTAATTTGTGCCGTAGGTCTCAAAGTGCTGATCGTAATTTTGGTAATTTTGGTAGGAGAGATAATGGTGATTTTGGACAGTACCAAGTAGGTCCATCACCTAGTAATTCTCCTTCTTCAAGGAACTGGAGGCAATTTAACGGTCCTCAACATTTTGGTTCCAACAATTATGGACATTTTGGAAGGGGTAACTACAATAGAGATTATCAACCCTACAATAATTTTTCTCGAAGACAACAAAATCCATCGAATAGATATTTTGATCAAAGGGGAAATAGTAATCGCGACAATGCTAACTGGGGTTCAAATCAGAACAATAGTTTCAATAGAGGAAATAGCAATGGTTCCAATAGAGACAATAGTCGCGATGGATCGCGATATGACAGTAGATCTCCAAATAATAGATCGCATCGCCATGCTAACTCTGCTCAACAAGAGCCCCAGTTTATTGATGATCAAGGTAACAATGATAATAGTGTCCCTAATGCTACTGCTTGCTCTGCTTTCGATTTCGAGAGAGCATCTCAGTGCCCGGAGTGCACAACTTTGTTCCAACCTACAGCGGTGACTACCTTGAGTTGCGGTCATCCTCTTCCGACTACTCTTCATGCCTTGTCTGCACACGACGGAAGAGGGTCTCTTACTCTACAGAAGGGATTTGTGAATAATAATCCAGTTTCAGTTTTCTTTGATTCTGGATGCACAACTGTTGGAATTAGACAGTCTCTAGTTCGTCCATCTTGCGCAACAGGTAAAATGGTGAAATGTGTGACATTCGGTGGGACAGTTGAGACTTTTCCGACTGCCATAGTCCACATTGCCACACCGTTTTTCACTGGTTATATACACGCATGTATGTTCAGAGCGCCTATCGCTGGCCTTACTGTCGGACAGATACATGGTATAAAGATATGTATTCCGGTACAAATTGTTGCTTGGGAACGGCAACATAATCTTACTGCCGCCACTATGCCTAAATCTTATCACCAAGTACATTCTGCTGAAGTGATACATTCTGCTTATTTTGTGCAATCTTGCAGTATTGATGATACTATTGTTCATCATGCTAAATTTGGTGCTTCTTTTAGCCCAGTGCGACATACTTCAGTACGTTGTTACTCTAATTTTGACTCTTCTTTAACTACTATTATAGAAGAATATCCTTCAGTTTTGTCTGATACACACACTAATTTTATAGCTACGACTGAATCTACATCCAGTCACGTTGATTGCAACTTCTTTGCTGCAATGACTAGCGTTTTCTTTGCCACATGTACGGACTTAGTTGTTAGTACATATATGTACCTTATGAGTTTCTTTAGCTTTCTTGCTGGACCGGTTAGCTCGGTATCTTCGTCTTTTACGACTTTTTGTCGCACTCACTGCGCTCTTTTTAAACTTCGACGTAGGTCCAAGTTTACTACTGTATGCTTTTACATCTTTATTATATCTTTCTTACTTTTTTCTTTGCCCAGTACACAGGCTATGACTTCAGTTCAGCCTTTAAGATGTACGCCTTTGTCTACTGCATTTCCTTTGTCTTGCGCAAAATCTCAGATTGTCAGCCATAATTACACTCTTACTCATCATTACACTCAACATGACGTTAGTATCTTTTGTATATTCGCGACTTTTCTTTACATAAATTACATGCTGCTATTTTTCTCAAATACTTTTACGACCCTGTTTAATTCAGGATTCCAGATTAGTCTGTGCTACTTTCTCTGTTTTTTGTGTGTGTGTGTGTGTGTGTGTGTGTGTGTGTGTGTGTGTGTGTGTGTGTGTGTGTGTGTGTGTGTGTGTGTGTGTGTGTGTGTGTGTGTGTGTGTGTGTGTGTGTGTGTGTGTGTGTGTGTGTGTGTGTAACGGAGGAAGGTTTGATTAACATCGTACAGGGGTCGGAAGTTTACACGGCCACATTTGATAGATTAAAATTAAAATTGACTGTTGTATTTCATAAAATCCTGCCTTTACCAAACAGAGATTGTCATTTGTGTTTTTTCACAGCGACGGCTTTGCGATGAGAGTCAGAGCTGCTATATTGATTGAGTAGGCTATGGTATTGATCGCTAGATTTGCTGTTCCAGTGAAACCAGTCGGCAGTTTGACGCCACACTAGATGTTTTTGGTATCTTCATATTCATAAATTCGTTCAAGACCTCTGGAGATAGTAGATAGAATTGTATATTTGTATAGTATAGTATAGTATATTAGATAGTATTGTATTAGGATTAGTTAACTCCTTTGAGATAATGTGTTGGTTCATCTTTATGCATCATTTCATTACCATATTTTTTAATATGTGACTGTGTTCTGATAATGCACCATTTCATTACCATGTTGTTCCTGTGATACTGTGTTTTGATAAACGTTGAGCATATGACAATTGTAATGATCATACTATTGTAACTTAGCTTATCATTACGATACATTTCGGTATTGTACATTTTTTGGGGGGAAAAAATGAAGACAAGTGTTGGGTTGTTTTCTTCCAGTTTCTGTGGTGTTCGTTCCAAGCGCTAACCACTGCCAGGTTGTTGATACTGCTCGTCCAGTCACACTGTTAGTTAAATAGGTCAGGCCACCGAATGTTGGGGCCCTGACAAGGTGTACTGTTAGATGCGTGTGGCTTGAATGAATGTGTGAGTGTAGACATCAATTAATGAAGACGCGAATGGATGATAGTTCTACTAGTACACAGGACACTCACTCAATCATATGCATGGTAGTCAATAACTGCTGGAACCACTGTAAGATTTCTCAGACATTTAATAGGACGCACACATTGACACATAGCTACAGTCACTTGAACAGGTTAACAACAAATCCTCGTACATTTGATAAATAGGTGACAACATCAAACTGGCATTTGTATCGCATCTCTATACAATGAAACGATAGGAGGCAGACACATAATACTCCGATTTGTCTATCGTCTCATTCCTCAACTGACTAATCGCGTTAGCTAACAAATATTGATTAATAATGGCTCCTTATCAGACCTCTTCTGACTAAGTCTTTCAGGCCTTAAATTCAGCAAATGTTTATAGCAACAATGTTAAACCACAGTAGTGGGTTTTCATAATATATAGATCTCTGTACCATCATCAGATAATAGGACCTTTTCTGTTCTCCGACGATGATCCGCTTACAATGGCGGGATCCAGAAAATGGCTCTCCTCCGTGAGCTTCGCTCACCCAGGATGAAAAATTATGAAGCAGAATTAATTCGTTATTCATCCATAAATGTCCTCATTGGGCTTCTATACATTTCTGCTATCAATAAGGCTGGTTACATCAAATAATCTAGTGCTGCTAGATAACACGTCATCTTCATCTGCAGTCAATAATCCTAGATGTACGATAATACGTCTCTCATCTAGGCTTAGCAAAAAAGTTCAGCAAAAAGGTTGTGGTTTTACCTGGCTTTAGGAAAACACACACAAGCGAAAAACGCACGCCATTCCTAGGCGTTAATAATGGACATTAGGAGAATCTCTGATAATACAGTCATACAGAGAAACAATCTCCTTCCTAGAATAGATCACAGAGATCAATCTTCAAACTTTCTAATCGACCAGCCCGTAGCAGCGACGACATGACAGCCGCTTCCCTGTCGACACCCAAATCGACGCATGCGAAGAAATGCCTTTTGACCCCAGAGTTCAGCTCAAAAAATAGATCGACATAGAAATACAAAGATACAAAGATATAAGACCGAATCACCTTAAATAGACAAGGAATAAATATAAATTCGGGCCATAAACATTTTAAGCAAGACCAATCTGTTTTGGTCATACCAGACGCAAAATGACGCAAATCTATTATTCATACGCCAGATTGTGACACAAGAAAAGATAACCCATATAACCGAATACCACATCGACCAATCTGGGTTATTGCCCTTAGACTAAGTATTATTGATTCTCAAATAACTACTTTTCATCAGACAAATAGTTATACTTTACTTTTGAATGCCTACCAACAGTAATCTGTGCGTCACAAAAGAATCTGTGCGCAACAACAAGAAAAGGAGTTTTTTTCGTACATTGTATGTATTTTTTCTTTGCCCAGCGCTTGATTGTACGCTAGGGGTAACTACGCAGAGCGATATTGTTAATTGATGTCTATAATGAGTTCATCACTGGTACTTTATAAGTTTATTAACTTGGTTATCATGCACATTATGTTATTTTTTAAATGGTAACTAGTTATTTGTATTTTGATATAAATATGCATTGTGTAACTTATTGTTTACCATGATATATAATTGTCTGCTCATTCTTCTTGTACTTCATCTGCTCTTTTCACTTTTCATTTATGATGGCATAGCTAGTCTATACTTGATATACTTCATATTTCTTTGAATTTGTTGATCTTCGTATCCTTATCTCATTATCTTTCTATACTTCATTTTCTTTTACTTTACACTTATTTCTATCCCTCTTTTGTTCTTTTTTTTGTGAAATGACTTAACATAGGGTAATCCTTATGTGTAGATATTATGATTGCATCGACCTCAAATTTTTTTTGTTCGATGTAATTTTTTCCCAAAAAAAATGATCATATCATTTTTGTTTTTCCCCGCGGGTCGGTGTAGTCTGTTAAGCCATATTTTAATTAAGGGGAGTTAAGTGTTTAAGACTCGTGTGTACGGGTCGGATTTTTGTACACACACTTTTTGAACACAGCTCTTTTGACTAGCTGTTAGTTCGTTTTTTAAAAATAAGATAAAGAAACTGTCGAACGTTCTATGAATTAGTTTTGGGGGGAAAGGCGGATGAATTCTGCTCACATCTCAAGCTGCGAGTTTGCGCTTGAATGAATTTGGTACTGAGCTGTTTTAAGCAGCTGATTTTTCGTGACAGTACTTGGCTGGTGGAGCTTGGAAATGGCCGTTTTACCATTTCTCTAGTGTGTTCCAGTATATATTTCTTTTTGTGAAAAGGGGAATTTAGGATATTTTCAAGATATGTTCAGACCATGGATTATACCGGCCATTATGATTATCATGATTGATATTTCCTCTGATGGATATTGTTCCCATGGATGTAATAGCACTGAGAGTTGCTGATGTTATAAGAATCATGATGTTGTTCCATTTTGATGGATTTAAGATGTTGGAAAGTTTGTTCCTGAGGGATATTTATTGTAACAAGTGTACTGTGCTGAGGCCTGTAGAGGTTCAGGCTGGAATTCCGTTACAGTGTTAAGTAAACGGTAATCTATGCACAGCCGAACTTCCTTATTGGGCTTCTGCAACAGTACTACACTCGAACTGTAAGGAGAGGTAGACTCACTGATAATTTCTGCTTGTCGTAGCTTGTCTATTTCTCCGTGTAGTGCATCAGCTTTAGCGTACGGAATGGGGTAAACTCTGGTTCGAACAGGGGTCTCGTTTGTCAGTTTCATATCGAATTCTATGAGATTTGTTCGACCAGGTACATCCGTTAAGACTGCAGTGTACTGTTTCAGTAGCGCCCTGGTTTCTGTCTGTTGTACTTCCGAGAGATTTTCGCCGAATTTGACATCTTTGAAAGATTCCGTTTGTTGCAATGGATATTCCATGCAACTATCGTCATCCTCCTCATCTTCCGTCACTATGGCGACCGCCAGGAGATGTTCGGAGGACGGCACCGGTCTTTCCAAGTATTTCTTTAGCAGATTTACGTGGTAGACCTTCTCCTTTCCTTTAATAGAGATCTTGTAGCTAGTGCGGGAGATCTTTTTAAGGACGATAAACGGCCCTTGCCATCCGATGCAAAGTTTGTTGTTTCCGGATGGAAGTAACAACAACACTTTCTCCCCTGGTTAGAGTTCTCTCTCTTTCGCTGCTTTATTGTATCATTGAGCATGCTTTGCGCGTGCTTTCTTAAGGTTGGTTGTTGCTAGGTCCCATCCTAGTTGTAACCTTTCCTTGAGCTCTGATATATATTTGCTTGCTGAGACGACTGTCTCGTCAGCCTTCTGGTCTGTCAGGGACCGAAGTAAGGTTTCAGCGGCCCCTTAATAGGTCTGCCGAATAAAAGTGTAGCTGGTGGAAATCCTGTCGAGGTCTGGGTAACTTCCCTATAGGCGAATATGGCTGCAGGAATGAAAAGGTCCCAATCTTCAGGCTTCTCTTGTCCCAGCTTACGTAACATCATGGTGAGGCTGCCGTTGAAGCGCTCCACGAGCCCATTTCCGGCCGGATGGTAGGGGCTTGTGTGGATGTGCTTGGCCCCCAAGAACTTAAAGAACTCCTCCATTAATAGGCTACGGAATTGGGATCTGTTATCCGTCAAAACGTGTTAAGGGAATCCCAACTGTGTAAAAATTTGCACCAGGGCTTCTGCGACATGCTTGGAATCCGTGCATGTTAGCGGTATAGCTTCTGCTCACATAGTGCATGTGTCGACTAAGGTCAGGATAAACCAATGCTTTCTTTTAGTCCTTTCTATGGGTCCTACAATGTCGACAGCAACCCGTTCAAATGGAGTCCCCACTACTGGCATTTCACCCATCGGGACAGGAGGTGTCCAATGCATAGATGCCACACGTTGGTACTGGGCGCAGGATTTCACGTAAATCACGTAGGCTCCTGGTTCTTCTGGGCTTGCCCTCTTGTGGTTACTGCTGCCACAATCGGCTCTTTCGGTCTCCCAATAAACACGTATCTACATCCAAGTATAACTGGGTAGATAGGATCCTCCATAATGGCCGCTTTGATAACACCTCTGACAAAATCAGAGTGTATTTCCACCAATGCGACGGGAAGCGTCCTGGGTGCATCACTCTTAAAAACTCCACAGAGTTTGACGGTTTCTTCTGTCTCTTGACTAGGTCTGACCAAATGCCCTGCAACAATACAATCAAAAGATAAACCTGTGTCAAACAAACAAGATGTCGAAGAACCGTTCAAAATAACAGTTCCTCGCGTTGAAGGCCTCTCTCCCTCAGGTTGAGAATCACTGACACTAATTCTCCCTTGCGAGGCTGTTTGCAAGCATCCGATGCGATTAGGCCCGGTGTGCTTGCTCTGATCAGACGTCCGTTGCGCAGGGGTCTTTCCCTTGACTTAACCTTTGTGGCCGCGCTGCCATGCAGGCCGTGTGGGCTGATCAGGATTGTTGTTGTTTGTGTGATATCGGGTCTTGTAGAATTTAGAATTTTCCTGGGGAGGTCTTTGGGGTACGGTTTCTCGTTGGGTATAGTGCTGGGAAGAATGGGAAGAATGGAATGACTGCTCAAGATTATTTTTCTGAGAAGGCTCATCTGTCAGTTTGAGTTTTCTGCTTGGAAGCTCGGCCAACGCATTTACATAACGTTCCGCCCTGCTCAGCCAGAAATCTACGGGTTTAGTTCGACAAAGTGGTTTTTTTTTGTTCTGTGAGAACAAGTTCTAAAAGTCCTTCATAGGTGAGGGTGACCTCGGAAAGCTCCATACACTTTGTCAAATAGCCCGTCAGGCGTGAAGAGAACTGCAGGATTGTCTCAGTGCTTTCCTTTCTACTATTTCTGAACATTTGCAGAAATTTGCGAGCATTCATATCGAAACGCTCCAATAAAGCCTTCTTTAACATGCCGTAGTAGTCTTGGTGGCTAATCCCAGCTTTACGTACACATCATAAGCGGTACCTTTTAAAGCCTGTGAAAGTTTTAGGCACCACCGGGAACTTTCTAACCCATACAGATTCGCCATCCTCTCAAATTTCTTTAGAAACGAGTCAATTTTCTCATTGGGGCTAGGGAAGAATTCTAAGGCAAAAGACATCGCTGTTAGTTGGGAAGATTGAGTGCTGGAGAGATCAGTTGACTGGGACTGGGGTGGAGACTCTCCATTCCTGGAGGAAGACATAGCACCCCGACTTTGTACCTCTAGGGCTTTAAGTGCCAATTTATGCTGTCTCTCCTTCTCTCTTTCCTCACGTTGTCTCTCCTTCTCTCTTTCCCTGCGAGATTACATCTCTGCCTCAATTTTCTTCTGTTCAAATTGACGATCTTCCACTTCTTTCTTCTCCGCTCTATCTTGTGCTTCCCTCTTCTCTGCTCTATCTTGTGCTTCCTTCTCACTAGCTTCTGCTCTCTTCTCCTCTGCGTCATATCTGTCAAGTTCTTTATTGACGAACGCGGTCACTTCTTCTCCTTGCAATCCTGTCTACCTTGCTTCCTCTCTTAGCATCGCCCTAAGTTTAACACGCTCAGCCATGTCAAAGAACTGAATGACACTAAGCCGAGAAAAGAAGAAGAAAAGGAGGAGAGAAAAAAACTCTTAGCCGCTTACGAGAAATCCCCCCCCCCCCCCTCCCCACCCTCCCCCACACCCACCCCCCAAAAAAAAAAAAAAATTTTTTTGTTATTATTATTTACCTGAGATACCTCATTCAGTTATCAGTTTTCCAATCTATCGTTGATACTAACTGGCACTTAAGCTCCCAATGCAGACGATTAAGCCAAATAATTGGTAGATCAGCTAATAACTAGGAAAAACTTACTATTACTAACGGTGGAAAATTTTTTTGTTTTTTAAATTCTAAAAAAATGTAAGGAGAAAATAAAATTTCCTTATTTATTAGAAAAAACCACCAAAAACTCGCCTCACCTGAATTCAGTTAAGAGAAGGGACGTTATTAACATGACTTGTAAGTCAGAATGACGACCTTTGCTTAGCTCAACTCTGCTAACTCCAAAAAAAAAATACCCTAGTGATTGATAAACAATCACGCAATTCAGCGGCCTTGCTCAAAATTTATCATATACCATATATCTGACAGAGATATTATTATAAATAAGTTGGAAATAATTCTATAATGCTGTGGAAAAAAAAAACCAAACCTATATATGTGTATGGTCAAAACACACTGTAACTAAGGTCGTTGTCTAGGGGATAAATTATTTTTAATGTTCCTTAGCTCACAAGACAACTCACAACACACGCTATCTAGATAAAACTTCTGATTCAATATCAGACTATAGACGTTTATTTAGACTCAGACTTAGGTTCTATCCTGGAGCGAGCCTTCCGTTATGTCGTAATTTTTGAGAAGATAGGACTGAGTTATTTATGGTCCCGTACTAGCAGAGGTAATGAGTGATAGCTATGTGAGAGGAAGGTGTAAGAGATAGTTCATGCTTCACGAGAAGAAATGGTGTAAGAGAAAGAACGGTCTTGGATTGAGTAATTGCTCTCTATCCAGCCTATCTTTTACGACTCTATTTAAGGTAGACGCACTTTCTCACTTGTACCAAGTACGAGTCACACCACACTCACGTACACACAATTTTGTGACAGTAATACGGACAGACGTGTAAACAAACTATGGATAACATATAAGGACATGGGTTTGACCACACGATAGCTTAAGGTTTATTATGTTTATTTTTTCACCAGAAATATCACAACATCGAGGAGAAGCATTAATCAATAAATTTTAGTTACATAAGAGAAATGAAAATACAATCTAATAGTCCCTCTCTCTTGTATAGGGAAACTAGGAAAGATCCCGACAGAGGTAATTTACCCAAAAGATCAAAAATAATTAACAATGGGGTAGGGGTATTTCAGGACGGGTAAAGAATAAGTCCTTAAGGTAACCTATCCTGGGGGACACTCAGATTAGTGAGAGATAAAATGAAAGATGGTAAATACCTTAATGTAACCTATCCTGGGGGACACTCAGATTAGTGAGAGATAAAATGAAAGATGGTAAATACCTTAATGTAACCTACCCTGGGGACACTCAGATTAGTGAGAGATAAAATGAAAGATGGTAAATACCTTAATGTAACCTATCCTAGGGACACTCAGATTAGTGAGAGATAAAATGAAAGATGGTAAATACCTTAATGTAACCTATCCTAGGGACACTCAGATTAGTGAGAGATAAAATGAAAGATGGTAAATACCTTAATGTAACCTATCCTGGGGACACTCAGATTAGTGAGAGATAAAATGAAAGATGGTAAATACCTTAATGTAACCTATCCTGGGGTCACTCAGATTAGTGAGAGATAAAATGAAAGATGGTAAATACCTTAATGTAACCTATCCTAGGGACACTCAGATTAGTGAGAGATAAAATGAAAGATGGTAAATACCTTAATGTAACCTATCCTGGGGTCACTCAGATTAGTGAGAGATAAAATGAAAGATGGTAAATACCTTAATGTAACCTATCCTAGGGACACTCAGATTAGTGAGAGATAAAATGAAAGATGGTAAATACCTTAATGTAACCTATCCTAGGGACACTCAGATTAGTGAGAGATAAAATGAAAGATGGTAAATACCTTAATGTAACCTATCCTGGGGACACTCAGATTAGTGAGAGATAAAATGAAAGATGGTAAATACCTTAATGTAACCTATCCTGGGGTCACTCAGATTAGTGAGAGATAAAATGAAAGATGGTAAATACCTTAATGTAACCTATCCTAGGGACACTCAGATTAGTGAGAGATAAAATGAAAGATGGTAAATACCTTAATGTAACCTATCCTGGGGTCACTCAGATTAGTGAGAGATAAAATGAAAGATGGTAAATACCTTAATGTAACCTATCCTGGGGTCACTCAGATTAGTGAGAGATAAAATGAAAGATGGTAAATACCTTAATGTAACCTATCCTAGGGACACTCAGATTAGTGAGAGATAAAATGAAAGATGGTAAATACCTTAATGTAACCTATCCTGGGGTCACTCAGATTAGTGAGAGATAAAATGAAAGATGGTAAATACCTTAATGTAACCTATCCTAGGGACACTCAGATTAGTGAGAGATAAAATGAAAGATGGTAAATACCTTAATGTAACCTATCCTGGGGTCACTCAGATTAGTGAGAGATAAAATGAAAGATGGTAAATAAGTAGTAACTTAAGAAATAAATTCTATCGTTCCGTTCATTCACAACACACATACAGTGAGCTCACTTTCAAATTTGCTTACCCCCTCTGTCGACGCTGCATACATTCCCTGGAATTTAATCGCACAGTTATTTAAGACTATTTATAGTCTTATTATTTGTCCAGTTCAGCCCCAGACTCTCCGTTTAGGCAACTGTTATTTTTCCAAGGTGGAGGTGAAATTCTTTTCTTACCTTAGACGCCGAAAGAGAAACATCAGGAATGTGTATATCTCGATGGATAGTACCATGATGTGTTAAATTATAGAATAAAAGATACATCAGAGTATCTAGTGGTGTAGATATTTTCCTATAACCGACCTCGAAACCCTCGAATCGGTCGGTTGGATAGGAGGGTTGATCAGAGAATTAACAAGTCACTATCGTAAAACAAGCGATTGTTATCGAAACAGAACCAGGCTCGACAGTGAACATGACAGTGAACATGACTCATTCTAATATCTTGGGGGCTAAGGTGATTTTAAAAATTGGATACTGGAATGTTAGAACTATGTATCAAGACGGAAAAATGGAAGAAATAATTAAAGAAATGGATAATTATAAGTTGGACATATTGGGTGTCAGCGAGTGTAGATGGACGGGAAAGGGCATAAAATATATTTCAGAACAAAAAAAGCAAATTATATACTCTGGTAGTAATGATAATCGTCACACAGAGGGAGTAGCCATCTTAATGACACAGAAAGCAGCAGCATCGCTCATCAGCTGGTTACCTATTAATGAGAGGTAATATTAGCTAGATTTCAGACATGATTTTTCAAGCTGTCAACTGTACAATGCTATGCACCAACTAACGACGCTCTTGATACCATAAAAGATTACTTCTATGAAGCACTTCTAAGTACCATCAACACAATACCCAAGCATGACATAATAGTAGTCATGGGCGATTTTAACGCCAAAGTAGGTGACAACAACGATGGAGTACAAAGATATCTCGGTACTCATGGCATAGGCTGTATGAATCAAAATGGTGAAAGACTTCTAGAACTTTGTGAAATATCAAACCTCGTTGTGGCGGACACCATCTTTCCACATAAGAATATCCACAAGATAACATGGAATTCACCTGATGGCAGAACTAAGAACCAGATAGATCACTTCTGCATAAGCGCACAATTTCGCTCATCAGTTCAAGACGTCAGAGCATACAGAGGTGCAGAGATCGGAAGCGATCATAACCTCTGCATAGCTAAACTGAGAATTAAACTGAAGAAGTTATACCAACCGAATAAAAATAGAAGAATAGATGTACACAGACTGCAATCAAACAATGTAAAAGAGGAATATAATGTCAAAATGAACAACTATTTCGATGCTTTAGGCAAAACTGACAACGATGTCACCACCAAGACAATCGATACTAAATGGAAACAACTGAGAACAGCAATGACAAAAGCAGCTGTAGCGACCACCGGATACCTAGTACATAAAAAGA
Source organism: Oreohelix idahoensis (assembly GCA_024509875.1). Taxonomy (NCBI): domain Eukaryota; kingdom Metazoa; phylum Mollusca; class Gastropoda; order Stylommatophora; family Oreohelicidae; genus Oreohelix; species Oreohelix idahoensis. The sequence goes on along the minus strand of JAMPIV010006184.1, from coordinate 644,148 downwards.
AAAAATGGATGAGAGAAGATACTTGGGATAAAATACAAGAAAGGAAAACAGCAAAACTTAAACTACTAGCGGCAAGTACACATAATGCAATTGAATCTTGCAAACTAACTTATAACTTGTTAAATAAAGAAGTGAAGACAAAAACTCGAAGAGATAAAAGACATTTCATCAATGAAGTGACGGTAGAAGCTGAAAATGCTGCAAGAACTGGTAATAGTAGGTGCCTTTATCAAATTACAAAACAACTATGTCACCAGCCTACTGATATGGAAACACCTGTTAAAGATAAATTAGGGAATCCAATACCAACAGACAAAGAACAAATGAAGAGATGAGCTGAGCACTTCAAAGAGGTGCTAAACAGACCACCACCAACAGTAACACCTGATTTTAATAATGAAAAACCCACAACCACCTTGCCAATAACTTGCGATGAATTCACACTGGACGAGATCAAACAAGCCGTTAAAAGATTAAAAAATTTTAAAGCTGTTGGAGTTGACGAAATTTCAGGCGAAATGATTAAAGCAGTTAATGACAACAACCTCTTGAGAATTTTAGATATTATAAATGAAGTATGGAGAGAAGAACAACCACCACAACAATGGAAAGACAGTATTATTGTAAAGTTACCGAAGAAAGGTGATCTATCAGACTGTAATAACTGGCGTGGTATATCTCTATTATCAGTACCTGGAAAATTATTATGTTGCATGATGTTAGAAAGCCTTAAATTGCATGCTGACGAAAAGATCAGAGAAGAACAAGCGGGTTTCAGGCCGAAACGATCATGTATTGATCAAATATTCACACTAAGAACAATTATAGAAGAATCAGTGGAAATGCAATCGCCACTTATTATCACCTTCGTCGATTTTCAAAAAGCCTTTGATAGTCTACACCGCCCATCATTGTGGAAGATACTTACAATCTATGGTTTTCCAACAAAATATGTGAATATAATCAAAGCGCTATATGACAATGCAAGATGTTGTGTTAGAACAAATAAAGGGAATACAGAATGGTTTACAGTAGAAACAGGGGTGAAACAAGGCTGTATTATGTCACCACTACTTTTTGGAATAGCTATTGATTGGGTTATGAGAAACTATACCCACAATGAACAATTAGGTATAAAATGGACAAATGGAAAATTCCTGGGGGACCTGGATTTCGCAGATGATTTAGCATTCTTAAGTTCAACACCCAGACAATCCCAAGAAGCAGTAAATAATTTGTGTCATCTTTCGGTTAAAATAGGTCTCCAAATAAATGCCTCTAAAACTAAAGTTATGAACTTTTCTAACGAGACCTTTAATATCATCTTGAACGGGGAAAAACTACAGAAAGTTGAAAGTTTCAATTATTTAGGCAGTAAAATGACTCAGGATGGTGACACAACAAGAGAAATCCATACTAGAATTGCTTTGGCAGCTAGCGCCTTCAATAGATTATCTAACATTTGGAAATTACGATCATTGAATATACATACCAAGCTTCGTCTGTTTAATTCAAATGTTATCTCAGTGTTAACATACGGCTGTGAGAGTTGGAAAATAACAAAATCATTGGAGAACAAGCTGAATACATTCGAGAACAAATGTCTTAGAAAACTCATGAACATCAGTTGGAAAGAATTCAAGACTAATCGACAAATAAGAGAAGACTCTATGCAGAAATATGTCTCCAACTATATAAGGAAAAGACGATGGTCATATATCGGTCATGTCCTACGAATGCAAAACAAAAGAATACCATTGCAGGCACTCACTTGGGTTCCTGAGGGTAAGAGCAAAAAAGGAAGACCAAAAGAAACACTCAGAAGAACAATAATAAGAGAAGGAAGAACGTTGGGATTAAACAATGTGCAAGAGCTAAGAGGAGTGGCGTCACAACGAACAACCTGGAGAGTACTGGTTTCTGCCTTATGCGCCGTGTTTGGTGCTTAAAGAATTTATTATTATTATTATTATTTTTCGGGAGTCGCTGAATTGGTGCGTTGATTATTTTTTCCCTGGGTATTCCTCTTCTTACTGCAGGTATGGGTTTGGAATAAGTTTGTTCTATGTGGTTGTACTGTCCTGGAAATTTTATAAGTTAATATAGTTTTTCCATGTGGTTTAGCCTCAGTGGCTGTGACTCTCTCTGTCGTAATGAATGTGTACCAAACAGAATGTTACTGCTAGGCTGTTCTCGGAGGGAAATAGCCGAGTATGACCCGTGAATTATCTCTGTATAATTCCGTGGTAGGAAAACTTTACTGTCAAATGGTTTTAAAATAATTAGTGCCGTAATTTCTGCCACATCAGGACAGTAATACTTATAGGTATCTAGATGGAAAAATCTTCTGGTATAGTCTCGTTCCAGTTAACATTTAAAATTTAAATTGAAGTGTTCTGTTTATTTAACCACTCTCATGGATGGAGAATGTGGACTGAAAAAGGGTCTCAAACATCAGATTTTTCACCGAAGATGTTTGTATGTTTAGGAACATAGAATTGGACTGCTATAAGACATCTGGCCATACATCTCTATAAGAACCGCTGGATCGCAAAGGTATGATCTATCTATATAAAAGAGAATAGATAACAGGTAATCATACTATAATTATATTCTAACACCCGCGTTTAGGTAAGACCTATAACTCACTCCGGTATTTAATTATATAGAAAAAAAAAAAACAAACACCACGAGTCTCTAGCTAATATATCGCTTTATCACTAGAGATGAACACTAGTCACTTCAAATTTACACATGGTGAAAATAGAAATAAATGGTATCTCGACAATATTAATCGCCTAGCGTCTTATAATTAATTAAACATCTATTTCCTGGGGAATAACGAAAAATTAAATTACGTTACGGCTGGAGAACATTTAGCTATAAGTTTATTTAATACGTTATTCAACTTAACACAAAAATCCCAGTGAAATATAATGAAAAACTTTAACACGAAAAAGCACTTAAATGCTAACAATATTTAGTTACCGCAAATCAGGAAACTGAATTAATCTCCGCGTATTTTGAGAAATTTGGAGCGAATTGATAATGAGTTTTAGGAGACTGCACATATATACTGAATCGGCCTGATCTCGCCGACGTCTGCCAGAAATCGCACTTCGAGCGAATTCTTCGTTCAATTTTCTGAATGAAAGCTCTTTTTCACAACTATTCCGACCGCTAATACGTTCCGGCAGAGATTTCTTCCCCCGTGTAAACGGTTCTCCGTCCGTCTTTTACCAGGTGTTAATCAGAGGTGTTACAGAACTCGCTCTTTCTCTGGAACTTCAAAGACGTCGTAACCTGACAGTCGGTGGCCGTCCTTGGCCCGCCTCTTTTGAAAGGAAGACAGAGATATGAAAAGCTGTATCAATAGTGCTTGAAACAAAGACAGGTAGGTGTTGCTAAGCTAGAAAAGAAGACAGATAGCGAAAGAGGCCTGGCTTACACGTACTTCACTTACATGTTAATTAGGAAGCGAGGGAAATCCACGTGGGACCCACGTTGGCGATTCTGATTTCAACAAAATGAGGGGTATCGGTGAGATTAAAGTGTAGCTTCAATTTTCATCTGTCACAATCATCAACAAAGCCAACACTTACAACAACAACACAACATCATCAACAAAGCCAACAATTTCAACATCACAACATCTTCAACAAAGCCAACATTCACAACAACAACACAGCATCATCAACTAAGCCAACAATTACAACAACATCATCAATAAAGCCAACACTTACAACATCACAACAACATTAACAAAGCTAACACTTACAACGACAACATAACATCATCAACAAAACCAACACTTACAACAACACAACATCATCAATAAAGCCAACAACACAACATCATCAACAAAGCCAACACTTACAACAACAACACAACATCATCAACAAAGCCAACATTTACACCAACAACATAACATCATCAATAAAGCCAACACCGACAACAACAACACAACATCATCAACACAGCCAACACTTACAACAACACAACATCATCAGCAAAGCAAATACCAACAACAATACCACAACATCATCAACAAAGCTAACATTTACAACAACAACACAACATCATCAACAAAGCCAACATTTACAACAACAACACAACATTATCAACAAAGCCAACATTTACAACAACATATATCCTGGTCTGATTATTTAATATCTCAAACAACATCTTTCTGTGTCTAATTTAAAAAAAAAATTAAGAACATTAGACTGTGCCCATATTAAGATGAAAAAGTTGAAGCAAAACTCTCATACTACGACATGGGCCTGTATATCTTTATTAATACTGTTGTATTTTCGTTACAAGAATGTGTATCTCCTTTACATATCTTTGATATTCTGCTTCCATGTTCTTTTAATTATTGTAAAATTTATGTCAGAGCTTTGTAGGCTATATAATTTGGGTCATCATTTTCCCTTTGTGATGCCCGGTCAGGTCCAGCCAACTGTCAACAAATCACAGAAAACTCTCGCGCCGAATACAAATTCGTTTTTTTTTACTTGTCGATTGGGTGTTGACGTCAGCGTTGGAATTTCCGGTTTCCGTAGTGCCCTCTGTTCTAGGCCCCTCCTCCAGTGGTCGTCCACTGGCTGAAAATTTCATCTTGAAACCTTCCTGTCACGAGGGACTTTCTGACTAAAGACATTTTGTCCTCATTGGTTTTGACTGTAGCGGTCACTAGATATCCCCATCTCATGTCTGTCTGGACAAAGCATGCCCAGTGTCCGAGGATCAGGTCTTCAAGACCGGCTGGTGGCGGTCTTGATCAATAAAACAATGGATAATTTGAGACGTGTTTTGATCGATATTTGCTTCCGGTAAGTACCTGCCGGGTTTAAGAAAATGTACTGATGATAATAAGATCGATATTGTCTGCTATTTTAATACCCGACGCACAGGACAGTGTGTACCGTGTGACCTTATTTAAATAGATCTCATGTCAAGCTTACCCTTTGTCATTAAGTAATCTTTGGAATTAGACAGTATCTCGATTATTGGAAGTTAATATACGTCGTAGTCATCTGCATGATTGTCAGACGCTCCGGTGGTGGTGGAATGTTCGAGGTATTTGTTAGTTTGAGCTGATAGAATTGTTCTTTGATCTTGTCTGAACTAGAATAACTTCATTTCCAGTGATGAGATGAGGAAATGGCACGAGTGCAACAGAGCAGACGGCGTATTTGACCCAGTTTAGTGACTGATGTAACAGAAATTGATTGTCACGTGTTAATATTTTATTTGATTACCTGAAAGTGATTGGGAGAAGCTAACATTTCATTAAATGAAAGGTATCATGGTGTGCTATTATTTTATATTATTAACCGAAATTAATTATGGCGTGTTAACATTTCATTTTATTAACTCAAATTGATTGTTACATTCTAATATTTCACTTATTAACTAACATTGATTGTTACATTCTATTATTTCACGTTATTAACTAAAATTGATCGTGGCGTGCAACTATTTCACTCGAATAACTGAAAATGATCGTGGCGTATTCGTTAGCAAACAAACGTGGTGTCATGCTTTTTTTTTTTTTTTAAGTTGTGGACTGTGGTGTTATAAACACATGAATATGACAGCAGCACAACTCCAGAGCTGTATGACATTTAGACGTGACATTTAGACGTGACATTTAGACCCCCTCAGTCAACAAGCTAGACTACTTATCATCATCATTCTGCTTAGCTTCAAAATGAAGGTTGCACTAAAAGTGTTGCTTGCCAGCGATGTCTATGTTGGGCCGTTTTCCTCAACTCTCCCTCCCCACATGATCCCACTTACTTTGGCTTCTTATTCCACTATTCTTCCTCATGCTGTCTTTGGTCTCCTCGCTTCTCTTCTCTTGTGGGTTCGATTAAAAAACATGCCTGGTTCCGCTATTTGATTGATGTTTCCTGACAGTATATTCTATCCTTGTCTAATCTTGACACTGATTATTATTTGTATTATTGCATTACTTGTTGTTCAAAAGATAACTTTTCAGATAAATGAACAAAATTGGAGAACTAATATTACCAGAAATGTAGACACATGAACAAGTTTACTAGAGCAAAGGAGATTGGTTATAGTTGAACAAGTTTACTAGAGCAAAGGAGATTGGTTATAGTTGAACAAAAATATATAAACAAAATATTCATCACAAATGTTCAGCACAAAAGACAATTACATTATCAAACATTTCAAAACAGCGCATACCCAACAGAAATACACGAGTTAACCTCATGGGCAGTAAATAAGAAGGTAACATATAATAAATCAAAGTGCAAACATCTCAATACTCAACAAGGTGACGGACGATATACTCAACAATATGGAAAAGATCTTAGAAAACGCCACACCAAACGCGAGAGAATTTGCAATCTGGAAAAACTACAAATGTACGGTACTTTATAGATAAAGGAACACTATATACCCAAATTATAACCCATATGGGGTTGAATCGGGTATACCATGCACAAAAGACAATCCAATGTTTTATGCAAGGACCTAACATCGTACCAAAAAAAATTGTTTTATTACAAGAAATGTAGACATAAATGTACGAATCCAGATTACAAAAATATGAGAATTGTCAAACAATACACGTAAACACTTGGAATATTATCTATGCTAATATGATAATTGTGCGCAAGTCTAGAGCAATAACTGTTTTAATGAGAACGTCTGGTATGAGTCATAATTGTCTTAGTGCTCAAGAGAATAGAAGAAAGATGGAAGACAAACAAATAAAAAAATAAAACAGAACACGCTTGCAGTGTAAGCACAATAATTTTAAACACATATGAATACAGTCTAGCATAGTATTTGTGTTTTTATGACACATTTAGAAAAATATGTTCATATGACAAACCTAGAGAACTATTTATAGTATAACTATTTTAAGAGAACTATTTAAATGTGACAGATAGAGAAAACTGTGTTCATACAGACATATTAGACATAAGTATGCTAGTCCGAACTAAGAACAACAACTTGGTAATGGTAGACCCGTCGCACATGCTGCCGTAGAGCTGTGAAGTGTTAAAGACATATGCTAGTCCAAGGCAAGACCTACTAATTGTCTTATAATATGGCTTTCGGACATAAATGTGTAAGTTGCAACTAGAATTGTAGACATAAATGTAAAATTCTACATTATCGACTGTGTTAGAAGATTTAGACATAAATGTAAAATTCTACATAATTGGCTGTGTTAGAAGATTTAGACATAAATGTAAAATTCTACATAATTGGCTGTGTTAGAAGATTTAGACATAAATGTAAAATTCTACATTATCGACTGTGTTATAAGATTTAGACATAATGTAAAATTCTACATTATCGACTGTGTTAGAAGATTTAGACATAAATGTAAAATTCTACATAATTGACTGTGTTAGAAGATTTAGATATAAATGTAAAATTCTACATAATTGGCTGTGTTAGTACATTATGTAAAGCTCTACATATTGACTGTGTTAGAAGATTAGATATTAATGTAAAATTCTACATAATCGACTGTATTAGAAGATTTAGACATAAATGTACAATTCTACATTATCGACTGTGTTAAAAGATTTAGACATAATGTAAAATTCTACAAAATTGACCGTGTTAGAAGATTAGATATTAATGTAAAATTCTACATAATCGACTGTATTAGAAGATTATATATAAATGTAAAGTTCTACATAATAGACTGTGTTAGAAGATAGATTTAATTTAAAATTCTACGTAATCGACTGTGTTAGAAAATTAGACATAAATGTAAAATTCTACGTAATAGACTGTGTTTGAAGATTAGATATAAATGTAAAATTCTACATACTAGACTGTGTTTGATGATTAGACGTGAATGTAAAATTCTACAAAATAGACTGTATTAGAAGATTAGATATAAATGTAAAGTTTTATGCAATAGACTGTGTTAAAAGATTAGACATAAACGTAAAATTCTACATAATCGACTGTGTTAGAAGATTAGGTATAAAAGTAACATTCTACATAATCGACTGTGTTAGAAGATTAGGTATAAAAGTAACATTCTACATAATCGACTGTGTTAGAAGATTAGGTATAAAAGTAACATTCTATATAATCGACTGAGTTAGAAGATTAGGTATAAAAGTAACATTCTACATAATCGACTGTGTTAGAATATTAGGTATAAAAGTAACATTCTACATAATCGACTGTGTTAGAAGATTAGGTATAAAAGTAACATTCTACATAATCGACTGTGTTAGAATATTAGGTATAAAAGTAACATTCTACATAATCGACTGTGTTAGAATATTAGGTATAAAAGTAACATTCTACATAATCGACTGTGTTAGAAGATTAGGTATAAAAGTAACATTCTACATAATCGACTGATTGGCAAAGAAGTGTGAGACCTACCTCAGCTTGACACAAGCATGACCTATGAAGAGGTCAAGAGTTTTATCAAGAGCAGATACAGGAGCAAGTGGGAAGCAGAACATCCGGGCCACAGACAAAATATGACGCATATTACCAGCTCAGCAGACGTGAACAAGTGGTAATCTTCAGACTTCGCACAGGCCACAGACAAAATATGACGCATATTACCAGCTCAGCAGACGTGAACAAGTGGTAATCTTCAGACTTCGCACAGGCCACACACAAAATATGACGCATATTACCAGCTCAGCAGACGTGAACAAGTGGTAATCTTCAGACTTCGCACAGGCCACAGACAAAATATGACGCATATTTACCAGCTCAGCAGACGTGAACAAGTGGTAATCTTCAGACTTCGCACAGGCCACAGACAAAATATGATGCATATTACCAGCTCAGCAGACGTGAACAAGTGGTAATCTTCAGACTTCGCACAAGCCACAGACAAAATATGACGCATATTACCAGCTCAGCAGACGTGAACAAGTCGTAATATTCAGACTTCGCACAAGCCACAGACAAAATATGACGCATATTACCAGCTCAGCAGAAATGAACAAGTGGTAATCTTCAGACTTCACACATGGTCACAGACAAAATATGACGCATATTACCAGCTCAGCAGACATGAACAAGTGGTAATCTTCAGACTTCAAACATGGCCACAGACAAAATATGACGCATATTACCAGCTCAGCAGGCATGAACAAGTGGTAATCTTCAGACTTCACACATGGCCACAGACAAAATATGACGCATATTACTAGCTCAGCAGACGTGAACAAACCAACGGGCTGATCACCCGTTTGCCAGTCACTTCGATTACGGAAACAACAGCAAATGGATTGATTTGCCGTTGCCCTAAAGACGCCAATGGGCGTGATGGGAAACAATGGCAAAGAAAACCTATCTGCTGTTGCCCTAAGACGCCACTAGGCGTAATGGCCACTGACTGCTTTGACGGTCGGTGGCTAAGGACGGAAGAAGAAGCAGACGTGAACAAGTGGTAATCTTCAGACTTCGCACAGGCCACAGACAAAATATGACGCATATTACCAGCTCAGCAGACGTGAACAAGTGGTAATCTTCAGACTTCGCACATGGCGACACAGATTGGGATACCATCTATTCAACACGTTAGATAGGATTTACAGACGAGTATGACTGTGGCACTGATAAAACGACTGCTGAACATCTGCTTCAAAGATGCCCAACACATGAGAAACAGAGAATGAACATGTGACGTCACAAGTACCATTCCTGGAAAACAACTCTACGGACAGCCTCAAGCTGACCATCACTTTCTATGAACATATTCAAGTTGACGTCTGACAGTGAACAAAGATGTTGACGTCTGACAGTAAACAAAGATGTTGACGTCTGACAGTGAACAAAGAAGTTGGCGTCTGAAAGTGAACAAAGAAGTTGACGTCTGAAAGTGAACAAAGATGTTGACGTCTGACAGTGAACAAAGAAGTTGTCGTCTGAAAGTGAACAAAGATGTTGATGTCTGAAAGTGAACAAAAACGTTGACGTCTGAAAGTGAACAAAGATGAAGAAACATGCAAGTAAAATTCTATATAATCGATTGTGTTACAAGATTAGAATCGTATACATTGACAAATCATTGACAAATCAGTGTACATCATGTGTCTAACAATGAATCAAATAATCAGACAATTTATATTATGCTTCACACAACAAATATTTTTTTTTAAACTTATTGTATATAAAACGGCAAATGTAAATTTGTTTTGATATTTTTTATGTTGTAAATTAATGAACAAAATATGTAAATAAACGCACGAGCAGACGACTGGCAAGTTGTCAGGAAAAATAAAAAGTTTCAAAAAATCAAATATTTATCCAAAAATGTGTGGAAACTGAGAGTTGAAACAAACAAATCCTTACGTTACCACAAAACGTGAGTACTTGTAGAGAAACAGAGTACCTGAGAGTAAATAACACGGTTCTTTTTGTTCATCCACTGTCTGTGTCAAGCGTCGTCGGTGGGGTTAATTATTATGATGCCATTTTTATTTGGGCTTCCGAGTGGCTGAGTGGTTAGAACGGTGGGGTTGATTATTATGTTGCTAGTTTGATTATGTTGCTAGTTTGATTATGTTGCTAGTTTGATTATGTTGCTAGTTTGATTATGTTGCTAGTTTGATTATGTTGCTAGTTTGATTATGTTGCTAGTTTGATTATGTTGCTAGTTTGATTATGTTGCTAGTTTGATTATGTTGCTAGTTTGATTATGTTGCTAGTTTGATTATGTTGCTAGTTTGATTATGTTGCTAGTTTGATTATGTTGCTAGTTTGATTATGTTGCTAGTTTGATGCTGGGCCTAGGATAGTGAAGTCTTTAACACTTCACTCCACTACGGCAGTCCAATGGGACTACCTTTACCTTTTGTAGTTTGATTTATCGTTTGTAAGAACCGGACCCGGTTTTTGGAAATCGTTTGTAAGAACCGGACCCGGTTTTTGGAAATCGTTTGTAAGAACCGGACCCGGTTTTTGGAAATCGTTTGTAAGAACCGGACCCGGTTTTTGGAAATCGTTTGTAAGAACCGGACCCGGTTTTTGGAAATCGTTTGTAAGAACCGGACCCGGTTTTTGGAAATCGTTTGTAAGAACCGGACCCGGTTTTTGGAAATCGTTTGTAACAACCGGACCCGGTTTTTGGAAATCGTTTGTAAGAACCGGACCCGGTTTTTGGAAATCGTTTGTAAGAACCGGACCCGGTTTTTGGAAATCGTTTGTAAGAACCTGACCCGGTTTTTGGAAATCGTTTGTAAGAACCGGACCCGGTTTTTGGAAATCGTTTGTAAGAACCGGACCCGGTTTTTGGAAATCGTTTGTAACAACCGGACCCGGTTTTTGGAAATCGTTTGTAACAACCGGACCCGGTTTTTGGGAAACGTTTGTAAGAACCGGACCCGGTTTTTGGAAATCGTTTGTAAGAACCGGACCCGGTTTTTGGAAATCGTTTGTAAGAACCGGACCCGGTTTTTGGAAATCGTTTGTAAGAACCGGACCCGGTTTTTGGAAATCGTTTGTAAGAACCGGACCCGGTTTTTGGAAATCGTTTGTAAGAACCGGACCCGGTTTTTGGAAATCGTTTGTAAGAACCGGACCCGGTTTTTGGAAATCGTTTGTAACAACCGGACCCGGTTTTTGGAAATCGTTTGTAAGAACCGGACCCGGTTTTTGGAAATCGTTTGTAACAACCGGACCCGGTTTTTGGAAATCGTTTGTAACAACCGGACCCGGTTTTTGGAAATCGTTTGTAAGAACCGGACCCGGTTTTTGGAAATCGTTTGTAAGAACCGGACCCGGTTTTTGGAAATCGTTTGTAAGAACCGGACCCGGTTTTTGGAAATCGTTTGTAAGAACCGGACCCGGTTTTTGGAAATCGTTTGTAAGAACCGGACCCGGTTTTTGGAAATCGTCTGTAAGAACCGGACCCGGTTTTTGGAAATCGTTTGTAAGAACCGGACCCGGTTTTTGGAAATCGTTTGTAAGAACCGGACCCGGTTTTTGGAAATCGTTTGTAAGAACCGGACCCGGTTTTTGGAAATCGTTTGTAAGTACCGGACCCGGTTTTTAACTTTTTCTTTTCAATTATTACCCAATTTATAAGTATGTGCTTTCCTACATATGTTCTTACACATCCATGTTCATTAAGCTCGTACACGCGTTCTTACACACGCATGTTCATTAACTGTAGAGGCGAGATGGAATATATTGATGAGTTGGTCAAAGAAACCACCGTAGAGGAGAGATAGAATATATTGATGAGTTGGTCAAAGCTCTGGAATACGTCCGTACACATGCATGTTTATTAAGCTCTGGAATATGTCTATACGCATGCATGTTTATTAAGCTCTGGAATATGTCCATACACATGCATGTTTATTAAGCTCTGGAATATGTCCATACACATGCATGTTTATTAAGCTTTAGAATATGTCCCTACACATGCATGTTTATTAATCTCTGGAATATGTCCATACACATGCATGTTTATTAAGCTCTTACATATGTTCCTACACATACATGCTTATTCAGATGAAAGACCCGACGTTTACGTCATAGACACGATGCCTGGAGGACAACCATTGTCTGGAATAATATATTCACGAAGATTGTTGACATAAAATAACTGAAGCATGATAGAAAACTCTGTACAGGAGGCAATCTGATCATCACAAGATAACCCTCGTTGAACAAGTGTTTCGGTCCCTTATCTTCTTTATCTTAGTGGTAGCAAAGCGAAGTGTGCGTGTCTTCCACTTGCTAGCACTGAGTGCGCTGTTATTCAGATTTTAGTTATCAAGACACGGACACGCTACGTTCGTGATCTTATCTCTCAGCTGCTTCGTTATTCATACCATCACATTTAAATATATTGCAAAAATATATAATTACGAAGTTTGAATACTCACAATAAACACAAATAAATGTGAGCGAACGAGCATTGCCAAAGGCGCCAAAAATAACTCTTTATTGTGAAAACTAAGAACAACTGATTTCGTTGCTGTGTTGAAACTAAGGACCCTACCTCAGATCGAACGGTTTCGGAAGCTGCCTAGAGGCAGTAACACATGGCTTTCCACGGGAAGTGTTGAGTCTAAATCTCAAATGTATTAATTATACCATATTATTTAAGACATATGTTATGTACGAACGCGGGCCACAAAACAATTTTACGCAGGCCACATTTGGGCCCGCGGGACTGCAGTTTGCCCACGCTGTTCTATATACAATTTTTAGAAACAACTTATCCTAACTACCAAGGAATCTCTCAAAAAATGTCGGCAAACAATTATGGAGGGCCAAATCTGTCTCATTTCCAGAGAATAACATTATCATTATTCAGTTTCTTCCATGCTATTTCCTTTCACCATTTCCTTTCCTCTGAGTAAGTATTATAACAATAATAATATTTTAAAAAAGAAAGCCTCTGCCAGGAATCGCACACAGAACGTTTGCTTGGAAGGCAAACGGTCTTACCGCTAAACCACCGATTCGCCTTGGCATAAGTGGTTAAAAAATCTGGACTATATTATCAAGATTTCCTCCCTTAGTCAGCGTGACGTTCGTTACCGGTACTGGTGGACATAATCAAGTACATTATTAAAGAAGATAACCCATCAGAGTTTGAACAGGATATTTTTTATCCAAGGATTAAAATGTTTAAAAACGAATTTTAGAATCTTACTATTTATCTCATTACTGGTTAAATGTACGTATTACGACCGGAAATTGACATTTATATGTTGTTGCTTTTTCTTTTCTTTCGACGTTTAGTGGCGACAAACTGCTGCTGTACCTGTTGCTATTTATTGTTATATTGTGACGATGACAATAGACTGCCTGAGGTATATTTTGTTGGCAGTGGAAATAATTTCAATGAGAAAAGTGTTCCAGTTTAATTTCCTCTTATGTATTATCGATAGTTTATACACATGTAATAATTGCTAATATAAATGAGTTATTGTCTTAACAGAAAACAAAGTAATTGTATTACTGAACGCTTGTCTCAATTTAGTCTGTCAAACGGCACACACAAAAATGTAGAGGCAATTTTTTTTTTTAGTAACATTCAAATATAAGAGAGAGAGAGAGAGAGAGAGAGAGAGAGAGAGAGAGAGAGAGAGAGAGAGAGAGAGAGAGAGAGAGAGAGAGAGAGAGAGAGAGAGAAAGAAAGAGAAAGAGAGAGAGAGAGAGAGAGAGAGAGAGAGAGAGAGAGAGAGAGAGAGAGAGAGAGAGAGAGAGAGAGAGAGAGAGAGAGAGAGAGAGAGAGAGAGAGAGAGAGAGAGAGAGAGAGATATGAGAAGGAACAGATAATGTAAAGTGTTGAAAAAAAAGGCAAAAAGAAGACAGAGAAAAACTATGCCATATCCGAACATGCGGAATTGAATTAGTTGACAGACCCAAAGTCTTGTTATGGTAGTAATGTCATATGTTTCTTCTCATATGTGACTTCATTAATTGGGCCATGTGACCGAGGTATTTTTTATTTCTGGAACAACATGTTGGCAGAAGTGCTCAGGTGTGTCCAGTAATGTAGTTGACTGTTGAGTCTGTTATCTGTGCCACTGCGACAAAAAGGAACAACGTCTGTGAGGGAATCAAAGTGAAAGCCTGGAGCAGTCTTTGGCCGACGACGTTCAGTGAGGATACTGCCTAACAAAACTAATATATTTTTATAACTAGGTCATATCAGCACCAGGTTTCGTGACATATAAAGAAAGTAAAGGAAGGAGAAATGAAAAAATACAAGTTGAGACTAACCCAAGTGTCCAGATTATTTCGACATTTTTCACAGACAGTTCTCTCAGGAAGCGACTCCTCTCTTAGTTTGTCACGAGGAATTTTCAAATGAAAGTTAAGGTGAGCTCAACACAGCCGCATAGCAAAGGTTAATTTTAGCACCATGAACCCACTTGACCCCTGGTTTATGTCAAAGTTGAGGATAAAACGGCGCTTTAGTTTTTTTAACCAGGGTCGGCAAGTTTGATAACGTAATCACCATAGCAACGAGGTAAACAATGTATGCGCGTGAATAAAATGGATGACTTTGCCCTTGCTATTAGTATGAGTCCAACAGCATTTGAGTGATATCACCTGATAGTTTTCCTGAGTTGGGGATGGCGGGAGGGCAGGGTATTTAAGTTAAATTTAAATATACTTGACCTTAATGAACTCTGTCATGTGTAACACCTGGTTCCTGTCTTAGTTCTCCATGTTCTCGTTGTTAGGGGATACAGAACCGACCTGATGACAGCCCAGTCTTCCAGTAAACGTTTATTAAACTTGTCCACGTGACAGTGTCGTCTGCATGTAAAAAACAAAAGGTCAAGGTAGTCCCATAGCAGATACTGCCCTAGGGTGGTGAAGTGTTTGAGACTTGGTCCAGCTAGTTCATGAGTTGGGGGTGACCGTTGTCTTTGCCTTCCATAACTCAGGAACAGAATCAGGTACCGATTTACAGCTAGGTAAGCTAGAGCGTAACGCTAACACGAAAAGAGATGTATCTCTTGCATAATTATCATCCTTGCTATTTACCTGGATTAGAGTTTTATTTTAGCTATTCTATTGATTATTTCCAAGGTGTATTTCTCCATCCTGATCAAGTTGGCTTGATTTTATGTTTGTAAATGGATTTTCTCTGGTATTTTCGTCCCTACTAACCATAGGACACAGAAGACAAGCCCACATTAAAGATAAGCTTAAATGGGGAACTCCACGACCTAGTCAAGAGCTTCTCATATCTTGGTCATATAATAACAGAAGATGGCAGATGTCAAACAGAAATCAAGAAGAGAATAGGAATGGTCGAAGCTACATTCAAAAACATGAGACAACTGCTAACATCTAAACAATTAACTGACAATTTCAAAGTGAGAATCATAAAGTCTTATTCTTCTTGTGATCGCATCTTTGATGTTTACACCGTCAGACGAGTTCTCATGATGAACTCGACCATTGTTTGGTGTTTACACCGTCAGACGAGTTCTCATGATGAACTCGACCGTTGTCTGATGTTTACACCGTCAGAACGAGTTCTCATGATGAACTCGACCGTTGTCTGATGTTTACACCGTCAGAACGAGTTCTCATGATGAACTCGACCATTGTCTGATGTTTACACCGTCAGACGAGTTCTCATGATGAACTCGACCATTGTCTGATGTTTACACCGTCAGACGAGTTCTCATGATGAATTCGACCGTTGTCTGAAGTTCCTCTTTAGCTCCATACAGCTTTGAGTTTAGTGTTGAGTCATCGGGCCAGAATATCTTTCTTAACTGGTCGTACAGAGGACAGTCCTGTAGAACATGCTCAGCAGTTTGTTCGTTTAATCCACATGTGCACAGTGGTGAAGCAGACAATCGTAGCTTGTGCATGTGTTTATTCAGTTTGTTATGTCCTGTCCTGAGGCGAAAAATGGTTATCTGTCCCTGCCGGTCAAGAGTGTGGTGGTCGTCTTTGGGCTGGTTCTGTTCTCTTTTGATAGTCTGGATAGCTCTCTTTTTCTCAGTGTATGTGATTTCATTATCTTCTTAATCATAAAGTGTTATATATACTCTTCATTGTTGTAGACAGCACGAGTGATACACTAACTAAGTAATGATCAGCACGGCTATATGTTTATTGGCTAAATATTTACACATATATGATTAGTAGAAATTAAAAAGGATAGTTATGAAGCCACTTCACAGATGAATGGTAAACATGAAGTTAATTAAATATGATAGTGTAACTATGTAAATAATTAAGTGACAATGTGATATACCAAGTGTTACCTCACTGATGAATGTTCATCTACAAAATCCATAATCTTTTAAATTGTCTCCTGTGTGTGATTATACAAAAGTATGCACCGACCGTCCAATGTAGCCGTCTTTTCTGTGACCGTTGATGGGTCACAAGAACAGTCTCAGCTGTTATGATTTCTAATGGAGGTTCCTACCCTTGACCAGTTGTGATACTTTAGTTGTTAGTGGCTGTATCTCACAAACACCATTCACAGATGATACGTTAACTCTTAGTTCAATAAGCTGCGATAACCAGTCAGTAATTTTTGTATTTTTTTGAGTCAAACATATTTACACGGTACATCGTACAACAGCATTCAGTATATGGATGTCCACAATCTAGCAAACCTTCCCTTGCTTGTTACACATATAATGTTCAACAGCTGAATTCTCCAGCAGACATAATTTGACAATCTGAGCTCTTACAATAACATCGCTGGTCATGGAGTTTTGTTAATTCTCCAGCTATTCTTACAGTCTGAAAACTTTTGGAATAAAGTCTATCTTTACGTCGTCGTTTGTTTCTCAAGCAGACACGGTTATGCAAAAATCACAGGTATGGCTACCAGAGTGTATAAGCATTCCCCGTGTCCATCACGATTGAAAATCTTATAATCTCACTATGACTGTCAAGTACGATCTCTGCTGTCTTTTCTGACACGAGGCGCGTTTGTAGTTCCTCTAATGTCAGGAATCTTAGGTACCTTGGAAATATTTCAAAAATAAACTGTGGGTTATTCATTGACGAATCTGATCAAGAAATATTGTAGCGTTGTGTCTGATTCACATTTGAGTTATAATCTGAAAACAACAAACCACATGGCGAAAGTACTAGCCATGTAAAAACTCATCATGTATGGAGCATTAATTCAGCAGCTACTTCGTTCACATCGTGAGCTGCATTACCAGCCAGCTCTATCTTTCTGAACTCGGCGTGCACGCGTGTCTTGTTTACGCCTTTTATATTCACCTGTGCAGGGGCTAGGTGTGGTTGAGGCGAACTTATGTTGACGTGGCTACCTCACACACAAGAACCATGCACTAAGAAAATTGAATTAAGGATCGTTTGACAGGGGTTGCCATTATTGGTTGTTTGCAACCCTCTCAGCAGCAGACTTAGCAATTCAAGCAACACACGCACGGAAGGTCCAGGGTTCAAATCCTGGGTAAGCCACTCATGTCTGTTGTTTTTCTGTTGTCTGGTGTTCTACTTCTTTATTTCCTACGAGTGCCTGATAACATACCTTTATATTTGTTTCATATTAATTTACCACAATCTGCCATGATCAATCAGCAACAGGTACCCAGTCATACCACGTGCTCTCATGGTTACGCAATCTTGCGCAAACAGCATACAGCCACGCTAACAACCCACGTAGAGCCGCGTGGTTGTAAATTATATGGTAGTCTCACATTATAATACTAAATAATAGAAATAGTGGCTAATCAAAGCTATGTAAAACACTACAAATAACCAATAGTGATTTTACCCTATATAAAAGACTATCAAACTAAGAAAACTAACCCCAATTAGCTATAGCAAATCTTACTAAGATTTACACCAAATTATCAGCCTAACATCACTGACGAAGCACATAAATCTATTCTAGTAAGCTGTAATATATTAATAAATCGCAGCACTCGCCATACTAAAATAAACTATTTCGGCATCAGTACCGACTACTTGTTATATACATAACACAAGGATAGCGAAGCCGGCTACATACTGTAGTTAATAAAGATAACAAGCTAAAACGCGATACAATTAAACGGATTGGCACGAGATAATTGAAGATTCTTTTAGCCACAAACAATATGAAAATACTTCACGATTAATTTCATTTACACACATATAATAACTGAATATGTCAGTGCCGGCCACATGTTCTATTTCTTGACCATGGACCATCTGTACTTCCAGCCATGCCATGTCCGAATAAATTTCGATCTAAAACCAAACGAACGCTAAATAAATAACATTGAATGAACTATATCATTATTTAAGCACGATACCAAATAGATGGTAGACCTATAGTTCTATATTCTTTCTAGCACTATAAGGACTTCGAAATGTTCAAGAATGATATTCTCTTAATAACTCACGTGTCCAAGGCAACTGCGGATCAACTCTGGTTCGACGACTTCTCTCTCTGCGTCTTGCAATCGAAATGACAAAGAATATTGAAATGTTAAGCTTTGCGCGGTTAACACCCAGATTGGCCGTTGTTAGTCAGTGGACATGACCAGTGTTACCAGTCAAAGTTTTGAAAAAAAAGCCAAGATAAGACGTCAAAAAAAGCCAAGAAAAGCCAAGCTTATATATATATATATATATCTGTGTGTGTGTGTATGTGTGAAAAATGTATATTAATATATTAAATAAAATAATAATAATTTCAATAAATTGTATGTAACAAAAACATGACTATTCCAAAGATCTAACATAACATTCTAATATTGACACTAAAAACAATCTCTTTATTGAAAAATGTCCAAGCCATTGATTGATTGAAGAAAATTAAGTATTATTAAAATATTAAAGTTATTAATGTCAATCTTCCAGAAACAGTTTTAAGCAGTAATCGAATCATAAACATCATCCTCTTCTGGCAGCATGACGAAAGTTGAATGTCTCGATTTCTCTCTCACTCTTTCTAAGTAACGATAATAACTACGTCCTTCTACAACGTCAGCAATCATAGATTTTGGTTGCGAAAATATCCTCTCTACACATGCTGATGAATGTGGCAACGCCATTAACCCGCACATAAATTTGGAAAGCAGTCCAAACTTCAAATGATCATTCCCATCCTTGATTGATCTCAACTTAAACCAGAATGTTCCAGGTTCAAGATTAGCCATGTTTTGAAGAGACTCTTTTGAATTTGGTAGAAGTTTCCATTGGTTCACTCTCAGCTACCAGCGCAGGGAATTTTGACGCCAGTGGGATTAATGATCTTAAATGCTTGTCACTTGACAAGGACTCCTCGACATCCAGAACTCTCATTTGAGCCAAAACACTATTGTTTGAAAGAGGAAAGTGTTTCCTTATCTGATCACATAAATCTGTTTAAAATGGTACCGCATCTTGGCGAAATTGTGATTCTTTGTCCCCCAGGGTTTGTGTTCTTAATAAATGTTCACACCTACCACCAACATCTATGTCTTCCAGATTTTTATGGAAGTTCACATTGAATGGATCAATCTCTGATAGTTTGTATGTCTGCATGACGTTAGGTTTAATAAATATATCCATTATATTTCTGTACTCGTCTGAAATGCTGGCAAAAATCTTTGTGAATTCTTAAAGACTGAGATTTCTTCTTCTTCTTCTTGCGATCGCATCTTTGATGATTACACCGTCAGACGAGTTCTCATGATGAATTCGACTGTTGTTTGAAGTTCCTCTTTAACTCCATATAGCTTTGAATTTAGTGTTGAGTCATTGGGCCAGTATATCTTTCTTAACTGGTCATACAGAGGACAGTCCTGTAGAACATGCTCAGCAGTTTGTTCGTTTAATCCACATGTGCACAGTGGTGAAGCAGACAATCGTAACTTGTGCATGTGTTTATTCAGTTTGTTATGCCCTGTCCTGAGTCGAAAAATAGTTATCTGTCCCTGCCGGTCGAGAGTGTGATAGTCGTCTTTGGGTTGGTTCTGTTCTCTTCTTATAGTCTGGATAGCTCTCTTTTTCTCAAAGTATGTGACTTCATTATCTTCTTGTTCACATTCTCCTCCCTTTTTTGCAAGTTTATCTGCCTTTTCATTTCCGGGTACACCACAATGAGATGGTACCCACTGAAGTATGGTTCTCTTTTTGGCAGCTACCTTGTTTAGTTCATTTCTCAGATGCGGGAGTTTACCACCCTTGAGAGCTTGCAGGACAGACAGTGCATCTGTGAGGATGACTACCTGGTGGCAGTCAGAGTTGGTGTTATAAATCATATTTGCAGCTTGCTCTAGAGCTTGAACCTCAGCTGTATAGTTGGAACAGAATTTACCAGTGGGAATGTGCCTAGTCTCATAGTGGTTGTCAGGATATGAGATAAAGATACCGGCACCTCCATTCCTAACAGCATTAGTTGCTGATCCATCTGTATAGGCATGTATCCATGATTGATCGGGATAGCTTTCTTGGATCATACTCAATGTAGCAGTTCGTTTTTGCAGATCATTATACTCACATCCACTTGTGAGACCACTGACCGACGTATTAATTTGGAGGGCACTGCTGGCCTGCTCCCATGGTACAGGGTATAGGGTGGGCTTCAGTGGTGTTGTCTTCATAGATAGGTCTTCTTGATGCTGTCTTATAAGTCTTTTTCCCCGATGCACAAAGCTGCTACGCTTTAGACGTCCCAATGCCAGATCATCTAGTCTTGCCTTCATTGGGTGCGTTGGCATACTGTTGTACTTTTCCATCTGGATCATGGTCTTTGTGTCTCTTCTATGGGTAGCTTTCTTCCTTGATAACGGTTGTCCCTAGGTGTATGTTAGCTGATTTGTCCTTGGGGGCGAGGGAGAACAGTGTTGTGGAGGTTTTGTCTGTGTTTATTGTGATAAGCCATTTCTCTGCCCATGACACTAGCATGTCTGCTGCCCGCTGCATTCTATAATTTGCTGTGGTGACATTTTCATCAGCGCACCAGAGTACTAGGTCATCTGCATATAAGGCAGCTTTCACTCCTGCAGGGAGATCTTTCACCAGGTCATTGATGTAAACAAGGAAGAGTGTAGGGGAAATTACTCCTCCTTGAGGTACCCCCTGATGGAGCAACACTTTTCTGCTCTGCAGACCGTCAAGAGTGACTCTAGTTCTCCTGTTATGCAAGTATGACTGGATCCATTTCATCATGTTGCCTTGGATTCCACCTCTCCCAAGTTTTGCAATGAGGCCATCTTTCCACACCCTGTCAAAGGCCTGCTTGAAGTCGACCCAGATCGTTAGGACCTTTTTCTTCTCCTGAAAGGCATCTTCTATTGCTTGAGACAAGTAAGTAACTTGGTCTTCTATACTGTAGCATTCTCTAAATCCAGCTTGTTCAGGCACCAGGATCTGCTCAGACTCTAAATACCATTTCAATCTGTGGTTGACTATTCGCTCCATAGTCTTCCCAACACAGCTTGTGAGACTGATTGGCCGGTAACTTGCAGCCTCGGTCTTACATTTCCCTTTCTTTAGTATGGGTATTGTGATGGCTTCTCTCCATACTTGGGGTACCGTTCCTTTCAACCAGCTGTGGTTGAATATCTCAAGCAGTTTTGTCTTTGCTGCTGAGCTCAGATTTACTAGCATTTCGTTGCTGATTTTGTCTGGGCCGGGTGACTTTTGAAACTTAAGCTTGGAAATAGCCTTCTGTAGTTCTCCTAGTGTGATGGGTTCCCTCATTGGGGCAGGAGTATCTGTCTGTCCCATGGTTGCCAGTATTTCTTTTCTTATCTCTCTCTGATGGTCTATGTTAATGGGTAAGTTGCTTTCTGAACTGTATCTTCTAGCAAACAAGTCTGCAGCTTGTTTTCCTCTGAAAAGTTTGCCACCTTCATCCAATGTGATAGTCTGCCTTGGTGAGGAACGCTCTTCATTTAGAGACTTGACTAATCTCCAAAGTTTCCTGCCGTCTTTCTCAAGGTTCAGCGATGCCGTTTTAGTTCTCCAGCTTTTCCGTTTTTCTTCTAGCTTGGTTCTCTGAAACTCTGCTACAGCCTTTTTCCATTTGTTGTGAGTTTCAAGTGAAGGCTGAGACTCTGCGTTCTTTCTAGCCTTGTCCATAGCTTCCTGACGTTCTTGGAGTGTGCTGGACCAGTATGGTATGTAGTTACGCCGGCATCCTTTGGGAATGGTTTCTTTTGCAGCTTGTAGTATGCATCTGTTGAAGTCTTTTACCACTTCATTAATATCTCTGTTCTGTACCTTGAGGGTAGACAGCAGCGTGTTCACCTGATGCCTGAATAAACCCCAGTTGGCTTTTTTGTAGTTCCATCTTGTAATGGCTGGGCCTGTACTGAGAGTTGCACTCTGGACAGTAAGAAAGATTGGGCGATGGTCGCTTCCCCCTAGTTGATCTCCTACTTCTCTACTAATAGATCCAGCTATATCTGGTGTGGAGAAGGCAAGATCTGGTGTTGAAGTTGTGTGCCATCCTCTGGAGTAGAAGGTAGGAGTATCTGTGGCATTATTGACTAGGATTAGGGAGTGATCATCTTGCCAAGTTTCAACCTCTTCACCTCTGTGATCCAGATGGTTATAGCCCCAGCTCTGGGAGTGGCTATTAAAGTCTCCAACTGCTATAAAGTTGGTGGCTGGTACCTGTATAGAGCTGAGACTCAGAGGTTTGTTGTTCGGACAGTAATAGTTCAGGAGTTCTATTTCCATCTTGTCTACCTTTATCTGCAGCAGCTGATATTCTGCTCCATCCATGAAGGTTTTCCTTTCGTGTGCAGGAATGTTATTCCTTACAAGAGTAAGTACTCCTCCTTTTCGTCTATCTTTTCTGTCGGATCTGAAGCATTGATATCCCCTTATTTTAAAGGTTTGATCTGCTTTCAAGTGAGTCTCTTGGATACAGCAAAGACTGACTTGCTTCTCATACAAGATGTTTTCCAGCTCTGTCTTTTTGCTGTATCCAGCCTGCTTGCTGTTCACTCCCTCTGCATTCCAGTGCATTATGACAAGTGGCACTCTGGGTTTCTCTTTTTCTGTTTTGTTTTGGTCAGTAGTTCTCCTCCGCCGTCTGCTGACTCCACAAGACGGTCTAGAGGGTCCTCCAGTAGCTGAGGGTGGGCTCTGTCGAGGCTCAGAGCCCGGCACTGCACCTGCCTGGTGGAGCTCCACAGGGCGAGCACCAGAACGAGATTTATTTGACGGTGTACTCTCCATAGAAAAAAAAAAGCGAGTTGCATGATACTGTGGTTTCCGGTGCGCCTTCTGGCCCAGTATCTACGACTTTAGCACCTGCTCAACGGGAGAGTGGGCTCATCCCTAATCTGTTTATGTTCCCAGTAGTAGACTATTCGCAAGCAGCCTGGGGGTGTCACTGCTCTGCGCGGACCTTGTTTACCGAGGCGGCGTCCGAGCTCGTATGGTGAAAATATGGTTGCGTTATCTTCAAAATAGCCCTGTCTTTCCCGTGGCTTTTCTGCCATCCTGCAACTTTGAGTTAGGGAGTTCTGAGCTCCAGTCTCTTTCCCAGGCGTTTTATCCTGGCCTGGCACGCATACAGAGGACCCCACTTCTGGTTCTAAGTTAGCAGTTGGGGATAGGTGGGGTAGCACACTGTGCATTCCCCGTCATCCAGGGGGCTCTCCAACTATGCAGAGCTTGCACAATGCTGTGCTCTGGTTCTGGGCTCTCCCAAGGAATCCTCACGTCCTGCACAGAGCCACTTCCAGATACCCACCACCTGCCAACCCTCCATTGTAGAAATCTCCTGCATGCGGCCATCCAGTCAAGAGCCAGTATTAAGTCTGGTGCCCAAGTGATCCCCCCAAGCTCAGTGTGCAATGCTGGGTTCTCATCATGCTGCAACACAGGGGGGATTGTGATGCTCAGCCATCTCTCTCAATTCTGCACCGATGTGACATCGGGGACTTAACTGTGCCTCAGTGCTGGGAGGCCCCGTTTCCGGGTACACCACACACAGCCAATTGAGGCAACGGTCGCCGTGGGCGTGATAGACGACAAACAGTGAAGAATGAGGCAAGAAAGCATTTAACCCATGAAGTGGGGGTGGATTGGTGCAGACCAGAGCATGTACCACTCGCCGGTGGGTTCTGCATCTACACCTATAGGGTTCCACCCACTCCTCAGCCCATTTAGTCTGGCCCCTCACCCAGGACCTGTCCGGCTTGGGTGACCCTGCCAGGAGTAAAACTCCCGCCGGCATAGCTCCCGGGATCATTGGGGCGCTCAAGCTCTCCAACCACGGCAAGGTAGGCTTACATGTGGAGAGAGACTGAGATTGAAATTCAACATTCATTTTGTCAACCTTTGTTATGACGTAGTTGACAAAAAAGATGCATGTGCTTCGTTCCCGGTGTATTCATCATTTTGAAAATATTTCCAGCACCATCAATTTTGTCTGAAAAAATAAAAGCAAAGCATCCCATTGGTCCAGAATGAGAGAGATAACCTTTCCTCGCGACAACCAGCCAGTCTAAGCCAGTTTAAGGATTCGATGATCCGGACCCTTCACAACATCTTGTATGAGTTTAAATGCATGCTGCCGTTTGCTGCTACGAATAAAGTAGCAACAGACATTTTGTTATAAACATTTCAAGCCATGATGGGGTAGGCAGTTGCTTGCATGGCTAGCACACAGACCAAAGGAATGACATATACATTCCACACAGCAAGGAAATTATGGAACAGGCTAGGCTCTGGAAACTTCCAATTTGCGCCGCGACTATGTACAACGTACTGACCTCGGTTGTGCATCAGTTCATATTTTCTAATTGCCAATATTTGAAAATTTTTAGGCGGCTCATATAGCGTTGTCCCTGATCCACTAATTCGTCTTCCACCTAGCCGTCGCACATCTGAATGCTTGTTTGCAAAGCCTGGCCCCAAAGATGGGCGAGCTCTCGCAACAGCATATCCGACGACTAGCCTGATGTTAGCTGATAAGAAAAACCGTGGCTTATGATCGGTCGCCTGCCAAAGAGAAATTATGTACTCCTTGTCACAAAGTTTTTTTGATTTTTTTTTTTTACATCCGTGACCCGACTCGTTTCCTCTTTCCAGATTGTCTGGTGGTCAGTCTTTCGTTGCACTGGTGTATGGCCCACTGGCAGTCTCCTCATGTCGCAGGATACTGACGCCTTGTCTTTTGTTGCACTGGTGTATGGCCCACTGGCAGTCTCCTCATGTCGCAGGATACTGACGCCTTGTCTTTTGTTGCACTGGTGTATGGCCCACTGGCAGTCTCCTCATGTCGCAGGATACTGTGTCCCAGACAAACGAGATTTTTGCTTCTTTCCGGTACCAAAACCGACCATCTTTGTGTCCCAGGTGGCTTAGTTTCGAACCTTCTTTGTTTTCAACCGCTTATACAGACATACTATAGTACCCCAAATGTGATGACTCCGGCTCCGTAACATGGGATTAAGCTATCAAACGAATTCTCATATCGCCCATGTCACTGTGGCCAGCGATAGACAGTAGTATGTAACGATGTAAGGTGTTCGCCAAGATGGGAAGTCTTAAAGTTACACTTAAGCGCAAGGTCTGATGAAATACTAAAGCTACATTTAAATAAAACGCGTTATTAGGAACGATCACGTTCAAAAATGAAAGAGCAAACCCGGGGAGAAATAAAATGAGAACGATAATGAAAAAGATAAATGACGACGAAAGAATAGATCCCCTTCATCACACTATGGCAGCTCATGATGATGATTGTAGTGTAGAATCTAGCGGTAATCAAATACTTGTTTAAAAGATATAAAACATCAGTCTTGTCTAAAATAAGGAATAACATTCTGCTGACCACTGCTATCTTCAAACACGTGTTGACCACTGCTATCTTCAAACACGTGTTGACCACTGCTATCTTCAAACACGTGTTGACCACTGCTATCTTCAAACACGTGCTGACCTCTGCTATCTTCAAACACGTGTTGACACTTGAAGCAGTGCGAAGAAGCAATATAATAACTACCTGAATCGTCCTGACTTCCACCTATCTACTTGTCTACCTGAATCGTCCTGACTTCCACCTATCTACTTGTCTACCTGAATCGTCCTGACTTCCACCTATCTACTTGTCTACCTGAATCGTCCTGACTTCCACCTATCTACTTGTCTACCTGAATCGTCCTGACTTCCACCTATCTATTTGTCTGCGTAATCCCCTTATAATTAATTGTCTAATCGGTCACGCCCTACCATCATAAAGTGTTCCACCCAAGTTGCATTCTTTTTATGGAGCATATTCTAGAACTTGCGGCCTGGAAATTAAGTTGCGCGCCTATTTAAATAATGTGCATTTTGTTACCATCCGTAATAATAGCGGTTACTTGCCAAATATTCATGCTTTTTTCACACAATTTTTGGAGTTTACCTCATTTGTATTTTGCGTGGGTATGAAGAAGAATCTTATAGTTATATTTATCAGTAGATAATGAATGGAATTCGTTACATTTACAGTAACTTGACCGATTGTTACATGGTGGTTTGCTCTGAACAATGTTCCATGTGATATGAATAAAACAACTATAAATTTCTGGCCATTGTTTTTTCTTTGATATGTTAGTTTTTTTTATTCAGTGATAATGCATCGTGCCTTCGATGGAAGATTAAGCGAATGCGGGGGTGGAAGATTCCGAACAATACTTGAACCTTCGAATACGATTGATTTGATAAGTCATTTCATTGAGTCCATACATTTAATTCACAGTTGTACACACAGGATGATCATTTCAAATAGGAGTAGAGCATCAGTCCATATAAGTCATGCATAAATTAATCAATAACGTAGACTGCTGGTTATGTGTCAATGTCCGTTTAAGGATACAATGCAGTATTGTCGTCAGAACATCACAGCTATATGCACGAGCAGATAGACATGGCTACCTGCCGACAGTGAGACTGCGAGTCTGAATATTTCATATGAATTTGACGATTATTCTTCTCCTTCTGAGAATTCTAGTTAAATACTAACCTCCATAAATTTCCCTCTCATATAGAGTTCTAGGACTGACCCTGGTCCATCAAAAATACACATATAAATGGCTATATCATGCCATTGAATTGGAAGGTTAGAAAAAACGCAGCTATTCAGCTTGGCGGTCAAGTAACAAAGGGTCGCGTTTCTTAGTTACCGACTGTGACCCAAACAACGCTATACACGTCATAATCGATCGTGTATGGAGCGTTCAATAATTGAAACATCTATCGCAATATATTAAATGCCTTAACCTTTACAATTGCACGTCTGATAACCTTTAGCAGACGGCGTTAATATCATATACCGTAACACCGATATAGTTAGACACTGTTAGATACGCCCATTTGGTGACAGAGTAATAGAAAGTTGGTTTTAAACTTTTTGTTGTAGGTTTTTCTGTACGCACCAAGGCAAGATTTTAAAAGATATCCGTACACGTTGTTATAAATTATTCATTTCATTTCATAACCCTCCACTCCCAAAGGAGCATAGGCCTTCAACAAACACATGCCAAGTCCTCCTGTCCCGTGCCATCATCTCAAGTTCTTTCCATGTTCTCCTCATCATTTTCACCTCTGTTTCCAACTCTCTTCTCCATGTACTTCTTGGTCTTCCTCTGCCTCTCTTGCCCTGGGGGTTCCAGAACAAGGACTGCCTTGTAATGCTATCAACAGGTTTCCTCAGTGTGTGTCCTATCCATCGCCATCGTTTTCTTCTCATCTCTTGTTCCACTGGCACTTGTCCAGTTCTTGTCATCAGTTCCACGTTGGTAACCTTGTCATACCATTTTAATCCCTCTATTCTACGCAAGCACCCATTTATGAAAGTCTGTAGCTTTTTGGTTGTTGTCTTTGTTGTTCTCCATGTCTCCGAGCCATACAATAGGACTGACTTCACATTTGAGTTGAAGATTCTTATTAATGTTATAAATTAGCTGTTAATTAATTAGTCGAATTTCATCATTTACTTATTACTAACATCTTACTTCAGGCCTCATCAATTACTTATTACTAACATCTTACTTCAGGCCTCATCAATTACTTATTACTAATAAATTATTTCAGTCATCAATTACTTATTACTAACATCTTACTTCTTCTTCTTCTCTTCTTCTTCGATCCTTAACCACCGACCGTCAAAGCAGTCAGTGGCCATCACGCCTAGTGGCGTCTTGTAGGGCAACAACAAATTGATTCCACTTTGCACGGTCGGTGGCCATCCTTCGTACAGTGCCCCAACTCTGGTTCATTCTTTGCATCTCAGCCTCCACAGTCCTCCGCCAAGTTGTTTTTGGTCGGCTTCTCTTTCGCTTTCCTTCAGGGGTCCAAAGCATAGCTGTTCTTGTGATGGCATCGGGGTCTCTTCTGAGGACATGACCAACCCAGCTCCAGCGTCTGCCAGCTATGATGGTATGCATGTCCTCTTGCTTGCTACGAGTAAGCAGATCTTGGTTGGTGATGGTATTCGGCCAAAAGATTCGGTGAATTTTTCTTAGGCATGTTGTGTGAAAAGAGGACAATTTTGACATTTCCTTCTCTGTAACTCTCCAGTATTCTGCACCATAGAGAAGCACAGAAAGCACGCAACTCTGGTATAATCTTAATTTTGTGCTTGTGCTGTATTGGGAGGACTTCCAGATGTTATTTAGGCTAAAGAAGGCTGTTCTTGCCTTATTCATTCTGATGTTGATGTCTTTGCCTGCCCCACCGTCTGGTGTTACTATGCTTCCTAGGTATGTGAAGGTATCTGTCTGTACCAGTTGCTCATTCCTTACTGATATGGGCTCAGGGTTGCTCACATTGAGCGTCATGACCTCAGACTTCTTTAAATTGATGTTCAAGCCCACCTGCTGGCTAAATTTATTAAGTCTATCCGTTTTTTCCTGGATGTGTTGATGTGAATGTGCCAGCAGTGCAATGTCATCTGCATATTCCAGATCTTCCAATGTTGAAAATGTAGTCCATTTTATTCCTCTTGGACTGCCCTCTGTTGTCTGGCGCATCACCCAGTCTATGACTGTTAAAAATAGAGTGGTTGATAAGGGGCATCCCTGTCGTACTCCTGTCTTCACCTCGAAGGTTAGGTTGCTCTGCCCAACACTACACGTAAAGTTGGCATAGAGGCTTTTTATGATTGACACTATGCAGCTTGGAATTCCATAAGCCCTCAGTATTTTCCATAAACTGTCCCTATGTATGCTGTCAAAAGCCTTTTCAAAATCAACAAAATTTATGTAAAGCTGTCTTTGCCATTCTGAGCACTGCTCTATAATGTTCCTGAGAGTGAATATATGGTCTACACATCTTCTGTTCTTTCTAAATCCTGCTTGTTCTTTCCTCAGTTTGTAGTCTACTGCCTTTGAAATTCTCTGTATAATTATCCTGCCTAGTATTTTACTGGGAACTGAGAGAAGAGTGATTCCTCTCCAATTATTGCAGTCTGCAAGATCTCCCTTCTTGGGCAATTTGACAATTATTCCTTTGTTCCACTCTGATGGTGTTGTCCCCGTTTTTTCACACTTGTGCAAATAGTGGTTCTAATAGTTCTGCTGCTAGCTCAGGGTCTGTCTTAAATAGCTCTGCATTTAAGTTATCATGGCCCGGAGCTTTACCGTTCTTTAACCCTTTGATTGCTGTGATGATTTCTTCTTTTCGTGGAATGTCTGTAACATCTTACTTCAGGCCTCATCAATTACTTATCACTAACATTTTACTTCAGGCCTCATCAATTACTTATTACTAACATCTTACCTCAGGCCTCATCAATTACTTATTACTAATAAATTATTTCAGGCCTCATCAAGTACTTCTTACTAACATCTTACTTCAGGCCTTATCAATTACTTATTACTAACATCTTACTTCAGGCCTCATCAATTACTTATTACTAATAAATTATTTCAGTCATCAATTACTTATTACTAACATCTTACTACAGGCCTCATCAATTACTTATCACTAACATCTTACTTCAGGCCTCATCAATTACTTATTACTAACATCTTACCTCAGGCCTCATCAATTACTTATTACTAATGAATTATTTCAGGCCTCATCAAGTTCTTCTTACTAACATCTTACTTCAGGCCTCATCAATTACTTATTACTAACATCTTACTTCAGGCCTCATCAATTACTTATTACTAATAAATTATTTCAGTCATTAATTACTTATTACTAACATCTTACTTCAGGCCTCATCAATTACTTATCACTAATGTCAAGTGCTTGCTGTGTGTACACATTGACAAATATGTATTACATACACATGGAGCGACAAACATGGCTCGTTATTCACAGCTAATTGTTAATTCACTAAACTCCAACACGTCAATACGATATCCGACGACTTTATGTCACAAACTTGAGTATAACACAATAACACAGGCAGACTGCTGCTTTGGCCATAAATCATCACATAAGAAAAGCACAACGTATGATGTGCATAATTAGAACAGCATCTCATGGAACGAATTTCACAATGTCTTAAATATATTTCCTATTTTTCTTCAACCATTTCGCCTTCACTCCCCACGTAATCTCTCCTCGCTCCAATCTCGGTCTCGAATCCCCTTTTTACCCATGACCCTTTTCACACCTGACCAGTCTTCTCCCCCACTTCGTTCACAACAACTCAGTCATGCCCGTGAACTCGACATTAGCGCTTACTGCTACTAATGCATTCATGCCCGCAAGCAAACTTAACATTCACTCACTTCAACTCACAACTGACATAAAAATATCTAGTTCCCACCGGAGCATGAGTACTGACATTCATTCTATAAACCGTTCGTGACATCCACCCCTCCCTCTCCAAGTGAAAAACATAGTTTTTCACTGGATGGGTGGTAGATATCAGGAAACCAACCATCCAAAACCTCTGATTACATATGTGGGCAAAATCTATAGCATCAGTGTGAAAATATGCCATCTACAAATAATCAATAATAACATTCTGAAGAACACAAAAATAAAAAAAATAAAAATAAATTACAGTAGAACCAAGTTGCTAGAAAAATACAACAGCAACAATATGGCAAAAATTATGCATCTATAACTACACACAAAATTAAAGGTGATATATTACATCAATTTCACCAAATTCTACTATACCGGAGAATATCTATACTATAACACTGTACTGGATACACAATATATGATAAGAACTTAGCTTATACAAAAATCAAGCAGAATACAGTTGACAAAACATTACTCATGTACAAGTATCAAATACTACATGGAAATGGTGGTTTAAAAAAAAAACACTCCCATTTACTACAAGCAAGTGTTCATAATCTGGATAATGAATCTGCAAGGACATTCAATTTACCTTGAATAGGAAAAACAGTGAAGTTGTACTGCTGTAACAACAACGACCACCTTGTCAACCGTGAATTTGGTGATCTAGATGACTTAAGAAAAGTCAATGGACAATGGTCCGTTTCCAGCACAAAATGAGATCCTAACAAATACCTAGAGAGTTTGGAAACAGCCCAAATAATAGCTAAACACTCTCTCTCTATAGTGGCATATCGCGTTTCAGCCGGAAGCAACTTCCTGCTGACATACATGACAGGATGTAGAAACCCATCATGTTCTTGCATAAGAGACGCACCAATGCCCACTGCAGAAGCATCAGTCCTCAGTACAAAAGGCTTAGCCAAGTCTGGCAGTAGAAGAATGGGCTCGCTGGAGAATACAGCTTTGATGTTCCTCAGTGCTCTATCATACTCTTCAGTCCAGACCACTCTGTTTGGCGTGCCCTTTTTAGTGAGTGATGTTAGAGCTGATGACAATGAAGAGAACCAGGGGATAAATTTATGATAAAAATTTATCAGACCGAGTAAACTACGTACTTGTTTCTTTGTTTTTGGAGGTTGCAAATTCAAAATTCTTCCAACTGTCTGATCAACTGGTTTTAAAACACCCTGTCCTACCACATACCCCAGAAACGTTAACTCCTGAAACCCCACCTTAATCTTACTGGGTCTTGCTGTAAGGTGATGCACCCGAAGGCATGATAACAGTGACTTCAATCCCTCTACATGTTCATCCCACGTGTCATGAAACAAACAGATGTCATCAATATATGTGATAACATTCTTCTGTCCCCTCAAAAGCATTCTCATCATTCTCACAAAAGTTGCAGGGGCATTCACCAGTCCAAAGCACATATAATTAAACTGGAAAAGACTCTGAGGGGTACAAAATGCTGTAAGTGGCCTAGTGCCTTCTGCTAAGGGAATTTGCCAATACCCCTCGATAAGTCTAGTTTGGTAAAATACTTTGCCCCCGCTATTTGGGATAGGAGGACCTCTTGGTTGGGCATAGGTTCCGCATCTATCACTGTGACACTATTCAAGCGGCGGAAGTCTATACATATCCGTAGGGATTTATCCTTCTTCCGCACGATGACCATGGGAAATGAGTATGATGATTCAGATGGGGAGATAACACCTAAGCGTAACATATCATTCACTTCTTTTTCAACAGCAGAAGTATAATGTAGTGGAATAGGATATGGTCTCACCCGGATGGGCTCTCCATAGGTCAGTTTAATATCATGCTCAACTAAATCAGTTCTTCCAGGAATATCTGTGAGTACATCTTGAAATTCGCACAGCAGTGACTTCACCTGTTTCCTCTGATACTGTGGGAGAGATGCAGAGACCTCTACATCTCTCCATGACTCCGAGGCAACCAATGGCAATAGTGGGATCTGGAGATTGACCTCCTCTCCTTTCTCTCCATCTTCCTCGATGACTGCTGCACTAGCTACAGTAACTGTACTATCAAGAACAGCGTTCACGACTGGTTCCAGTTCAGTTGGACGTACTACATATGGTTTTAGCATATTAATATGGAAAATCTTCTCCTTCCCTCGGACTAATATCAGATAATCCACATCGGTAATCTGTTTCTTTACTTGAAATGGACCTTGCCAGTTCACTAGCAGGTGATTCTCCTTGGTAGGTAGCAACAACCATACCTCGCTGCCAGGACTGAGGGATACAAGTTTGCTATTCCTATTGGCGTATGCTCTATACCTTGCACCCGATGTCTGTAATGCCTCACGTGCTATCGAACACGATGTAATTATGCGTTCTCGCAAGTCAATGACATACTCATAACTTGACCTAACGCTATCATCAGCGTAATTCCCGGTCAGTAAGTCTCTCAAAATTTTCATTGGACCCCGAGGATTTGCGCCAAATACTAGCTCAAACGGTGAGAATCCTGTGCTCTCTTGTGGCATCTCCCTGTATGCAAACAAAACTCCCGGTAGGTATCTATCCCACAACTGTGGAAAATCTCCGGTAACCTTACCTAGCATTCTTTTCAGTGTTCCATTGAACCGCTCGCAGACCCCGTTGCTCTGAGGATGATACGGGGTGGTGAACACTTGGGCTATGTCTAACAGTTTAGATATGTGTTTCATCTCTTCTGAAATGAATTGCCGGCCCCTGTCAGACAAAATCTCTTCAGGAAATCCTAATCTGCTAAATAAGCTCATTAGAGCCTCTGCTATATCCCTTGATGTGATGGATTTCATAGGCAATGCTTCCGGCCACCTTGTACATAGATCAACCAGTGTTAGAATAAATCTATACCCCCGATCAGACATAACTGGAAGGGGCCCAATAATGTCTATTGCAACCTTCTGAAAAGGGCGAAATGCCAAATCTGTTGCTACTAACGGTGCCTTGGGAGTCCTTCCTTTCTGGCTTGTCTTCTGACACACTTTACACGACCGACAGTAAACCTTCACATCCTTATTGTATCCACGCCAGTAAAACTGGGACAACACTCTACAGCGAGTTCTCGCAATACCCATGTGACCCGCAAAAGGGATGTCATGTGCT
The DNA here is from genome assembly GCA_024509875.1 of Oreohelix idahoensis. NCBI lineage: Eukaryota > Metazoa > Mollusca > Gastropoda > Stylommatophora > Oreohelicidae > Oreohelix > Oreohelix idahoensis. The sequence goes on along the minus strand of JAMPIV010006184.1, from coordinate 609,865 downwards.
GTCCTTAACACTGTATTCTTCAGTTCCACTGGAATAACCACTTGTGTAATGACTGAATGTTGCTCTGCAAAGCATCTGATTAGAATGGAGTTCCTAACCTCAAACCAGTATCGAGCAGACTTGGTATGCCGTAGGTTCTTGGACTCAGCCAACTGAAACAAAGGCAGAAGTGTAATGTCTTTCCTCTGCATGTCTACAAAATCCGATGCTGTAATTCCAGCAACCGTAGGCACCCAAGGGATATTATTGGGTTGCGATATCATAATATTTGCATCCTCAGCCTTAGTCTGAGCCCTCGTCATTACTGCGTTAGCAACCAACTCATGCCCATTTTCCCACTCCTCAATATCCTGACTGGTGCAATCATGAACCCCATTAACATTTCCAATAATGAGATCAGCGATGGGAGAATCAAGGACGCATACTCGAACTCTACCCGACAAGAAAGGGGTGTCGATCTGCACAATCGCCAATGGATAGTACTCGACCTTACCACCAAATGTAATGCATTTTGCCATCTTTCCAATATAATACGTATCCTTAATAAATGTCTTCCTAATGCCAATAATTACAATAATAAGAGAAGGAAGAACGTTGGGCCTAAATAATGTGCAAGAGCTAAGAGGAGTGGCGTCACAACGAACAACCTGGAGAGCACTGGTTTCTGCCTTATGCGCCGTGTTTGGTGCTTAAAGAATTTATTATTATTATTATTTATTAATGCCAATGGTCGTACATTCCGTGTCCCTCAAAACAGATACAGGTTTATTCTCCACAAAACCCTTATGTAAAGTTAAGGTTCCATTCCCATCAACTGATGAAAGGCAAGGCAAAGTGTGTCCACATATTAAAATAGGCTTGCCATCAGGCTCGAACAATGGTCTGCACCCCTCACACTCCTCGCTATTAAATGTATCAAGTACAGTAGCTGAATTTGCATGCTCAGTGTTTTCCTTTGGGCTCTCCTTTCGACTGTTTCTTCTCTCATTACAATTGGGGCAGTTGGAATCCGTCTCTTGGCGCTTGTAAGGGCTTCTCTTTGGACTGCTATTATAATTTTTCTTTGGGCTGGCATATGGACTTCTTTGTGGGTTGAAGGGGCACCTCTCTGGGTCCCTCCCACACTGATAAGATAGATGACGCCTTGAGCCACACTTATAACAACCCCTTCTACTGTAGCCTGACCCAAACGATGGGTACTGTCTCTTAGGAGAATATCTTCTGTCCCCGTTCCATCTTCTATTTCCACCCTCTTTATCAACATACCTGTCTAAGCTGCGGGCCCGAGGATGTATGTATGGCTTCTTTTCAGTTTTATCCTGAGCCACACAAGCTGGAAAGGTCTCAGCAACTATCTGCTTGTGAATCAGCTTCCCTGGGTGCGCATTGACATACTGCTGTCCTAGCTCTGACATAATATTTATATCTTTTGGCTTTCGCTCTTGTAGAAAAGCCACTAACTCTGGATTGCAAGAAGATAGAACCTTGTCCTGTAGCATAAGGTCGGTTAGCCCATCAAAATCCTTCACAATACCTGATAGTTCAATCCACCTATTGAACAGCAATTTGATTTCCGCAATAAACTCACTAAAGTCATTGCTTATTGTAGGAATAGCCTCCTTAAATCTTTCACGGTACCCTTGAGCAGTCAGTCTAAATCTTCGAAGCAGTGTCTCTTTCACCGTGTCATAATTCATGCGATCCTCTAATGGCAAAGCAAAGACACATTGTAAACTTCTTCCGGTGAGCAAGTTATTGAGCAGAGCTGGCCAATCTTCTTTCTTAACCTTCCAAGATACTGCTTCTTGTTGAAATCTTTCTAGATACACGTCCATCATATCGACGCCCTCAACAAATGACGGGAGTCTCAGCTTGAAAGGACGAGTAGACTCCTTAGTAGCTGGTCTAGAACTCGCAGCCTCAAGTTCCAGTTTCTTCAAAGTAATTTCTTTATCCGCTTGAATTTCAGCTTTCCTTGTCTCTTCCTTCTTTGCTTCCCTTTCAGCCTCAATTTCAGCTTTCCTTGTCTCTTCCTTCTTTGCTTCCCTTTCAGCCTCAACCTTGTTTTCTTTGCTTCTTTCTTTTTCTTTTTCTTCCCTTTCTACCTCAATTTCTAACTTCCTAAGATCTCTTTCCTCATTGCGTACTCTCCGTTCCTCAGCATCCGCAAATTTAGTCTCAGCCCATAATTCAAGTTCATCCCCTGATTTACCAAGTGCCTGTCCCTTGGTGATAAAATCCAAGAGGCTAGTCATCCTGTAATATTTATCACTATGATAACTATGAAAAAATGATGCAACCAACAAACAATTAAGGAGAGAGAAAAAAAAATGTATACCACCTGATATGTCAAATGGTATGGAAAACTATAATGGATACCCCTTCACCTACGAAGAACGTCTGTCATACACAACAGATTTTGAACAACTCTTCACACTGGGTCTACACACTGGGTTAATCTCTTGTATCAGTCTGTAGGCATTACAAACTGTAATAGACCAAAATAAAATGTGTCTGCTTATGTTAACACAAATGGTATGATGATGATTGAAATGATAATCACAGAACACACGACACTACAACAACTGATAGGCCAGTGGAGAGGAAGTTATAGACCAAGAAAGTAAGAATAGACCTTATATTTACACCCAAACCTATCGAACCAACAAAAACAGGATATCGTAAAATAACTTATATACACGGATAGCAGAGCAAAGGACTGAGAATCGCGACAGAAAAACACCACGAAAGAAAGACTATTATACCAGACAATAAGTAAACAAACTAAAAGCAAACAACTAACGCCAACAATTGTTCCACAAATTACACGAGGCTTCACAACTCCCCAAATCTTAGACAGATTGGGTTCCCTACAGCGCAATTTGTCTCACAAAACCTATTAAAGACAACACAAGGCAAATTTCTTCAATGAAGAAAGATGGATTGTGCTCACCACTCAAAATCACCCTTATACAGAAATTAAAATTAAATACTACCACACAATATGAACAAAACAAAAACAAAACACTGGACAGTGAAGTAACCCAAGAGCTCTACTCGTGCACCCTGCAGCACGGGCAAACAGGAATGAATATATAAATACTTCACTAATAACAAGAGCTAATATAAAAATAACATAAGTTTCGAGTACACTGTAGAAGTAATAGACAGAAGGCAGTCTAGATATGACGCAGCAAACTTGTCGTCCTAAAAGGAACTAGTATCAAAATAAACTAAGTTTAGTAAACTTTTAAATACAACAGATCATAGGGTTCAAATATAACGTTAATTAATCTGCAAAAATGCTATTGAAGAAAGAATGGAGAGAAAAAAAAACAACAACAAAAAACCAACTATTAGTTCCGGGCAATAACCTTATCAAGGAAGAAATAAATAACCAAATAAATTAATTAAAAGAAGTATAGCCTATATATATATAAAAGAAAATATGCAGACGCACAAGTCAAGTAAACAGAAGACTGGAAATTAACAAAATTAATAACAAACTTAACTTAACAATATCCTGTGTCCGCTGCTCCACTTGAGATAGGCGCAGGCTTGGAGTCCCGGAGTTACAGCTCAATGATGGATACCTCAAACAACACGCTTGACGTCGTAACACAGCACAGTCAAATATCAAAATCAGCTCCTACATGCACCTGAGCTCTCAGTACGGTGAACCGGATCTTCTTCACTATGGTCCAAAGAGTAGCAAAGGAAACTGTCTCTGTCACTGCTTACAACATCTCCAGGCAAGATGTTATGATTTCAGCCGATTACCAGCAAAACAATGGCCTTGTTATTCCATTACAAGACCCAGCAGACGATTTTTCGTGTCAACAGTTATGCCGAACTACACAGCACAGATAGATTGACGACAGATCAGCACACACTCATCACGGGGCGGAATAACATAATATCAGTGCGCCGAGGTAAACAAGACTGATTACCGCCTTTTCATTCTTCGTGCTACTTTCCAAAATAACACTGTCGATTTCGTCAAAACTGTCCCTTCGCCTCTCCGCCAGTGATTAAACTATTCTTCGTTTTTAAATATTCAGTCCTTCTGCAGCTATACCCTTGCTGACTATCACTGAAATGAAGATTTCAGTTTTGCACATTAAGTTCTTGTGACGTGATTCAAACAAATAGGCCTAGTTCTCTGTTCCGCTTGATGTAATTTTTCAACAACAATTCATGAGAAAGCGAAATTGTCAGAAATTCTGCAGAAAATTAGGGGTGGGTCCTGTCTTCCACTTACGAGTTCCCCAAAATTGTCAAGTGCTTGCTGTGTGTACACATTGACAAATATGTATTACATACACATGGAGCGACAAACATGGCTCGTTATTCACAGCTAATTGTTAATTCACTAAACTCCAACACGTCAATACGATATCCGACGACTTTATGTCACAAACTTGAGTATAACACAATAACACAGGCAGACTGCTGCTTTGGCCATAAATCATCACATAAGAAAAGCACAACGTATGATGTGCATAATTAGAACAGCATCTCATGGAACGAATTTCACAATGTCTTAAATATATTTCCTATTTTTCTTCAACCATTTCGCCTTCACTCCCCACGTAATCTCTCCTCGCTCCAATCTCTGTCTCGAATCCCCTTTTTACCCATGACCCTTTTCACACCTGACCAGTCTTCTCCCCCACTTCGTTCACAACAACTCAGTCATGCCCGTGAACTCGACATTAGCGCTTACTGCTACTAATGCATTCATGCCCGCAAGCAAACTTAACATTCACTCACTTCAACTCACAACTGACATAAACATATCTAGTTCCCACCGGAGCATGAGTACTGACATTCATTCTATAAACCGTTCGTGACAACTAACATCTTACTTCAGGCCTCATCAATTACTTATTACTAACATCTTACCTCAGGCCTCATCAATTACTTATTACTAATAAATTATTTCAGGCCTCATCAAGTACTTCTTACTAACATCTTACTTCAGGCCTCATCAATTACTTATTACTAACATCTTACTTCAGGCCTCATCAATTACTTATTACTAACATTTCTGAACTGCAAGTTTCCTATTTTGCTGTTTTCATTGTGGATGTGTTTTATGTTTTAAAATGCGTTGACCTCCTGGCTAAGTAATGATGAAACTGTGGACAGTTTGTCGCGGGTTACAATTTTTGCAATCACCCTAATCTCCAGGGAAGACAAAGATTAGGCATAATTACAAACGTGGATGAAATATTGTTCTGAGGTCAATTTGTGAGCGGACACCGGTAACTCTAGGCAACAAATACACGTTAACAACACAACAGTTGATCTTTGTTCCATTCCTGGTACCGAACTTTTTTTTTTTTTCTTAACCTGCGGCACTTGGGCTTTCAGCCCTTCGGCCCAATGACATGTCATTGCGAGGCTGGGGAACCTGAGGACTTTCCTTCCAACCCGGTCAGGAGCTTCGCTCCTTCCCATCGACAGAGGGTTTATCACAGGAGCCGTTTCAGGCTATTCAGCCGAACTTCTAGATCACGTCACAGAACTCTATTCCTAAAATCTGCAAGTCATAATTAATGGAAACATTAAAAATCGTTAATCAAAGATTTCATTATGAATAATTAGATGGAAATATTAGAGCAGCGTGGTAACATATTTTTAATCATGCTATTTTTAGAACGCGTATTTTAATAGAAAGGATTTCCCTCGTCCCGTGAAAAAAAACGAAACTAAAAATTTCTTTGTCTGCGATAAAATGTGCAAATGTAAATCAAAGGGCGATTATGTTTTTCTGCTTACTTCGCTTTCTCGTGTCTATGTTTGTGTACTCTTCTGTTTTAGGGGAAATATTTGTTTTGTTGTCAATGTCGTGTCAGTCATGCAAGTTCTCAAAGACCTCCAACTGTACGTGACTGTTACTAGAAGGTTATTTCGTCAGTTCATTAATATTGCCTGAATTATTGCTTCATTTCTCGTCTTGTTTGTCAGACAAATTAAAGTTAAGAAATTACCCTAAATATAGATCAAACTGTGAACTTTTGGCATAATTATGTGTGTGTGTGTATGTATGTGGTATGTGTGTGCGCTCAAGTATATGTTTCACTATGACGAAAGACCAGGTCTGAATTGTCTCGTGCTCGGATAAAATAGGGCGCCAGGTCTGCATGAATAATTTAGCAGACGTCCTAGATACAAAATGTGTCACGTGTTAGGGCCGGCTAGGATATGTTAACCCCACCCTCCCACCCACACCTTCGAGGGACGGGGTAGGGGTTGTAAACTAAACATAGGACGGTGCTGTGTTATATGTTAGGTAAGCTCACGAATTACATTATGCTAAATGAAATAATTGTGTCCCATACTTGGTTGTGTAAAGGTGCAGCACCACTCTAGTTCCAACATGCAGGATCCGCGAGCTGGATCATGGCGCATGCTCGTATCTGTAGTTTGTGACATCATAATTAATAACGTTTCCGTCCGCCTGAAGTCGATGCATTACTCATCCGCGAGCCGCGCTGGATCATGGCGTACTGGCGATGCTCGTATCTTGAAGAAATGTTTGGCCGAAATTTTGACATCATAATTAATAACGTTTCCGTCCGCCTGAAGTCGAGGGCTACATTTATTACTCACCGTCTGTTTCTATTGTTAGTAGTCTTATTCAGAACTGCCCATCAGGTTCCGGTTCTTTAGACTCTAGGTCTCCCCCGTCTTGTCCTTACTTGTGGGTTCAATAAAAGAACATGTTTTTTTTTTCTCACATGCGTCTATTGAGAGTATGTCATCTTCATTTCAATGTTCACACTTCAATCACAATTCTTTTAATTGATGTTATCTTCTAACAAGTCTGTCTGTTATTTATTTGTCAGGTTCTCTTTTTCAAGTTTATGTTTGTTATTTATTTCTCACGCTGTCTTCAAATACATCTGTGTTTATTATTTGCTTGATAAGTTCTCTTCTTCAAGTATGTATTTTTTTATTTGTTTGTCAAGTTCTTGTTCACATGTAAGAATGTTTATTACTTGCATCCATTCATGATTGTCCGTAACGTTTGCATATAGCCATATTCTAGTCCACCTTTTACGACAATTAAAATCAGTATTTGTGTATTATCTGTTTCTCTTGACCGTTTTCTCTGTTTTAATGCTCATTAAATCACTGTATCTTACATTCTTTGTACTAATCACTGGTTCATCCACTTAACTTAGTGTCCATGTGTGTCTGTGTACGTCTCTCAACAATATGATTTGATTTATATTTCTGACCCATTATTTATATATTTTAATGGTTGATTATATTCTGTCCTTTCTCTTGTGTATTTACAAACGTGGTCATCTTACTATGAATGTATCTGTGTGCGGTGACTTGTGACTATCGTGGATGTTACTCATATCTTGTCCCACAGATAACAGGTAGTCAGTCTTCACGTACGTGTAACTGACAACATCAAGTCTTGACAACGACAGAAAACAAGATGTCTACATGTGCCATTAAATACAGACATGTGCCGCAATACATAAACACTTACCACTAAATACAAACATGGCACCAACACGTACCACTCAATACAAACATGGCACAAAACGCACCACTCAATACAAACATGATAACAACACATACCACTAAATACAAACATGACATCAACACGTACCACTAAATACAAACATGATACTAACACATACCACTAAATACAAACATGATATCAACACGGACTACTAAATACTAACATGATACCCACACATACCACTAAATAAAAAAATGATATCAACACGGACCGCTAAATACAAACATGTTATCAACATGTACCACTAAATACAAACATGATATCAATACATACATACCACTAAATGCAAACATGATATCAACATGGACCCCTAAATATAAACATGATATCAAAATGTACCACTAAATAAAACATGATATCAACACGTACCACTAAATACAAACATGATATCAATACGGACCATTAAATACAAACATGATATCAACACATACCACTAAATACAAACATGATATCAACACATACAACTAAATACAAACATGTTATCAACATGTGTCACTAAATACAAACATGATGTCAACACGGACCACTAAATACAAACATGATATCAACACATACCACGAAATACAAACATGATATCAACATGGACCACAAAATAAAAACATGATATCAACATGTACAACTAAATGTGACCGTATGGCTTACTACACTACCATTTATACGTGTTAGAATATAGAAATAACAGACGTAAAGCAAATAAGTCGTTTTCGCACAAAAGGCAGGGTCATTAAAGTTCAGTTGGCAGTCACGACGAAGAGAGACAAAGATAGTGCAGTCCCAGGGAAAATATTAAATGCGTGTTTTGAATGGAAAATTTTGTGCAGTGAGAGTTGCTATTTTGTTTTTTTTCCGTTGTTTAGAGAGAGAGAGACGTGTGGAAAAAGTCGAAAAGCTGAGAAAACGTGGGCAAATGTAGATAATTGTACCGTGTGAAAAAAGAAAGCATCGTGTGAAAATTGGCGGGAAAAAAGAAGAAATAGTATAAATAGGAGAGAAGTGCGAGAAAGGGCAGTGATTTCAGGATTTATGATTCCAATGATTCCATGATTTTGGACTTTTGAGGATTTTACAAATAGTGTTAAGTGAACTTCGTCTTTGAGAATATCAAGACAAGTTTTTAAGTAGATAAGTTAGTATATTATTCTATTGGACATTATATTTCATTGTGGATATATAAATGTTCCACTTGGATAACCAACCATCATTGTGAAATTTACTGTATTTGCCTAATGACATCAATAAACTCTAATTGAATTTTCTACAATTGCTGTGTTACAGTTGGATCATTTCAAAACCATTATAAGAGATTGCTTATCACTAAACCTAAAGGGAAGAATGAACCTGGAAGGAAAAATGAGCAAAAGTCAAGTATTACCATCTCTGGCGGAAGGCCAGTAAGCACTTGAATAACAACAACATCAAAAGGATTAACTCCAATTGAAAATAAAATCAATATAACTACCTGCACATTTAACCGATGCGGGGACATAACACACTCATTGGTGCCGTAACCAGCCCGGTTACACATCTACAAACATGATATTAACATGTACCACTAAATACAAACAAGATTTCAACACATACCACTAAATACAAACATGATATCAACATGTACCACTAAATACAAACATGATATTAACATGTGCCACTAAATACAAACATGATTTCAACACCTACCACTAAATACAAACATGATATCAACACATGCCACTAAATACAAACATGATATCAACACATACCATTAAATACAAACACGATATCAACATGTACCACTAAATACAAATAAGATATCAACATGTACCACTAAATACAAACATGATATCAATACATGCCATTAAATACAAACATGGTATCAACACATACCATTAAATACAAACATGATATCAACATGTACCACTAAATACAAATATGATATCAACACGGACCACTAAATACAAACATGATATCAACACGGACCACTAAATACAAACATGATATCAACACGGACCACTAAATACAAACATGATATCAATACGGACCACTAACAATGTCAATGTTACATCGGGGTTTTCTTTCTAGTTTGTATGTGGTTTAGTACTTGTAGTGTATGTCGTAGATTTTATCAGATAGGTAACAAATGTTTATAGCCCTGTCTGAGCAGAGGTGATAGTGATAACAATGTGAAATTAAGGAGTAAGAAATAGTTTTATCACGAGGTGATCGTGTAAGAGAAAGGACAGTCTCTGGATAGAATAATTTATCTAATCCAGCCTATCTAGACGACGATAATTAAATCAGACGCACTTTCTCTCCTTGTACGAAATACAAGTTACACTACACTCAAATGCACTCAATTCTGTGACAAATACGCACGAACGTGAAAACTAACTATGAATAACATATAATGGATAGGGGGTTGACCGACACGATAACTAAAGGTTTAATAAAGTTTATTATCAGTAGAAGATCACAACAATAAGCATACACATCACTAGATCATGGTTTACAGACAAAATGTCAAAAGAAGAAATTAATCAAATAGGTTCTCCCCCTCTGGTAAAGGAAAAGAAAAGACGATCCCAACAGAGGTTAATTAACCCAAAAGATCAAAAGTTAACAATAAGTTATGAAATAGTCAGTATGGGAAAAGAATAGGTTCCTAATGTAATCTATCCCGTGACTACTCAGATTAGTGAGATAAAAACAAGAAAGAAGAAACCACCTAAGTATATGATGTTAACAAAAAGACATAAGTTTTTTTCTCCGTTCATTCAATTCACACCCATTCAGTGGCCACTTTCAGACTTTTGCTTACCCCAGTAGTTGTCGCAGGCATTCCAAGGAAATACACTAATAAGAAATAAGACTATTTAGTGTCAAATTTAAGTTTTGCCAAATCCAGCCCCAGACTCGCCGTAGTTGCTGACTGCAAATTTCACGGGAGTCGCTACAGTCGGTGATTTAATTTGTCCTGGATACAATAAGTTATCTATGCCTTCAGTTGGTTGGAATAAGGTTCATGCGTGGTGATCGCCGACGTAGGATGAATAGGACATATATATTTCCTATGTTGTTTAGCCTCAGGTGGCTGAGACGCTAGGTTAAGTTACACAAATGTTGCTGACAATATATTTCGCCACAGCTGAATGATGAGATTGATATAAGTAAATCTGGTAATAGTTCTGGTCCAGTTAATATTATAATTTAATGGTTCTATTCTGGTTTCTCTCATGAAAATGAGGAAAAGTGGACCACACAGGTCACAGCAAGAAGCTCATCAATATTAAATATCCCTGGATGCTTATAATATTATAAGTTCGTATGATCATAAGTTCATATGGCCATAACAAAAGCCGCTAGTACTCAGGTTGATCAGCCTAGATTTTAGGAAGGAAAATATAAACATTTAACCAAATTATCAATATCATATCTAACACGTGTTAAAATAGGACCTTTTCACCACTCCGTTATAAATTAGATTTAAAACTCACGTGTCTAGCTTATCCTATCGTTTTTAACGCGTCATATGAACACTCGTCATTTAAACAATTACATAAAATGGATAGAAGTAAATAATATATACCGTCAGGAGACAGTTATTTAATGTATGTACTAGTCAATTTAAAACATCTCTTAGTGGGAAATAGCGAGTAATTAAATTCACTTTACGGTTGAAAAAAAAAAAAAACCAACGGGCTGATCACCCGTTTGCCAGTCACTTCGATTACGGAAACAACAGCAGATGGATTGATTTGCCGTTGCCCTAAAGACGCCAATAGGCGTGATGGGAAACAATGGCAAAGAAAACCTATCTGCTGTTGCCCTAAGACGCCACTAGGCGTAATGGCCACTGACTGCTTTGACGGTCGGTGGCTAAGGACGGAAGAAGAAGAAGACGGTTGAAAAAGATTTAGCTATAAGTTATTTAATTAGCACAGAAAATCTCAGTGAAATATAATAAAATATATAAACACACTAAATCACTTAAAGGCTAGTATATAAATTACCGCAATCAGAAAAATAAAATACTCCACGAAAATCTAATAATTTTCACTCTGTACGAGAAATCTAAGATATCGAGCTAGTGAATTTCAGATAGATTTCTGAACAACTGATCATGGCTATCGGAGAGACATGGTATATATCCGTAAATTCCGTTCTATCGCTCTTTAATGCGAAAGTCACACCTACTGCCAGACCCGAGCCCATTTGCCGTTCGATTCTTGAATCAAAGGTAATTTTACCACCTCTGCCGCCGACAACCTCTCTCGCTTGACTTTCATCTTCTCCGCCTTGCCGAATATCAGCTACGCAGTTAATTCCCCTGAAAGTTTTACAATTCAAGGTCCGTCTCGGACTTAACATCGCCCATGATCAAAGAATCTATTACGCCATGCTCCGCGCTCTCTCTGTGTGTTCCACCGTGCTTAATTGCCAAACGGCTCACGTGTTAATTGCACTAGTGAATCCTTCGTTCCTGTAGCAAAAAATAAACTAGATGGGGAGGGGCAAAAGTGGATGATCACTGCTGCACTGATTCTATCTGTGACAGTGTAATATATTATAACGTTCATGCATCATGCTGACAAACACGAATGGACACGGGTATGGTCATCACAGGATATCACTGGCTGAAGAACACATCTTGTAGAGGGTCCACAATAACTTCTTTAACATTTATTTACTTCAGGAACATTGGCATGGTTGGAGCATCGTTAATGAGATCTCCGCAAAAATACGTAGTTATGATCAATGCATATACAAGGCATACGTAGTATTCAGTCTTCAATACATCTCGTCTCAATTATTCCGTTCTGGCCGCTGTACTAAAGGTGCGCACAGAAACGACGACACCCAAGTAATGTGGACCAGACGACGTGAATATAAAAATACTTGAGTTATACTTCTCTATAAGAGGTGGAACTTCTGTATAAGTTCAGGACCATCTTAGAAAAAACATAGTGGCGGCCTTCGAAGTTAGTTATGTAACATATATATATATATATATGGCAAACTACTGGATGTACAATGCCAAGAAATCCATAATGGCTAATCTGAATACTACACAAAGATCTGGTGGTGAGGCCCCCAGGCCAGGCAGATCATATTTAACTGGGGAAGAGATCGTTGGCAGCGTCAGTACAGGAAATCGTGATGACGGCCAAAAGCCTGACTGTGTTACCACGGAAAACCATGTCATCGGTCTTAGAAAAATAATCAAAATAGGAACATGGAACGTCAGAAGCTTATACCAAGGAAAACAGTACATAGTGAAGAACGAGATGGAAAGACTAAACATCGATATCCTGGGCATCTCAGAGCACAGATGGTCGGGCCAGGGACACTTTTCGATTCCATCAGGAGGAACATTCATATACTCAGGCAAAGAGAGATGAGGTCAGAGTGGCGTCGGCTTCTACCTGTCTAAAAGGACAGCTGCCTTCCTATTAGGATATAATCCCATAAATAACCGCATTGTCACAATCAGACTGAAAGGAAAAAGAAAGAACATCACAATTATACAAACATATGCGCCAACAGCAGCTGCTGAAGAACAGGAAAAAAGAGTGAAAGGAAGTTATGGATTGGGTCAGAGAAATGAGAGAGGAGAACGCTTGACAACATTCTGCCTAGAAAACAACCTAGTCATCACAAATACTCTTTTTATGCAACACCCTAGAAGACTATATACATGGACGTCTGTTGAAGGCGATCTTCTCTGTTGTTCTGGAACATTCAATTTGACAACAATGTTCCATATAATGTCAATAAAGTGGTTATAAATCCTGGCCATGTTAGTTGAGTTCTTATATGGTTTCATTCAAGATTTTCATCGTGTCAATTGGTGTTGCTTTACGCGAATGCGGGGTGGGGTAGAAAAACGTGTGAGCAAACATTTGAAAGTTGCAATTATATTGAACTTGTAATTCCATTGACGTGATAAGTCGGTTCATTGAGTCCATACATTTATTCACAGTGATACATACATGATGATCAATTCCAATAGGGGTAGAGCGTAAGTCCATATAAGTCATGCATAAATTAATCAACAACGTAGACTGCTGGTTATGTGTCAATGTCCGTTATGAGGATACAATGCAGTATTGTCGTCAGAACATCACAGCTATATGCACGAGCAGATAGACATGGCTACCTGCCGACAGTGAGACTGCGAGTCTGAATATATTCATACGAATTTGACGATTATTCTCATCCTTCTGAGGATTCTAGTTAAATACTAACCTCCAATAATTTCCCTCTCATATAGAGTTCTAGGACTGACCCTGATCCATCAAAAATGCACATAAAATGGCTATATCCTGCCATTAAATTGGAAGGTTAGAAAAACGCAGCTATTCAGCTTGGCGGTCAAGTAACAAAGGGTAGCGTTTCTTAGTTACCGACTGTGTCCTAAACAACGCTATACACGTCATAATCGATCGTGTATGAAGCGTTCAGTAATTGAAACATCTATCGCAATATATTAAATGTCTTAACCTTTACAATTGCACGTCTGGTAACCTTTAGCAGACGGCGTTAATATCATATACCGTAACAATTCCCTGTACACCGGGGAAAAAAAAATCGATAGATTTTTTTTCAATATCTATCCGACTTAACAATTTTTCAAAAAAATTTAACACAATTGTGACATATGGCCGACGATGTTCTGAGTAGAACCGTGTTGCGGTCGTGTCAACTAACTATTTGTCATAGTCATCTAACATAAATCACATTATATATCAATATTATACATATTATTATATATCAACTAAATAAATGTCCAATGTTAATAGTGAATGATAAAATTAAATTAAAGTAAGGTCTGTCGTATTAGTATGTCATATAGGAATTAATTTGACTAATTAAAATTAAATTAATTAATTAAATTAAGAGTTAAATTATTAAGGTTCTAATGTAACGCGATGTTATGAGAGAAGAAAAAGACAAAATAAGTGAGAAGAAATAGAAAGAAATTCGAATATAAGTTTTAACTTAATTGTGTGTGTTAAGTGTTAGTGAATAATAACTATCTAATTTAACTAACTAAATAATGTATAGGTACATTAAAAAAAAAATTATTAATCTAATACTTGTGTGAGATTTATTTTCTCTTTTCATAATTTCTTCTTTTAGTATTTCGTTCTCTTTTTTTTTTCTTTCATTTCATTTTTTTCTCACATTTCATTTTATTGATAATAATTCAATTAAGAAGTTAAGTTAACTAATTAATTAGTATAGGATATGATGATCCATCCGTAGTCTTGATCCTGATGAATTCTTTTAGGCAAAAATGTTCAAACGTTTACGTTGGAAAGAAATGTCATTTATCCCAGCATCCAAGAATTAAGTGCACCTAGGATAATAAGTTCGACTTGTCGTCAGATATTGTTCCATGATTGATCAATGATATTCGTATATCGTGTATGGACATTAGACGAAGTTCGAATGTCAGTATATATACCTTGATTGTCTTGTAGTTCAATTCTGTGATGCATATAGTGTATATAAAGTTTAAATTGAAGGCAAGGTTAGTTCCTTTATAGTTGATACTTCGTTCAATCCAATGTAGTGCTGATTGAAATAGTTTAAGAGTGTCAATGTTGATTATTCGTCGTCAATAGGATTACGTGACAATGCATCTGCCACACAATTTTCAGTGCCAGGAATATGTTCAATGGAGAATTCAAATGGCTGTAGGATGATTGAATATCTGGCGAGTTTCTGGCTTTTATGATTCGATCGACGCAAGGATGCTACAGCACGTTGGTCCGTCTGTATGGTGAAGGGAGCACCGAGCAAGAATTTTTCAAGTTTGGTTATTGCCCAGATCACAGATAAAAGTTCCTTGTCGACTGTTGAATACTTTGTTTCTGCCGGCTTCAGCTTTCTTGATATGTATAAGGTAGGATGTAGAATGCCATCATGGTTCTGGAGCAGGCATGCACCAATGCCGTAGTTACTAGCATCTGTTCGTAAGAAAAATCTTTTGGAAGCATCGGGAAGTCTTAAAATTGGTTCATGCGAGAACAAATTTATAATTTTGTTGAAAGTTTCATTGCATGTACCAGTCCATGTCACCTTCACCGGCATATCTTTTTTTAACAATGAAGACAATACAGCCGTGATGGATGACAAGTTTGGTATGAATCTACTGTAATATTGAACAAGTCCTAACAAACTCCTGACCTGTTTCTTCGTCTGAGGAACTGCTATGTTTAGAATTTTGGAGACTGTACTAGGTAACGTTCGGATATATCCCGATCCAATGATATGTCCCAAAAAGGTTATCTCATTACACGCGATTTGCACCTTTGTAGGTTTAGCAGTTAGATGATAATTCCTTAGAGTGTCAAAAACATATCTAAGTCCCGAAACATGTTCCTCAAACGACGAACTAAACAAGCATATGTCGTCAATATATGTAATAACGTCTGGTCTACCTGATAAAATTTGTCGCATCAGGCGAATGAAGGTAGCTGGCGCATTAACAAGCCCAAAAGGCATCACATTCCACTGGTATAGACCTTGTGGAGTGGAAAATGCGGTGTAGTACTTAGCCTTTTCGGTCAGTGGTATCTGCCAATAACCTTTAGTTAAGTCTATCTTACTAAATATAGTTGCGTTGGATAGACGTGGTAGTAAGTCGTCAATAAGTGGATGTGGTTCGCTGTCAACTATAGTCTTAGCATTTAATTTTCTATAATCAACACATAGTCTGATGTTATTGTCCTTCTTCCGGACAATCACTAATGGAGAAGAGAATGGCGAATTACTAGTCTCAATGATTCCCAGAGACAACATCTGTTCAAGTTCCTTAGTAGTTTTAGCAAGGAAATGTAAAGGAACAGAATAGGGATGTACACGAATAGGTGTATCATCATTGAGAGTAATGTCATGACTGATAGCCGATGTGCGACCCGGAACGTCGGTCAACACATCTGGATAAGATTGTAATAGATTAGCAATCTGTAGACGCTGTTGCGGTGTAACCGTTGAAGAGATGGTTACATCCCGCCAAGATTCAGTAGGTTGAACTACTGGTACAGGTAACGGTAACTGTACCTCAGGAAAAGAAGATTCTTCTTCCTGGATGACAGATAAGTTAGAATAATGACAAGTGGATACTGTGTTGTCATCTAGTTCATGAAAAATTGACTGTAAGTGTTCAGGACGTGTATGAAATTGCTTGAGCATGTTAATATGAAATATCTTTTTGTGTCCCCTGATATCTAAGACGTAATCAACGTCGGAAATTTTATCAATGACTTTGTAAGGACCATTCCAAGATATCAATAATTTATTGTTATTGTGAGGAAGTAACACATAAGCTTCGTCGCCTGGGAATAATTGGCGTAATCGTCGAGACCTATTTTGTAGAGATCGAGCCTTAGCTTTTGCAGCCTCAGAAGAAGCTGTTGCCAACTGGCAAGACTCAATAATGTTCTTCCGAAGATTAATTACGTACTCGTAAGATGACTGAGTGTCCTGAGTCATCTCCTCGTCAATTAATAAGTTTTTTTATTAGTCCCATAGGACCTCTTGGGGGAGCACCAAAAACTAATTCAAAGGGAGAGAAGCCAGTTTGTTCATGCGGTACCTCCCGATAAGCAAATAGAACAGCTGGGAGTGCTCTGTCCCAGTCATGAGGGTGCTTAGCAGTAACCTTATGTAGTAGTTGTTTAAGTGTACGGTTAAGTCTTTCAACCGCACCATTACTCATCGGATGATAAATACTACTTAAATTCCTATCAATGTCCCAAGTTTTCATGACTTCCTTCATGGTGTCAGATATAAACTGTGACCCATGGTCTGATAAAAGTTTTCTAGGAAACCCTATTCTAGAAAAGATGAGATGTAGTGCATCAGCTACATCTGTGGTAGTGGTGGTCTTTAATGGGATAGCTTCTGGCCATCGTGTGCACAAATCAATGCACGTAAGGACGAATCTATGTCCTCTGGCCGATGGTAGCAATGGACCAATAATGTCTATTGCCATCTTGTCAAAAGGTCTCACTGAGATATCGCAAGCCTGAATAGGCGCCGTGTGAAAAGCTCCACGTGCTTTCACTTCTTGGCATGTAGTACAGGAACGTACATACTGCGAAATATCTCTTGACACCCCTGGCCAAAAGAATGAAGACAGTACTCGAGATCGTGTTCGAGTATATCCCATATGTCCAGCACAATGTGAGTCATGTGCATGTTGAAGAATGTACCGTCTAAAAGTATATGGGACCATAACTTGTTGTTTCATTTGTGATTTGTCATTAAAACATCTAATCAATATGTCATTTTTAATAACAAAACAATGTTTGTTATTATTACCTGAGGATAGATTGTCAACTTTATCAACCAACTTAAAAAATTTTTTTTAAAGATTTATCCTCTTTTTGTTTGGTTGCAAATGTTTCCCTGTCAATAGGTGAATTGACTACAAATTCCTCTTGGTTGTCTGCATCCATTTTATTATCATCAACTTTCTCCATGAGTTGAGTCTGCGCTCTAGTCGTCACGGCGTTTCCAGTGCATAGGTTATGTTTCTCCCATTCTATAATCTCATCTGGAGTACAATCTTTACTGCCGTGTATACGACCGACCATCAGATCAGCTATAGGCTTTTTTAGCATACATACTTTTACGTTCCCTGTGAAAAAAGGAGTGTTAACATGAATAATAGCTGTGGGGTAAAACTCTATTGTTCCACCAAAAGTCATGCAACGGACATATTCCCCCGTTGCACAGCTAGGATGTACCAGCGACTGTCGTACACCAATCGTTGTGGATCCCGAATCCCTCAACACTGAGACGACGGATCCATTAACTAATCCCCTGTTAAAAATTAGTAGGCCTGTTCCATCGTTGACTGCAAGACCTACCTCTGGTGTAATATGTCCGCAGTTAAGCACTGTTTCTTTCGCCTTCTGAAAAATAAGATTGCATTGTTGGCAACTATTTGCCACATTATAATTAATAGCAAAACATGCAGCAGAAGACTGTGTTGTATTATTGTCAAGTGGGACCTGAGCTGTAGGGGTAGTATTATTTGTAACTGCCGCCCCTGTATTATGGTTGTAATGAGATGATCCCCGAGAATGAGATCGATTCCGAGTATAATTGTTAGAATTATCTCGTCGTCCTCTATAGTAACTATTATCTCGATGTCTCGAGCCATGATTATTACCATTCCAGTTATTATTATTATTTGGGAGTATGTGATCGATTATAATGAGTGTTATGTTGACCATTGTGGTAGTTTGTTTGAGGTGAATAATTTCTATCTCGTGATCTACCTCTGTTGAACTCATTTTTATTGTTGAAATCATTATTATGTCCCTTCTGAAAGTT
The DNA here is from genome assembly GCA_024509875.1 of Oreohelix idahoensis. Classification (NCBI taxonomy): domain Eukaryota; kingdom Metazoa; phylum Mollusca; class Gastropoda; order Stylommatophora; family Oreohelicidae; genus Oreohelix; species Oreohelix idahoensis. Next base: position 590,991 of record JAMPIV010006184.1, on the reverse strand, counting down.
AACATTGTGATTTCTTTGGAACCTGCTTCTGTCTACACTGTGATGTCTTTGTTTGTTATTATGATTGTAGGCCATATTAGACGCCACAGGTAGAGGTTCTCTTAATGAGGAGTTAGAAATGGTTGCATTCGGATGTGCCGAACAGTAGTTTAAAGAAATTTTTTCTAACTCATCCATAGTACCTGGTTTACGCTCCTGCAAATATGCAAAAAATGGCTGGCTAACCGAAGATAATACCTTATCCCGCAGTAGTAAATCAACTAATTTGTCGTATGATTTGTTGACTTCTGCCAGTTCAACCCATCTATTAAATGTATTGCGTATATTCGCAATGAATCCTGCAAAATCCTTTGGAGATTCAGGTAAAATTCCCTTAAATTTCAACCTACAGTGTTCCTCGTCCAGGTGAAACCTTCGTAAAAGCAAGGACTTAATAGCACCGTAGTTATTTGCTATTGATGGGTCAGCATTTTGAGAAGCTGTCAATGGTTCTCCAACCAAGAATTCATTTAACTTGAGTACCCATGACTCTTCAGGCAAATGGTTTGTTTTGCAAGTCTGTTCAAAACGTGCCAGGAACGATGAAAGGTCGTCGACGTTCAAGTTGAAAATGGGTAATTTAAAGTTGTAGAAATGTTTAGGTTGGCTGGATGATGATCCATTTTGTGCGTTATTATTCTGGTTTGCATCAGCATTTTGTGCTTGTAATCTTGCTGTCTCCAATTTAATACGCGCCAATTCCATTTCTTGTTGTAAAATAATTTCCTCTCGTTTCAATTTATTCTCTCTTCTTCCTGTTTGGCGATTGCTCTTTGCTCTTCTCTTTCACGTTGAGCAATCTCTCTCAGTCTATTTCCTTGTCAATTTGCTTCATCTCACGTTCTGCTTCCTCTTTCTTTAATGCAGCTTTTTTCTCTTCTTCTTTTCTTTCATATTTTTTTCCAGTTCTGATTCAGCAAACTGACGAAGTTCTTGAGATTTATAACCATATTCCCGACCAATTTTAACGAAATGGTCTATAGTAAGCATTTTGACTTTTATCTGTAAGTAATTATTGATAATTACTGATTAAAATAGTCAATAGTAGCTTCAGAGTAATTATTATACTTACTCAACTTAGAAATATTCAATATAAGTAATCACAATAGTACTGAACTTAATGTCTAAGTTCAACTAATAGACAATATTTTGTAACAATATTGTATCTAAATAATACTATATCATAAATAGTTATGATATCTGTTAAATATAATGTAATTATATCACACAATTAATCTCAATATCCAATAATGTTGGGTATAATTCCTAGTAATTATATTGTTCAATGTACTAAGTCACTCTCTTAGTACCAAAAAAGTATATTAAATAATATACAATGGGTCTATTACCTCAAAGGTAGCTATAAGATTATTTTATTTTGTCAATATATATATTATATTATTATGCCCTAGGCATCTATTATAAATTGTAGTGCTACTTTCTTGGACTATCACTGCATAATTATGCAATGTCCCATATTAACCTTAATTATCAGAAAAAATTAATTAAATTAAATTACAAGTGTATTATTGCATATAATATCATATTATTAATGTAGTATTAATATATATTATGAGGACAAACAAAACAATGATGCAACTAAGGGGTACAAACAATGTTAAGACGCAAACAAGACATTTTCACAATTAAAAATGAATTTATGAACTAAATAAAACAAGCGGAAATGTCACAGACCAAATGAAGGGTCAAGGTCTGACCCGAGGTCAACTGAATATTCAAAGTACACACAAAAAAAAAATGACTGCGAAAAATGATGACGTCACAGGACTCATAACGGACGAAAATTTAACAATCATAAAATAAATGATAGTCAGAGGAGACTGGACGAATAGTAACGAACATGGTACAGAACTGAATAAAATTATTAACTGAGTACGAATAAAATACACCAGTTATCTACGGGACAGTACAGCTAACACAAATCGTCAAACGGTAGCAAATTTGGACAACAAGTCCAATGTCAAACCTCAATGGGGTTTCCAAAGGTGCAATCGTTTAACTGCCCTAAGAAACGACCGAAATCAATTCAGGCATCGTGAGAGCCGCAGAATTTAATTTCAGTTCATCCTCCCTACCTCCCACGAATTAACAACAAATACATACGATGGAAAACAAATTTAACATATATACATGAAAATACATAGACATGCCTGATCAAAGCAAAATGGACTCAGCACTGTTATTTATCGACCGACAAAGGTCACACTTAAATGACTTATCTTTTGTGCTCAGTTCGGACTCCTGTCGATGACGGTATGCACCAACGGTGTAGAAGTATGTCTGACTGTTTGCTCTTGATGCATATACAGGGTTTATTCGTTGACTTTGTTATTTTTTTTCCTCCGTAGAAACGAGGCTTGCTGCTGTCAACTTGTATGGCATGTACACGAACTTTGGTGACGTAAGTTGTGGTAACTATGCGTCATAGGTCATAATTCAGCACATCATGTGATCGTCCTTCAAATGTAAACAATTGTTAATTTCCGAATTTTTTTTTTTCGATCCCCAATCAATGGACACCATCTGTTGAAGGCGATCTTCTCTGTTGTTCTGGAACATTCAATTTGACAACAATGTTCCATATAATGTCAATAAAGTGGTTATAAATCCTGGCCATGTTAGTTGAGTTCTTATATGGTTTCATTCAAGATTTTCATCGTGTCAATTGGTGTTGCTTTACGCGAATGCGGGGTGGGGTAGAAAAACGTGTGAGCAAACATTTGAAAGTTGCAATTATATTGAACTTGTAATTCCATTGACGTGATAAGTCGGTTCATTGAGTCCATACATTTTATTCACAGTGATACATACATGATGATCAATTCCAATAGGGGTAGAGCGTAAGTCCATATAAGTCATGCATAAATTAATCAACAACGTAGACTGCTGGTTATGTGTCAATGTCCGTTATGAGGATACAATGCAGTATTGTCGTCAGAACATCACAGCTATATGCACGAGCAGATAGACATGGCTACCTGCCGACAGTGAGACTGCGAGTCTGAATATATTCATACGAATTTGACGATTATTCTCATCCTTCTGAGGATTCTAGTTAAATACTAACCTCCAATAATTTCCCTCTCATATAGAGTTCTAGGACTGACCCTGATCCATCAAAAATGCACATAAAATGGCTATATCCTGCCATTAAATTGGAAGGTTAGAAAAAAACGCAGCTATTCAGCTTGGCGGTCAAGTAACAAAGGGTAGCGTTTCTTAGTTACCGACTGTGTCCTAAACAACGCTATACACGTCATAATCGATCGTGTATGAAGCGTTCAGTAATTGAAACATCTATCGCAATATATTAAATGTCTTAACCTTTACAATTGCACGTCTGGTAACCTTTAGCAGACGGCGTTAATATCATATACCGTAACAACGTCACCGGACGGAAAAAGCAAGAACCAAATAGATTACATCTTAATACAACAAAGGTGGCGATCTTGTATCTCATCCATCAAGACGCTCCCAGGAGCAGACTGTGACTCCGACCATGAACTTCTTGCTGCAAACTTCAAGATCAAATTGAAAAAAGTCGTTACAAGCGACAAAGTAATACGTTATGACACAAGCGCCATACCAGAAGAGTACAGTGTCGATATTCAGAACAAATTTGACATTCTTATGGCAGTACAGGAGGAAATGACACCAGATGAACTTGCCAATAACATCAGAGATGTTTATATTACAAATGCACAGAGGTTAATTCCTAAAAGAAGTATAAAGAGACGAGAATACATCTCAGACGAAACACTGAAGTTGGTGGTAGAGAGAAGAAAAATGAAGTCCAAAAAAGATACGGAAAATCAGGAGTTGTACAAGGAATACACAAAGCAGATTAAAAAACGAGTCAGACAAGACAAACAACAATACATAAACGACACCTGCAGGAAAATAGAGGAAATGCGCGAACAGGGATTGAGTAAGAATATGTTTTCTGAAGTAAGAACATTGAAGAACAGCAACTTTAAATCATCACCTCGAGCAATAAACGACAAGAAAGGCGACACTCTAACAGAACGTAAGATATTCTGAACAGATGGAAGGAGTACTGTCAAGAAATGTATACGGAAATAAACAAAGCGGCAGATAACAACGTCATGAATGAAGCGGAACGTGAACCAGAACCTACCATAGAGGAAGTCCGGAACGCAATCAAACACTTAAAAAGTGGAAAATCTCCTGGTTGTGATGAAATAACAGCTGAAATGATACAGGCAGGAGGAGAAGGCAGCGCTCGTATATACCATGCATTATGCTGCAAGATCTGGCAAAGCGGAATTTGGCCCAAGGAATGGAAAAGATCAATTTACATACCCTTGCCAAAAAAGGGCAACCTGAAACTGTGCACAAACTACAGAACTATAGCTCTTATAAGCCATGCCAGCAAAATACTATTACAAATCATAATGAAAAGGATGCAACAAAGCTAGAAACAGAAATAAACGAAGTACAGGCGGGTTTTCGACCAGGTAGAGGCACTAGAGATCATATATTTAACATGAGGATCATCATAGAAAAGTGTAGAGAATTCAACGTTGATCTACATACTTGTTTCATTGATTACACCAAAGCTTTCGATTGTGTACAACATCAGCAGTTATGGGCTATTATGAAAAATATGGGATTTCCAAACCACCTTATACAACTCATCGCACTGCTGTACCAAGAACAACAGGCAGCCGTAAGAATAGAGGGGGAAACATCAGAATGGTTTGAAGTACAGAAAGGAGTAAGACAAGGCTGTACCCTTTCCCCTTACCTGTTTAACATTTATGCCGAGAATATCATGAAAAATGTAAGAGATGACCAAGAACACACAGAGTTTGACTCATTTAACATCGGCGGGTACCAGATCCCGGAAATCAGATATGCTGACGACACAGTCCTCCTATCGACCAACCCAGAAGGACTTGAACAATTACTTCTGTCCACCAAAAAACACAGCGAGGCCCAGAATCTATACCTAAACACCAAGAAGACTAAAGTATTGACAACAGACAAAGTAAAGACCAAACCAGAAATTGAAATTGATAACGAAGAACTGGAAAGTGTTAATGAATTCGAATACTTAGGATCAATCATCAACAGCTCTGGCGACTGTGCAGTAGAAATTAACAGAAGACTTGCAATTGCTTCACATAAACTAATACAGATGAAAAACCTATGGCAAGGCACAAGCAAAGAAACAAAGTTACAACTGATCAGAGCATGTATATTCCCAGTAGCAACATACGGCTGCGAGACTTGGACACTCAATAAAACAGTTGCAAAAAAGATTACATCATTCGAAATGAAATGCTACAGAAGGATGTTGAGAATACCCTGGACAGAAAAAAAGACCAACAGAGAAGTACTGCACTCACTAAACGTACAGGAACATTGGCTCCTAAATACCATCGCAATAAGGAAGCTGAAATTTTTCGGTCATATAAAAAAACATAATAGTCTGGAAAAAACAGTGATGGAAGGCATGGTCCCTGGAAAAAGGGGAAGGGGTCGACCTAGACGACGGTGGACCCAGGACATCACAGAGAGTCTGAACTTGTCTTTGGCTGATGCAGGTCGACTTGCCCAGAATCGTGATGCGTTCAGAGCAGCTGTAATGGAGACAACGTTCTGGAAAGAATACGTCACATGATGATGATTATATATATATATATATATATATATATAATATATATATATATATAATATATATATATATATATATATATATATATATATATATATATATATATATATATATATATATATATATATATATATATACTTTGATTACGGAAACAACGACAAATGGATTGATTTGTCGTTGCCCTAAAGACGCCATTAGGCGTGATGGGAACAACGGCAAAGAAAATCTATTCGCTGCTGCCCTTAAGACGCCTTTAGGCGTAATGGCCACTGACTGCTTTGCCGGTCGTTGGCTAAGGACGGAAGAAGAAGATATATATATATATATATATATATATATATATATATATATATATATATATATATATATATATATATATATATATATATATATATATTCCTCCGCAATTCTTGGAGCTTGAAAAAACACGTCTGACTAGGACGACTTGAAGTAACGAAAGGCCACGAATATGAGCCGTTAGAATAAATTAACGCACACGCGTTACGTCATAGACAACCGGTGACGTATTAAATATGCAGCGTTCAATATAAGTTAAAACCCGTGCAAAACACATGAACTACCACAAAGAGACATATTTCCTCAATAGTAATGGCTATAAGCCTATGTGTGGCAAAAATACATAACATCAATATTTAACAAACCCGTGCAAAAACATGAGTTACCACAAAGAGACATATTTCCTCAAAAGTAATGGCTATAAGCCTATGTGTGGCAACAATACATAACATATCAATATTTGTTCTTTAACAGTCAACAACATGTACTTTTAAATACAAACAAAAGACATACATGAACCACTAAGTCTCAGCTCCCATGTTGTCCAAATCAGTCAGATAGCTTTTTAAAAGGGAATTGTGGGAGCAGTTTTCAGATGAATGATTTTTTATTTATTTTATTTCTTTGTTTGTAAGTGCATGAAAGTCTCCAAGTGTCTCTATAATCAAAGTTTTAGTCCCATTTAAAGCTAATCGTCTTATATGAGATTTTATTTTTAATTGAGGAAATAATCTAACTATATGAGTTTTTAATACATGATATAACTGATTGCTGTATAACCATAACGGGTGAGTAATTTTGCTCTGTTCGATATTTTTAATTTCAAACACTATTTCCAACTTCCCAAACTGACATTTTGTCCACTATTCTTCTTAACTAGTTTCCTAATTCCATTCCTGCTTCGTTACTCATTTCGTGTAGGTTGTAATTCAACATGTCTGTGATTCATTTTTGTTTTCAGTTTCTCGTAAATTCTAATTCACTTTGTCAGTCTGATAAACAGAAGGTTTGTAACGGTGTTGGGTATTTTTTGTTTTGTTTCATGTTGTTTTGTTTTGTGTTTTTTTAAAGACAAAATTGGAGAGCAGAAAGCTTTCATTGTCGTCAGCGCGTTGCCATTTTGACAAATAATACAAACGTCGCCATAGTAACGGTTTTCTTTTTGATTTCCTTGTTAGCATTTCTTGAACTTTTTTTTTTCCAATACAGCAGCAGATCAATATTCTGGAAGCCACTGCTGCAGGGTGAAGATGTTTACTGACTGCACGATCGGTTGTTTTTTGTCTTTTTCTCTCCTTTATTTTTGTTGCCTGCTACAACTTCTGCCAGTCTGCCTCTGGTGTTGAGACCTCTCAAGGTTATTGTCAACTGCTCCCAGCCTCTCACGACATTCCTCATCTCATCACCTCTGGACTATTCTCCCTCTTCTATCAGACACAGTTAGTTTCCCGAGAAAATAAAACATAGGTCAATAGTAGGCACTGTAAAGAAAGAGAAAACAGGCAAATAGACAGACAGAAAGAAATTCGAAACAAGAAAGAAAGAAAGTCAGAAAAAAGGAAGAAAAAAGAAAGACAGAGATATAAGGCACCAGACAAGTAAAAGAAATAATAGAATTCCGAAGATTCTATCCAGACCAATCGACATTACGTCATCTTCTTGCTGCGCAGCGAGGCAGGGTGTCAATTACATGGACCTGGGTCGATTCCTTGGATTGCTCGCGCTCTGGTGTTTGGTCCTGGAATACTTGACCTACATCAATAAAGTCACATCAATAAAGTCACATAAATAAATCATTTTCTCAGTTCATTCATCTGTAAAAGTGTGTGGTCCTGGAATACTTGACCTACATCTATAAAGTCACATAAATAAATCATTTTCTCAGTTCATTCATCTGTAAAAGTGTGTGGTCCTGAAATACTTGACCTACATCTATAAAGTCACATAAATAAATCATTTTCTCAGTTCATTCATCTGTAAAAGTGTGTGGTCCTGGAATACTTGACCTACATCTATAAAGTCACATAAATAAATCATTTTCTCAGTTCATTCATCTGTAAAAGTGTGTGGTCCTGAAATACTTGACCTACATCTATAAAGTCACATAAATAAATCATTTTCTCAGTTCATTCATCTGTAAAAGTGTGTGGTCCTGGAATACTTTATCTACATCTATAAAATCACGTAAATAAACCACGTGCAACAGAAATGTGGACTCTTGTGTCTAGTCATGAGAAAGTTTGTTCATAAATACAGTTCCGCCAGTTACTTGGAGTTATTCTCTTTTGGTGTATATCCTCCAAGCCTCTGTCTGAAAACATTTCTTGCGTCACTACCGGTATCTCCTAGAATAGTTACAACCTGTTATTATATTAGCAGTTTAACGTTCATGTTATTGTGTTAATATCAAAGTTACATATTACATACATCTTGACCGGGTGTTAATATCAAAGTTACATATTACATACATCTTGACCGGGTGTTAATATCAAAGTTACATATTACATACATCTTGACAGGGTGTTAATATCAAAGTTACATATTACATACATCTTGACCGGGTGTTAATATCAAAGTTACATATTACATACATCTTGACCGGGTGTTAATATTGTACATATACTTTTTATGATGTTTATGTGCTTCATAATCAGAGCAGAAATGTCAATAGGTTCATCATTCTATCATAACATTTTGTGCTTGCAGATTTTACTAATATATAATAATTTGATACCTCTTTACAACATTTCTTTTGTCAACATATAAACACACACAGACACACATATTATAATATTTATTGTCAAATTATAAATATCAAAAAGTGACAGCCGTACAACGGAAGGATTGAAATGGTTTGACCAGTTGAACAATGTAGAACTGACGACAAGAACCAGACAAGTACTTGCGGAACTGGACATGACACGATAGATCCATCGATGTTTGAGCTCTCGCCCTTAGGCTCGGGGAGACATGAAGACAGGACATACGCAGAGGAACCTGTTGTGTTAATTTTTATGTAGATGAGTCTTTCAAAAATTGAATCATTTGAGATATTGTTATCTGTGTCATAATATTTAGATGGATTTGTTGTCTGTGTCATTTTTGGTCAAGTGAGCTGGATGTCTCTGAGGCAGTCTAGATTAGTTTGTGTACACAAGAGCTATAGTGAGTTGTCTGTCTGTTGTCTATCTCATGTACACACGTGCTGTAGTGAGTTGTCTGTCTATTGTCTATCTCATGTACACACGTGCTGTAGTGAGTTGTCTAACATCAAACTTATCTGGACACATCGTCTCATGTCTAACTCGTGTGTACACACACACACACACACACACACACACACACACACACACACACACACACACACACACACACACACACACACACACACACACACACGCACACACACACACACACACACACACACACACACACACACACACACACACACACACACACTCACACGCACACATTTTTGTATCTAGTTAATCTACAGACATCCGTTTTCTGTTTTGTTTCTAGCATGTTTACACACATGAGTGTTTGTCCGGTGTCTAGTTTATGTCTACTCGCATGTTTTCTGTCCTGTGTCTAGTTTATGTTCGCACGCAAGTATTCTATTTTGTGTTTAGTTTATGTGCACCCACGAGTTGTCTGTTTTTTTTTGGGGGGTCTAGTTTATGTATACACCAGCGTTTTGTGTACTGTGTCTAGTTTATGTACACACATAACTTTTTGTCTGGTGCCTAGTTATGTGCATAAACGAGTTTGTTTGTTTGTTTTGTGTCTAGTTTATGCACGCACATGCAATTGTTTTCCTGTGTCTAGTTTGTGTAGCCACACAAGGTACTTTTCTTGTATCTAGTTTATGTACACGCATATGGTTTCTTTTTTTGTATGTCTAGTTTATATTCACACATGACATTTTTGTTGTTGTTTTGAGTCTAGTTTATGTACGCATACGAGCTTTTTATTTTGTGTCTAGTTTATGTTCACACACGGGTTTGTTTTTGGTTTTGTTTCGTGTCTTGCACATGTACATATGTAGTCATAGTGTATGTGGAATACTACACATGTAGGCACGTGCAGTTGTGAGTTGCAGTAACGGGAATCGATCTGCTTAACTCTTGGGACTAGCACAATGAAGTGCTAGCCAATCGCCGCATGTTTTCTGTACTTGCATGGCGCGCGCGCGTCTGCTCTTAAAGTTTCAACATTTATCTTCACAACAGAGGGCCAGCACCAAAAAAAAAAAAAAAAAAATTACAATGAGTATGAAAGAGATTACTAATATTGATGGTGTAGACTGGCACACAGAGATTACTAATATTGATGGTGTAGACTGGCACACAGAGATTACTAATATTGATGGTGTAGACTGGCACAAAGAGATTACTAATATTGATTATGTAGACTGGCACAAAGAGATTACTAATATTGATGGTGTAGACTGGCACAAATAGATTACTAATATTGATGGTGTAGACTGGCACAAAGAGATTACTAATATTGATTGTGTAGACTGGCACAAATAGATTACTAATATTGATTGTGTAGACTGGCACAAAGAGATTACTAATATTGATTGTGTAGACTGGCACAAAGAGATTACTAATATTGATTGTGTAGACTGGCACAAAGAGATTACTAATATTGATGGTGTAGACTGGCACAAAAAGATTACTAATATTGATTGTGTAGACTGGCACAAAGAGATTACTAATATTGATGGTGAAGACTGGAACAAAGAGATTACTAACATTGATTGTGTAGACTGGCACAAAGAGATTACTAATACTGATTGTGTAGACTGGCACAAAGAGATTACTAATACTGATGGTGTAGACTGGCACAAAGAGATTACTAATATTGATTGTATAGACTGGCACAAAGAGATTACTAATATTGATGGTGTAGACTGGCACAAAGAGATTACTAATACTGATGGTGTAGACTGGCACACAGAGATTACTAATATTGATTGTGTAGACTGGCACACAGAGATTACTAATATTGATGGTGTAGACTGGCACACAGAGATTACTAATATTGATTGTGTAGACTGGCACACAGAGATTACTAATATTGATGGTGTAGACTGGCACACAGAGATTACTAATATTGATTGTGTAGACTGGCACACAGAGATTACTAATATTGATGGTGTAGACTGGCACACAGAGATTACTAATATTGATTGTGTAGACTGGCACACAGAGATTACTAATATTGATGGTGTAGACTGGCACAAAGAGATTACTAATATTGATAGTGTAGACTGGCACAAATAGATTACTAATACTGATGGTGCATACTGGCACAAAGAGATTACTAATATTGATGGTGTAGACTGGCACAAATAGATTACTAATATTGATGGTGTAGACTGGCACAAAGAGATTACTAATATTGATTATGTAGATTGGCACAAATAGATTACTAATACTGATGGTGTAGACTGGCACAAAGAGATTACTAATATTGATGGTGTAGACTGGCACACAGAGATTACTAATATTGATTGTGTAGACTGGCACACAGAGATTACTAATATTGATAGTGTAGACTGGCACAAATAGATTACTAATACTGATGGTGCATACTGGCACAAAGAGATTACTAATATTGATGGTGTAGACTGGCACAAATAGATTACTAATATTAATGGTGTAGACTGGCACAAAGAGATTACTAATATTGATTATGTAGATTGGCACAAATAGATTACTAATACTGATGGTGTAGACTGGCACAAAGAGATTACTAATATTGATGGTGTAGACTGGCACAAAGAGATTACTAATATTGATAGTGTAGACTGGCACAAATAGATTACTAATACTGATGGTGTAGACTGGCACAAAGAGATTACTAATATTGATGGTGTAGACTGGCACAAATAGATTACTAATATTGATGGTGTAGACTGGCACAAAGAGATTACTAATATTGATAGTGTAGACTGGCACAAATAGATTACTAATACTGATGGTGTAGACTGGCACAAAGAGATTACTAATATTGATGGTGTAGACTGGCACAAAGAGATTACTAATATTGATTGTGTAGACTGGCACAAAGAGATTACTAATATTGATAGTGTAGACTGGCACAAAGAGATTCCTTTTCAACTGTCTCTCGTCATTATCGTCAACTCTTTTTATTATATATTTGCTTGCCAATGTTTGACACATATTGTTACTAAAGTTGATATTTTATGCAGACCTTCCGACAAGATGTCAAAGTTAGGTTATAGAACATTACTGATACTGAAGTAAAACTTGAACTAATGTCACGTGATGTGTCTATTTGTGCCGGGGGGGTGGGGGGGGGGGGGAGAATGTGGGGAGAAGCAGTTTGTATTTTTATATTAGTCTATTGCTTTTCTTAGCGCCAAACCATGTTTCTGGAGGGTTTCTGTAATGTTGTATAGTATATCAACCTTCCTCTCCAGCGGCAGACCATGTTTCTGTAAAGTTGTCTATCTACCTTCCTGAGTGGATGGAACTGCCATATAAAAAATCTTGTGGATGTTTCATGTGAACTACATGAGCAATCTCATGAATGTACTCACAATTTTTGTTTACGAGATTACAAGAAGTACCTTCTGCAAAATTAATTCGTTTATTTTGAGCGAAGCCCATTTCAATGGAGAAGACGCGGGTTCAAATACCCTTTGTGTCTTTAGCACTTTATAAAATTGCTGCTGCGCCAGTATTTGGCTTTTGCGTAGCTCGTGTCACGTGTCATTAACAGTATACCTTATTATTATTACGCCGTGCTCTGTATGCATGTATAATTCTCGCTATTTTTTCAATAAGTTCGGTTCGTTTAATTTATAATTATTAATTTTTTTATTTACGTGTATTCTAAAGACATCATCCTGCTGTTAAGCATAAATAACCAAGCTTCCAGAAAGGTCACGATCATAAGCGACCTCTCAGAGAAGAGATTTTTGAACGACTCAGAGCTCCCAGAATGTTAACTACAAAAATAAAATACAAACTTGTACAGTAATTCAGGTACAACACCAGTTATCACATGTTAAGACATGTTCGTGCTAGAGACGCATTTTTCAGGCATGTCTCTTTCATTGCTAGACTTTCTCTCAGAATTGTCCATCTTATGTTGTTATATGATCATGGCAGAAACGGTAAAGTTTGCCAGTTTTTCCCCAAATATTTTTGTTGAACTCGGTGTTGTCAGATTGCAACAGAAGTGGTTTAAATATCGTCTTTACGACTTCATTATTAGAGATCTGAATTTATTTGAACAACGCCGGCTATTTCTAGCAGCCAGATCACATCTTCTTGTCTCCGCGACCTGCGAATTAAAATAATAAAAACAAAGAAACAAACAAGACAGACAATCCGTAGGAAAAAAAATAATTAGAAAGTTCCGAGCTCACGAATTACAAGAGTCGGATTGAGCAGGGGAAAAAAAAAGTGCCAGCTATTTTTACATGCATGAGAAAATACTGCGTAAAAATATCTGGAACGTTACCATGGTCCCGAGAACGCCACAATGTCGCTGTTCTTTCAGCTCTCTGATTGGTCGCCAGCCAGGAACGGGAAATCTGGCCGTAGAAGGAAAAAAAAGATCAGAAAACCGATAGAGTTCGATTTGATGCGAGTAAAATCAATACAACTCTCGTCTTCTCAACCTATTCATAGAGGCATTTAATTTTCTATGCCGTTTTTATTCTTCACTCTCTCAGTCTGTCTGTCGGTCTGTCTGTCTCTCCAGGCCTACCACTACCGTCAGTCCTTTGGTTGTTGTTGTGTTTAAAAAAAAACAAAAACAAATGTCTGGGTCTCATTAGGAAGCGAGTTGGAGAGGGGGAGACAACGGCTGTACACGTCCTGTTTGTCTGGAAGGCGTGCTCTGGCCTGCCAGCAGACGACTGGCTCGCCTTGAGAGATCGTCTGTCAGTCCAGACTCGAGGCGCCAAGTGACAAGGGCTGGCGTTGAAGGAAGGACTTTCACCAAAAACTGCCCCTCTCCGTCCAGACCGTTCTCTGTTTCCGGTCAAACCGTCTTATGTGAGTACAACTTGTTTGTTTTGACTGGTCATTCGCACGCAACCCGGAAGTGTTTTTTTTCCGTGATGAGATTTGTTGTGTGTTCACCAGTTGTTTAGAAATGGTATTGTTTATAAATACCTGTATATGATGTCGTCATAAGTTTGTAGGTTTCAAGTTGAAACACCAACTCAAGTATGAAGTGATCAAGTTGACCTAGTTATTATTGTCTTAACTTTAGCGATGTTTAGTGATTTAGTGGTTGTCTTCTGTGCTGCTTGCTTACGGTCCATGTGTGTTTTTTTTTTAAATGACATCGCACTTGACACTTTCAAAGCACGGGACTGATTTCATGTTGTGCGTTTGTCTGTCTGTCTTTCTGTCCGTTTGTCTGTCTGTCCGTCCGTCTGTCTGTCTTTCTATCCGTTTATTTGTCTGTCTGTCCGTCCGTCTGTCTGACTATCCGTCTGTCGCAAGGTCCACATCAAGAACAACAAGACCAATTTTGATAAATGCTCGTATTTAAGACGTAAGCCAATATGTGTTTTAGATTTGATTAAAAAAATGATCAGAGTTTAGGTCACATAGGTAAAGGAGCTTCAGTTTATTGGCCGTAGTTGTTGAACGTTCATTTTAACTCGTATCTTTTAATGGGTTTTTTTCTCTCTCTTTAGACACCGCTTTGTGTACGGTGGAGACAACAGCGTCTAAATTGTTAAATCCTGGCACTGTCTGTAGTACAGTTTATATTGTCACATTCTGAAATGTCATAAGTCATAACAGTCAACAAAGTCAAGCATGACTTTATCTGGTTACGTACGCATAATGTTTACTATTTTTTTTACTTTTTTTAATTCTGACTCTTTTGTGTACTGGGTTCTTGTTCGATGTCACTTGTATTTGTTTTCAGTGGTATGTGCAATCCGGTATTTATACCATGGTAATTTTATTTAGTGGTATGTACAATCCGGTATTTATACCATGGTAATTTATTTAGTGGTATGTACAATCCGGTATTTATACCATGGTAATTTATTTAGTACCAACGGGCTGATCACCCGTTTGCCAGTCACTTCGATTACGGAAACAACAGCAAATGGATTGATTTGCCGTTGCCCTAAAGATGCCAATAGGCGTGATGGGAAACAATGGCAAAGAAAACCTATCTGCTGTTGCCCTAAGACGCCACTAGGCGTAATAGCCACTGACTGCTTTGACGGTCGGTGGCTAAGGACGGAAGAAGAAGAAGAAGAATTTATTTAGTAGTATGTACAATCCGATATTTATATCTTGGTAATTTATATAGTGGTATGTACAATCCTACAGACGTGCCGTACGTACCACTAAAACAAGATGTGCTTCATAATGCCAGTGACAGTCACAGTCTACTTGAGGTTTAACAAATTTAGGCGCAGAATTAAAATGGCGCGTATGTTGTCAAGCTATGTGAGGAAAAAAAATCAAAAGTGCTGCAGTAAATAAAGACTTGTGCCCGTACATTTGATGTGCTGTATCGGTACATTTGATGTGCTGTATCGTGTGTAGCGACATAAATCGATACGCTTTCTCACAGTTCACATAACTCAATACCTATTTTACATTACAATTCTGGCGGAAATAAACTGTGGTCATTATGAGTACAAAGTGGGGTCAGACAGGGGGATGTCTGCTATCACCAACAATTTTTTCTCATAGGCATAGACTTGGTTATGAGAAAGACAGATGGAAAGAAAACAGGAATGCAGTGGACATTTAACACACAGCTGGAGGATCTAGACTTTGCAGATGATTTGCGCCTTCTATCACATAGCAAGATATGCAGGAGAAAACAAATAGATTAGTAACAGAAGCAGCAAAGATGGGACTACACATAAATAGAAATAAAACAAAGGAAATGAGAATAAATAATAGGCAGATGGGCTCGATGAAGATCAACGATCAAGTCATTGAAGAAGTAGAAAACTTCACATATCTGGGGAGTAACATTGACAAAGGAGGGGGAACAGCTGGTGACGTCTGCTGAAAAATAAATAAAGCCAGATGCGCTTTTAATGCCCTTCGACCAATATAGAACTCCTCAGCTATATCCCGAGAGAGCAAAATTAGAATCTTTAACTGAAATGTGAAGTCAGTCTTGCTGTATGGCTCAGAGACATGACATGTCTCAAAGAGTATTACCTCCAAGCAACAGACATTTGTAAATAGATGTCTCCGACGGATCCTCCGTATAAGATGGCCAGATGTAATAACAAACATAGAGCTAAGGAAAAGATGCGGGCAACAGCCAATACAAACAGAAATTAAGGTAAGAAAGTGGGGATGGACAGGACATACACTCAGAAAAGAAAAATCAAGCACAGCCAGAATTTCCCTTGACTGGAACCCACAAGGGAAAAGAAAAGTGGGGAGGCCAAAGAGAACTTGGAGAAGAACTGTTGGAGAGGAAGCTAGGGAAATTGGAATGACTTGGGCACAGCTGAAAAAGACAGCCCAGAATAGAAATCGACGGAGATCAACTGTTTCTGCCCTATGTTCCACAGGGAACGAAAAGGAATGATGATGATTACGAGTAACACAAGTCGTGTTGTGGAACCCGCAAGGTTAAAGACATAGAGGGACATTTTAAAAATCACACACACAGATAAGGAGAAATCTTGGGCGGATGGAACAGGTCAGAAGACTTGGGGTGAACTGAAGTCATTTACTTCTCAAGGACCGAAGTCTAATAATGCTAACGATGATTATGAGAAATGAAAATGAAAGGTGAAGACCAGGGACGGGTGGGGAGGAAGGCACTAGCTGAAACAACCTGGCATTTATACCATTGGTAATTTATTTAGTGGTATGTACAATCCGGTATTTATACCATGGTAATTTATTTAGTGGTATGTACAATCCGGTATTTATACCATGGTAATTTATTTAGTGGTATGTACAATCCGGTATTTATACCATGGTAATTTATTTAGTGGTATGTGCTATCCGGTATTTATACCATGGTAATTTATTTAGTGGTATGTGCAATCCGGTATTTATACCATGGTAATTTATTTAGTGGTATGTACAATCCGGTATTTATACCATGGTAATTTATTTAGTGGTATGTACAATCCGATATTTATACCATTGGTAATTTATTTAGGGGTATCTACAATCCGGTATTTATACCATGGTAATTTATTTAGTGGTATGTACAATCCGGTATTTATACCATGGTAATTTATTTAGTGGTATGTACAATCCGGTATTTATACCATGGTAATTTATTTAGTGGTATGTACAATCTTCCACTTAACCTAAGAAACAACCTCAGTCCATATTCATACAATCTTTGACTTTTCGAATACTTTATGAGTTCTGATTACATGCCCCCCCCCCCCCCCCCCCCCCCCCCCCCCCAATCGGATTATCCTTTCTTATAATGTCAACTGTAGGTTCTACAGTCATGCAGATGTTTGTACTTCTCAACATATTTTATGTCATGTTTATAAGTAGTTAATGTTAATACGAGTGTGCTATTTTATTTTACTTTACAACGTTGAATTCCTTGACATTGATATGTAAAATGCATGTGAGAATAAATGAATTCAGTATGAAAGGTGAGAGAAAGGAAGGGCAGAATGTCAGACGGGCCTGCGTGCCAAATTCTCAACCCTTTGAAATTAAAGTTCGTTCGTTCGTTCCTCTTAAACCGTGAGGTGTAGAAGTTTGGAAGAGAGAGCGCCATAATATCCAATCGGCTGTCTTCCTCCTGGCCTGATTCCATTCTAGTCCTCCGTCCTTCAGAAATTGTCTAGTGTTGTCTTCCAACGGACTTTCGGTCGTCCTGGAGGTCAGGATCCCTGGCTCTTAGTTTCCCATGCATGCCGTGGTAGCCGATCTTCTCCCATTCTGCAGACATGGCCAAACCATCTTAGTTGGGACTGTTCTACTTGGGTCTGCAGGGGGTGGGATTTTAGGCCTTGACGTATCGTCTGGTTGCGGACCATGTCTCTTCTTGTTACTTCAACCACCTTCCTCAGATACCTCATTTCTGAGGTTTAGATCTGGCTTTTGTGGGCTGTAGTCATTGCCCATGACTCGCACGCATACGTTAAGACTGGGACATAGGTGGAGCAATATACAGCCATCTTCGATTTCTCGATCAGGTTGTTGTATTCTCTATAAATGTTCTAGATCAGGTTGTTGTATTCTCTATAAATGTTCTAGATCAGGTTTTTGTATTGTCTATAAATGTTCTAGATCAGGTTTTTGTAGCCTCTATAAATGTTCTAGATCAGGTTTTTGTATTCTCTATAAATGTTCTAGATCAGGTTTTTTTTATTCTCTATAAATGTTCTCGATCAGGTTTTTGTGTTGTCTATAAATGTTCTAGATTAGGTTTTTGTATTCTCTATAAATGTTCTAGATCAGGTTTTTGTATTGTCGATAAATCTCTAGGTCAGGTTTTTGTAGCCTCTATAAATGTTCTAGATCAGGTTGTTATATTCTCTATAAATGTTCTAGATCAAGTTTTTTTATTCTGTATAAATGTTCTCGATCAGGTTTTTGTATTGTGTGTCGTAGATTTTTGATAGGGGAATTAAGACTTGGGTTGGTCCCTTCTGAATAGATTAGAACCAGTGATAGCAACAGTGAGAGATAATAATAGAAATAGATTTCCACGAGTGAGATGGAGAAATTAATAGAGTCTGTCCCTGAAATCGTGAATATTCTCTCTCTTTCAGCCTATCTTCTACAACAGATCTAGAGGAGTCAGACAGTCTAAAAACATATATATTAAATATATATATATCCACTCACATACACACACACATAAGTGACGACAGTTAGACGCACATACGTGGAAAAAACTATAACACTGAAATATAGATATTTTGGAACGAGCTGACCGACACGCTTGAATAAAGTTTATGTAAATTTATTAACATAAGGAAAATTTTACCACAACACATAGATGTTAATATCAAGCATAGAAAAAACATATAAGGTAATGAATTACTACAAGTATAATAGACCCATAGGTGTAATCTTTTCCCTCGATGTTTAGCCCACGATTCTGTTAGAAAAAATGTGATAGCCACAAAGAGTCACGGATATATACGCTATGTTCTATGATTTCCCTTTAAAGGTATGAACAGAACTGGTACTCTACCCTATCCTAAGGAAAATATCATTAGCAACAAACAAAAAAAAAACTGCATAAAGGAATTTAAGACAGCAAAATGGGTGCCAAAAATACAACAATAAAGGAATCACTCAGTCCTGCATTCACTCTATTCATGTCAGCCGTGGCCACGCGCTTGCATTCGTACTTACAGCTTTGGTAGCAACTTCTGGAAAAAACAATTTTTAGGACATACACATACAGAATCTCCAGTGTTATTCTTGGCCAAGGGAACCCCAGCTCCGCAAAGACCGGTTGAATTCACTATTTCAGGGAACGTTTCCTTGGTTATTATTATTTAGGATATCTGTTTATGTCACATTAAAATTGTCCAGGCACGAAAGTTAACAGCGAGCCCAGTGTCAATAGCTTAGGGTTTCCAGTACCTAGGAATGTCAGGTCGGTGCCTTCTCTCAGTATAGAAATTTAATTTGGTCACACCACAATTAGTCAAAATGTCGGAATGTTAATGTTTTTGTAATTTTTCTCGCCACAGGGCTGCATGTACATGAGAGTTTGATGAGAAATATAATCTGACTCAATAGGCACAGTATAGGCATTTAGTCTTTAAAACCGTTAGTGAGATTTGTACTCTGTCTATTTCTGGAGGCACACGCACACTGCCAGACAGGTGTTAACTTGTAAACCCTCTGTTACGCACAGAATTTTTTCCGAAGACATTGTGTAAATTATTTTCTAAAGACATTGTATAATTAACTTGTCTGAATAGTATACTTTAAATTTTTTATGATCTAAGGCAGATAACCCTTGTTTATACTATGGGTACATTTTACTATGGGGGTTAACTTTTCTTGTTGGTTGACTCGTTGGTTATCTTATCTTTGTCCTGACTCGCTGATTCATTTTTTCGAACGATGTCTCCTTGTATGGTAGTATCGGTCAACTATTTCTTGGAATGATTGAAACTAGGGTTGAGTTTTTTCCCCCCTGTCCATATAAGGCGTGATTTCTGAACATAGCTTTGTTGAAATGGTTCCTTTATCGTTTCGTTGTGAGTGTTAGTCAGATGTATGCGTTCTGCGCATGTCTAAACTTTAAGAGAGTTAGAATCGTCTTCCGCCCAGGGATTCGACGAGATGGACTGAGCAGAGAAAGGACGCCTTGCCGCGTCTGTGATTTTTGATAGGGAATTCTATAGGCCTGTCGTGAAATATTCTAATCCACATATATAAATTATCAGGTAAATATAAAGCCTAATGAATAAATTCTAATAAAGAAAAGAGCAATGGTAAAATAACAGTGCTGTCACAAAGAATGTACTCGAAATCCCCCTTGTTTTCTACTTCGTCGGCAAATTGTAACGCTTTCACGTTGATAGTAAAAGCCTACTGTATTATTACCCGCGTTCTTCAATGAAACGTGTGCTGTATTTCTTGGAAAAACATTGAGAGGCAGACTGCGTAATGACCTAAATTAATCCTAACATTAATTATACTGCGTTACCAAAACGAACGAACAGATGGACTCAAATAGAAAGAGAGAGGGAGGGCTGAAAATCAGGAACGCATGCAACACGCGTCGCGCGATACACAATTACTACTATCACGCGTGTAAGGCCACATGCACTAACTTTTTTTTCAGACGGACAGTGATAAATTCACTACCCTTCCCAGAGTTAGGTTTTAAAATCACGAAAAACGCTTATTAGAAAAGATAACATTAGATGGGTTTACGTTTGAAAACATTACAGTACCCAGACAGCACATCTTCGAAACAGGAGGTCGAAGAAATTGCATATTTTGAACGCAGCCACTTAGCTCTTTTAAATTTGTATATTTGGGTTCCTTAGGGTTTGCTGACAAAGAATATGTAAAACGTTACGCAAATAGTCTAGGAATTAACAAGTTATAACCAAAATAAAATAGTGGGGATGCCTGACAGCATGAAATCATTTCTGCTCATAAAATTTTTTTATAACGTGTTTGAAAAAACCTTGCGTACGGAAATAGCCTACCATGTAAACTCCAAATTGATTGGAGCGCAACAAATATAAGACTAAACACGATTGGTCGGACTATAAATACTATCTTTGGTTGTTAGGGGAGACGTAGGAAGGTAATATTTTTTCAAACACTTGTCGAAACGTGGCTCCATTGGCCAGACTCGCTGATATAATCACTTAGGAGCGTTAGTTCGAGACCACTAGTTCAAATAAGCTTGATAAAGCAACAGTGCGTTGAAGCCAGCTCATATTTTTGCTAAATAAAAGCCTGGAACATAAGCAGATGGGAATTTGTGCCAGAATTCATTGCTAGTCAACGTATCTGTGTTTATTCTATGAATTGTGGTAAGCTTGAAACATTCAGTATCTTTTAATGAAAATTGAATGTGAATTGTTAATTTATGCCTGTATATATGTGTAGTTCAGTAGCAAACATGATGTAAAGCCTATAATGCTCCAGCCTGAACAGAAGGTGTCGGAGGAAAGTAAAACGGCATGGAATGGCCAAACAGTACACTGACACCTAGATGATTGACTAGAAAGAAATAATGCTGGAATTGCAGAGGCGTAGTAACCATTAAGGAGGTTAATACTGGTATAAAGTATTTCAGATGAAGCTGACAGTTGGCCTAACGCTCTGAACTCAATGTTTGTGATGTATTGTGCTCAGTGTAGAACTAGAGTATCAATTAGTTATGAAGTAGAAGGTACATCCTTCTTGTTTTCAGGGACCGTGGTCTTGATGGTATTGAGCAGCACCTGGTCAGAGCTTTGCTGAATCCAGAGTCGGACAGCATACTCCTTGGTCCCTTTAGCTATCAGTGAGGTGTCTCCAGAGCACAGGGGAGAAATCGAGCAGAGGAGTCTTTTCCTGCCGCCATCACGCAAGATAAGCTGATGTGGCCAGCTGAGCTCAAAATTATGTACCCCCATCTTAAAATAACATTGTAACATAAACTTAAGAGGGGAAGTAAATTGTTTTAATAACAGGAACTGAGAACATCTCCAATACTAGCTCCCATAAAGACAAACTATTGAAGTCATGATGACAAATACCAACAGAGCTTGAACAAAACAAAACCAGTATTACCTCATATTACTACTACACAACTGACACACATAGGATACTTTTAATAATATATGTCACTACAATATTCATATTGAGAAATTCTGTACATATAACTTGTAATTAAAATTGATTGTGATTCCTGGTTCCCTTTGTATTTGAATCAGGACACATATTCATTCATAACAGCAATGAATACATATTGTTATTTGAAAAGTTATCAGTGACTCCTTTAAGATATCCTTGTAGAGTGTTTTATGTATGTGAGTGTCACAGTGTTGTCAAGTGTGGTGGAATAAATTAAATTGTTTATCTGTCTGTTGTTGTTATGACTTACACTTCATCATACACATACCCTAGACATACAACGTAGTCATCACACTATTCCAGAATAATTCTGACTGAGATATATATATATGTGGCAGCAAGTAAGGTTATCTATAATACACTACTCTTATTAGATATAGATACCTTCACAGCTGATCTCAGTCAGTACACTAAGTCCCCTATAAATATTTATAACATCCCACTTCACCACAAGGCCTCCTGTGAGTTAGTTAGCTAACGAGGCTTTCCCTATATGATTCAAAACCGCCTGGAGGCGTATGTTTTGTGGTGTTGATTATGAAGAAAGGTAATACCCTCCTTTATTGAACTCTGATCTACCTAGATGTTAGACATTGTGTCGATCTCTGCTCGCTTGTGTGTTACAGAATGGAGAGGTTCTTTTACTAGGAAATTTCACCACCGGTATCTTTATACCTGATATATATATATATATATATATATATATATATATATATATATATATATATATATATATATATATATATATATATATATATATATATATATATATATATATATATATATATATATATATATATATATATATATATATATATATATATATATATATATATATATATATATATATATATATATATATATATATATATATATATATATATATATATACACGGGTCGCTCTAGGCCCACAGAACAATTTGTATGTTCTAGGATTCGCTATGCCAGCGATTGCACCTATGTCGAGGGTTAGACTTAGGGACGCTATAAAGGTCAGCTTGACCTGTATTCCTGAAATGCCATTCTCGTGCGAACAATAATAGACTTATTTTGTACATCTGATCTGCCAGCATCAGAGAGGAGTATTGATTATTATTTAATGAGCATTGATGATATGCAGCTGACACGGTTGCAGGATTTTGATGAACCTTGTGTATGCAGATCCATGAAGAAACGTTAGAATGCTGAATACATTGAACTATTGATGTCTATGACTTATGTAACGTATCTGTATTTGTGGCGTCAAATAAATGATGAAACGTCAAGAGCAGTTTACCCTTTTATGACTTCGCATGTCATATTTCATGTGCTGTAATTCTGTGAACTACCTCACTACTATATACACAGCAACTACAAAAAACCAGATAAGACACCCTACACTTCAACTATAATATACCTGGTGTCGATAGGGGTGGTATTGGACAGAGCTAAAGATTTACAACGTACTTGGACTTATACTTACAACGTCCATAGTGGCCAGACAGTGTGGCCTTATCATCATTGAGAAGTCAGTCTAAATCCACCCATATCACTGTTAAGGTTAAAAAGGGAGGTGATACTTTGTATATGGGTTGGTCACAGTAAACTAAGGGTTACATCGCTTGTATACTTGATTAACGATGAATTGGGTTAACAAATATTGATAGAGGTCATAGTGTACAGATAGCGTCATGAGCGCCGGTCTGTATTGTTAGAACTGTAAATAGTTCGCACGGCTAGTCCGTGGAAGGGACTGAGCGGTGGTAAACTGCGAAGTCCCGTGACTGTTTAGGCGGGAGTTTTTGTGACCGCTGGCAGTCGGGTTCTGGCGTTGACAGAGTGAAGTCAACGAAGGTGTTTTTCTAAGTGTGTGTTCCCGACCAGTGTTCGGTGAAAATGGTAGAGTGTTTTTTTCAATGTGTGTCTCGGTGGAGACTTTTTGAACAGGCCTGTATCTGAATATTCTTCCTGCATATGTATTCTTCCATGTGTTAGATTATTGGAGGATGGTATGTATTAATATTTATGACTGCAGTGGATGCAGCTTATGAGACATTTTTGTGAAGGAGATTAGGCCATATATAGAGTCTGGGAGGAAGACATGACTGTGTAGGCCATATGTATAGTCTATTTAGGCGCTATGAAGAGTCCGAGAGGTAGAGAGACTACTTTGTAGGCCATAGACATTTTTGTGAAGGAGTCTACAATTAGGCGCTATGAAGAGTCCGAGAGGTAGAGAGACTACTTTGTAGGCCATAGACATTTTGTGAAGGAGATTAGGCCATATATAGAGTCTGAGAGGAAGACATGACTTGGTAGGCCATAGATAGATATTATGCAGGTTATATTACTGCAGACTGCTGTGTGCGCAGTCTTTCCTTTGAGGAATATGGTGATGTGCATCTTCTAGAGGAAGTGCACCACTATTTATGATTAGGCCTTGGATATATATAGCTGACGATGATTATTCAACTGCCGGGGAGCAGCCTTGGTGGAGAAGGGGAGGACGGAGTCCTTTGAGGAAAATCGTGATGGTCATCTTCAATGAGAAGTGCATCATTATGCTATAATTTATGAGGCCATATTTATAACTGCGGTGAGCGCAGTTCTTTAGGAGTGTTGTACGTGCATTTATATGAGGTGTGCGCCATTAGGCGCTGTACTTAAGCGCTGTGGAGTGTGGGAGCTTCATGAATACCTTTATTCAATATCATGTACTTTATGATGTTTCTTTCGTCTATGTCGTTGTCTGTGTGTAACGTGAATAAACCATTATTTAAACGTTACTATTCGTTCAACGATACATGAATTCAGTGTGTGTCACTGTGATGGATGAATGTACCAGTACACACCTACTCTGATCATTCTATGCACAGTGACAGTAGGGACATATTTACAAATAGCCCTGAGGGGGCGTGGCCTGTATAAGGAGAACACATTTACACCTTCATCACTTATCTACCACTGGTTTCAGTTATATAGAATTATCAATCACCCACGTGGTTAAAGATAAAAAAAATGTTTCTTCTCTCAGTTGTACTAAAACCGCTGGTAAAAGGTTGGGCTTACCCAAAACTGTATAAGGAAGAGAAAAGTACAAAATACTTAACCACAATATTATACACACCTCCTATCCTCGCGTAAAATATAATATTATATTCCAAAAAAATCAATCATCATGAATTAGAAATACATACGTATTTCGTCAATACTCAATGATGAATCAATGCAGTTATAAGTTAGTTTAAAATATTCTCGACTGATTACTAGCAATTTAATTAAATTTATTTACAGCTGCATGAGTTTAGGCTAGAAATAATAATTTATTCAGCTTTCCACTGTAACGCAGTAACTAGAGAATATAACAGTCTTAAAATTTAATCCCTCTGCACAAAAATCTAACTAGTGAAAATAAAATAGGCAATTCACCACTTAAATCACTCACAAAATACTAGATATAATATTACCTCCAAACAGAACTACGGCAATCACCACGAAACTAGAATTTATTCACTAGATAGATATTCTAGAAGCTCGGCAAAAAATTGACGAGAAAACTAAGAAACTTCGCTATACAAGCTTATTTCTCTAGCACGAGCGATCCGTCTACTGCAACTTAGGAGTACTGAATGCCTGAAGTCTAACTACTGGGGTTTATATCTTATGAAAAGAAATGATTTCCTAATTCTCGAAAACCCGAAATAGTTCCCGTCTTAACACCTACATAAAACTCAGACGACGGCACTGAAACTGCCAGACGCGTTTCACACTTACAGCTACCTATGGTCATTTCCCCGCGATGCATGTTGGCGCCTTCTCACACCTAACACCGAGAAACTTAACCAAGAGCGCCGTGTCAGATGAAAATGCTAGACGATATGTCTGCCATCATATGTCTGTCGAGACGAATTTCACACTATTCGGTCTACTCAAGAACTTAGCTAAACAGCAATAAAAATGCGTTGCTAAATAAGAAAAGAGACAGGCGAAGGTATGAATGGGAGCGTTTTATTTTTCACAATCAGACGAATGCGAAAAAAAAGAAAGGATGAAAGAGCGATAATAAAGTAGAAGACACTGGTAGAATAGAGAAAAGATATAGAAATTTATTAATCATAAATCTCTCTGCGACATTGTCTATAAATGCTCTAGATCAGGTTTTTGGATGGTCTATTAATGTTCTAGATCAGGTTTTTGTAATGTCTATAAATGTTCTAGATCAGGTTTTTGTATTCTCTATAAATGTTCTAGATCAGGTATTTGGATTCTCTATAAATGTTCTCGATCAGGTTTTTAGATTCTCTTTAAATGTTCTAGATCAGGTTTTTGTATTATCTATAAATGTTCTCGATCAGGTTGTTGTATTCTCTATAAAGGTTCTAGATCAGGTTGTTTTATTCTCTATAAATGTTCTAGATCAGGTTGTTGTAATCTATACAAAGAATAAGCTGCAGCAATAACGCGTTGTTTATTATCAGTTATTGACAGAAAAACCAGAAGGCGGGTGTACAACCTGCCTACAGAAGACAACAGTTTTTGGTGAAATCATATTTAAACTGTCGGTTGCTGTGTGGTTTCTAGACTGGTTTATTTGTATTACCATGGTTTTTTTGTCTGCCAGTTGTAAAATCCGATACAAAAATTTTTGGGACAATCTTTCTTCCCACCAAAAAAAACCAAAAAAAAAACCCAAACAAACACTGTATATCCAAGTTTCTGTCCTAATTGCGTTTTCCTGAGCAGTGTCCTAAATTTGAAATAAACGTGAACACCTTTGAGAGCTTAGTCGTACCTGGTTACCCCTCCTGAGAGGCGATCATTTAGAAAAACGGTTTAACTGATACCATTTTATCAATGTCGTATGGGAGCCGCGCTGGTGTAATGGCTTCGGCGTTGTACTGGCGACCAGGTGTTCATGGTTCAAACCGGCGTCGGCGTTTGAAGAAATGTTTACGGCCGGAAATTTGACTGAATAGCCTGAACGGCTCCTGTGATAAACCCTCTGTGGATGGGAAGGAGCGAAGCTCCTGACCGGGTTGGAAGGAAAGTCCTCAGGTTCCCCAGCCTCGCAATGATATGTCATTGGGCCGAAGGGCTGAAAGCCCAAGTGCCGCTGGTTAAGAAAAAAAAAAAAAAAAAAAAAAATCAATGTCGTACAATAGATACTACTGATCACGCAAGCGCTTGGCAGAGCTGACTGCCACACGAGCCTCTGTGCTCGAGCTCTTGCAAACTAGGCTACAGGCTGGCATCGACGCATGCGACCCAGCATTAAGTACTCGCCCTGCCATGGCAGACTATCGGCACGGGTTTCCACGCATGCGTAACGCCTGGTATCCTACTAGTCGGCTATGAAGACTGTTCTATAAATTAAATTTTAATGGATTGTTTTCTACTGCTAAAATCGGTCATAATGTAAAGTGTTAAAAAAAAATCTACCGTGTCCCTCATGAAGTCTTGTCTGCGTTCAACACTTTGAGGAGATAGTGTGAAATCAAACACTAATTGTTCTTGAGTAAATGAACACTTCCGTGTAACGATAAATCCCACCATCCTACATGTCGTGAACACATAGCGTAATAACGATAAATCCCACCATCCTACATATCGTGAACAAATAGCGTAAATACAACAACGATTTGTGTCGTAATCCAGAAAACATTATCTTTTCATTTTTACTCATGAAATATTTTTTCAGTTGAAAGGGCGCTTTCAGATTTCTTAGCGTCTTTCAATTGATTACTTTTGCCTGATGAAGGCCTTAATTACCGATGTATGGGAGGCTATTTTATTCTTGTGATTCCTCTAACCAATGTGTTACACCGGTATGATCAATAGTAGTTTGTTTTCACTATTAATGTATTTTACTGCAAAATCGTGCTTCAGCCTCACGCAATTTCTCAGAGACATCGAGTTGTGGTGACTTCATTAGTCAAATCGCTCAGCCACCCTCCCCTCCACCCATCTCTCAACGCATTCAATTCGTATAAACATTTGAAAGTGTTAAAAAAATCTGGCAAGTTATACCTGCAGACAATTTTAACATTATAATGATTCTTTTTTTTCTACCAGCGTTTAGCACTGTAACAATAATGCCAAGATATTAGAGAAATTATGTATCCTAATTATAACCCATCAGAGATTGAACGGACGACATTATACATTTTTTATAACCCATCAGAGGTTGAGCGGGATATTTTGTCCCATTAAAAAAAAACAAGATCTTATGTACTACTAGTTGTTACACGTTAATTTTCTCTAACTGGGCCCCTGTAAGATTTAGTCTTACTGGACTCCTCTAAGATTTAGTCTTACTGGACCCCTCTAAGATTTAGTCTTACTGGACCCCTCTAAGATTTAGTCTTACTGGACCCCTCTAAGATTTAGTCTTACTGGACCCCTCTAAGATTTAGTCTTACTGGACCCCTCTAAGATTTAGTCTTACTGGACCCCTCTAAGATTTAGTCTTAATGGACCCCTCTAAGATTTAGTCTTACTGGATCCCTCTAAGATTTAGTCTTACTGGACCCCTCTAAGATTTAGTCTTACTGGGCCCCTGTAAGATTTAGTCTTACTGGACCCCTGTAAGATTTAGTCTTACTGGACTCCTCTAAGATTTAGTCTTACTGGACCCCTCTAAGATTTAGTCTTACTGGACCCCTCTAAGATTTAGTCTTACTGGACCCCTCTAAGATTTAGTCTTACTGGACCCCTCTAAGATTTAGTCTTACTGGACCCCTCTAAGATTTAGTCTTACTGGACCCCTCTAGGATTTAGTCTTACTGGGCCCCTGTAAGATTTAGTCCTACTGGACTCCTCTAAGATTTAGTCTTACTGGACCCCTCTAAGATTTAGTCTTACTGGACCCCTCTAAGATTTAGTCTTACTGGACCCCTCTAAGATTTAGTCTTACTGGACCCCTCTAAGATTTAGTCTTACTGGACCCCTCTAAGATTTAGTCTTACTGGACCCCTGTAAGATTTAGTCTTACTGGGCCCCTGTAAGATTTAGTCTTACTGGACCCCTCTAAGATTTAGTCTTACTGGACTCCTCTAAGATTTAGTCTTACTGGACCCCTCTAAGATTTAATCTTACTGGACCCCTCTAAGATTTAGTCTTACTGGACCCCTCTAAGATTTAGTCTTACTGGACTCCTCTAAGATTTAGTCTTACTGGACCCCTGTAAGATTTTCTCTTACTGGCCCCCTCTAAGATTTAGTCTTACTGGACCCCTCTAAGATTTAGTCTTACTGGACCCCTCTAAGATTTAGTCTTACTGGGCCCCTCTAAGATTTAGTCTTACTGGACCCCTGTAAGATTTTCTCTTACTGGACCCCTCTAAGATTTAGTCTTACTGGACTCCTCTAAGATTTAGTCTTACTGGACCCCTGTAAGATTTAGTCTTACTGGACCCCTGTAAGATTTAGTCTTACTGGACCCCTCTAAGATTTAGTCTTACTGGACTCCTCTAAGACTTAGTCTTACTGACCCCTCAAAGATTTAGACTAGAGGTGGGCGAATCGATACACTCCGTTGTTTCGAGACAGTCGGCTCAATTAATTATACTGTGTCGAAACAGTGTGTCGAAACAGTGTGTCGACACAATTGCCCGTATAATAGGGGAGAAAGAAGTCTCTTATAGACAGTACCGGGGCGGGTATACATGAATTGTGTGAGACAATTTTCTCAGTTTTTACTGTCGTGTGTGAAAATCTATGGCGTTTCGTGTGACCACAATTCAATATTTTTACACAAGTCTTCATTATGATGATAGCTGCAGCACTGACACAATTTCCAGTGTCTATAACTTCTCAGCAAAAATAATATCACTTGTAAAATCAAGTCATCATAACACATCCCTGAAAAATATGACATGTTTGATATTCCATACTAATGTTCCGAACGGTTTATTCAAATTTTACAAAGGCCCACGGAAAGTGATACAGTGTGTCTCTTTGCAAAACAGCGAGGCAGAAACGAACTGAAACTGTGTCCATGTGTCGGACTCGGTGCATTGTTTGACTCATACACACAGTAGCCATCTCTACTCTGCAAAACAGCGAGGCAGACACGAACCGATACAGTATCGACACGGCAAGAAGGCTCAGTATCGAATCGTTCGGGTACGAAACTGTGTCGAACCATTGTTTCGAAACATACACACAGTAGCCATCTCTAATTTAGACGTAGCTTCACTATTAAACATGCGGCCCCCATTAATCAAGTCTAGGGGCCCATTAGCAGGTTGTCTGCCAGTGATGATAGATATGAAATACTGAGGGCCTGGTCGGAAATAAACGTTTTGTTTCCTGTTAGGAACAAAGGAAGGTGAAATACACAAGCACGCGCGCACACAGACGCGCACGCGCGCACGCTCGCACGCACACACACACACACACACACAGACACAGTGCGGCTCATTTGTAATTGTTCTTTCCCACACGACATATTTAGCTTGTAGTTTAAAATTTGACATATTTAGCTTGTGGTTGAAACTTGACATATTTAGCTTGTGGTTGAAACTTGACATATTTAGCTTGTGGTTGAAACTTGACATATTTAGCTTATGGTCGAGACTTGACATGTTTAGCTTGTGGTCGAGACTTGACATATTTAGCTTGTGGTTGAAACTTGACATATTTAGCTTGTGGTTGAAACTTGACATATTTAGCTTGTGGTTGAAACTTGACATATTTAGCTTATGGTCGAGACTTGACATGTTTAGCTTGTGGTCGAGACTTGACATATTTAGCTTGTGGTTGAAACTTGACATATTTAGCTTATGGTCGAGACTTGACATGTTTAGCTTGTGGTCGAGACTTGACATATTTAGCTTGTGGTTGAAACTTGACATATTTAGCTTATGGTCGAGACTTGACATGTTTAGCTTGTGGTCGAGACTTGACATATTTAGCTTGTGGTTGAAACTTGACATATTTAGCTTGTGGTCGAGACTTGACATATTTAGCTTGTGGTCGAGACTTGACATATTTAGCTTGTGGTTGAACCTTGACATATTTAGCTTGTGGTCGAGACTTGACGTATTTAGCTTGTAGTTGAAACTTAACATATTTAACGTGTACTTAAAGCATGACACATTTAATAAATCAATTGATTTTCTACTCAAGGAGCATAGGCCTTCAACAAACACATGCCAAGTCTTCCTGTTACTTGCCATCAGCTCAAGTTCTTTCCACGTTTTCCTCATCATTTTCACTTCTGTATCTAGTTCTCTTCTCCATGTGCTTCTTGGTCTACCTCTGCCTCTCTTTCCCTGTGGGTTCTAGAACAAGGACTGCCTTGTAATGCTATCAACAGGTTTCCTCAATGTGTGTCCTATCCATCGCCATCGTCTTCTTCTCATCTCTTGTTCCACTGACACTGGTCTGGTTCTTGTCATCAATTCCACATTTGTGACTTTGTCATACCATTTCAGTCCTTCTATTCTACGCAAGCACCCGTTTATAAAAGTATGTAGCTTTTTGGTTGTTGTTTTTGTTGTTCTCCTTGTCTCAGAGCCATACAATAGGACTGACTTGACATTTAAGTTGAAGATTCTTATTTTCGTGTTGGACTTGATTTCTCTTGTTTCCATGTTTCCAAATGCAATGAACGCTGTTCTTGCTTTTTGTATTCTTATTTTGATATCGTTGTCTGTCCC
This sequence comes from Oreohelix idahoensis, assembly GCA_024509875.1. Taxonomy (NCBI): domain Eukaryota; kingdom Metazoa; phylum Mollusca; class Gastropoda; order Stylommatophora; family Oreohelicidae; genus Oreohelix; species Oreohelix idahoensis. Next base: position 559,049 of record JAMPIV010006184.1, on the reverse strand, counting down.
TCCAACTTTGTCTATGTTGCTGCCAAGATATGTTTACGATTCTAACTCTTTTTGTGGTGTTTCTTTAAGTTCATCCTTGTTCTCATTTCTTGCATTTATTTTTATTATCTTTGTCTTTTCCCTTGTATTTTCAGACCCACCTCTCATCGAGCATTTTCATTTTGTTCTGCATCTGATCATGATTACGGTACAGAAGTGCCAAGTCTTCTGCAAAATCTAGATCAACAATTTATAAATATGATCTTTGTATTGACATAATTTATTAGTATTATCCTATGTGTGTAAGTTGTGAAGTAGTACTATGAGGTAATACTGGTTTTGTTTTTCAAGCTAGATTGTTGTTTGTCATCATGACTTCAAGTGTTTGATTATCGTGGAAATAGTATTGGGAAAAGTTCACAGTTCCTGTCATTTGAAACAATTTATTGTCCCTCTGTGTTTAATATAATGTCAATTTTAGGGGGGGGGGGGGGGGCACATAATGTTGAGCTGCTCTGGCCACAGAAGCTTATCTTTCGTGATGGCGGCAGGAAAAGACTCCTCTGCTCGATTGCTTCACTGTGTTCTGGAGACACCTCACTGGTCGCTATCTGGACCAAGGAGTATGCTGTCAGCCTCTGGATTCAGCAAAACTCAGACCAGGTGCTGCTTCAATAACTTAGGACCACGGTCCCTAAAACAAGAAGGTTGTACCTCCTACTTCAGATCTAATTTATAATCTATTTCCACACTGAACACAATACATAACAAACACTGAGTTCAGAGCGGTAGGCCAACTGCTAGCTTCATCTGAAACAATTTACACCAGTATACTCCTCCCTAATGGTTACTACGCCTCTGCAATTCCAGCATTAGTTCCTTCTAGTCAATAAGATAGGTGTTAGTGTACTATTTGGCAATTCCATGCAGTTTTCTTTTCTCCGACACGTTCTGTTCAGGTTGGAGCCGTATCTAGGCTTTGCCTCATGTTTTCTACTGAACCACGCACATATACAGACATAAATTATCAATTTACATTCAATTTTCATTAAAAAGATATCAAATATGTCAAGCTTACCACAATTCATGGAAATAATACACAAATACGTTGACTGGCGATGAATATGGCACAAATTCCGATCTGCCTCTGTCCCAGGCTTTTATTTAGAAAAAAAATATAAGCTGGTTCTCAACGCACTGTTTCTGAGTAAGTTTATTTTAAAATGTGGCACTGAACTGACGCTCCTAATTGACTATATTGGCGGGTCTAACCAATCGGGCCATGTTTACACAGCTTTTCAAAAAAAGTACCCCTACTACCGTTTCCCCTAACAACAAAAAATTAGTATTTGTAGTCCGACTAATCGTGTTTCGCCTTACATTTACTTCTATCCAATCAAATAGGATTTAACATGGTGGCCTATTTCCCGTAAAATGGTCGTTTCAAAACATGCCACTGTGCGATTATTATTTGGTGTTGTCTGACACCCTCACTATTTTCTTTTGGCTATAATTTGTTAATTCCTAGACTATTTGCGTAACACTTAACATATTCTTTGTCAGCAAGTCCTAAGGAACCCAAATATATAAGTTTTAAGGGAGCTAAGTGGCGGCGTTCAAAATATGTATTTTCTTCTAGGATAGTCGTGCTGTTACCACCTCCTCACTTCCAAACTTTATGGTGTCTGCTGTACTGTCAGACTAATGTCAGGAGTTTAGACATAAAACAGTAGAATGTCATGTTTCCTAATAAGCATTTTACAGGTTTTTAAACCTAACTCTCGTATGGGTAGTGTTTTTTATCACTGTCCATTTGAAAAAAAAGCTAGTGCTTCATGCCTTACGCTTGGGGTGGCATTAATTGTATATCGCGAGACGCGTGTTAGTGTTGCCGGCGTTCCTGCTTTCAGCCCTCCCTCTCTCTATCCCAATTCCATCTGTCCTTTCATTACGCAGTGCATAAAATGAAATTAATGCTAGTATTAATTTAGGTCACCAATCAGCTTGCGTATCTCAAGGTTTTCTAAGAAACACAGTACACGTTTTATTGTTTTGTTGAAACGCGTGTATGCTGCTGTAGGCTTTACTAGTAAACGTGAAAGCGTGAGAATATGCAGACGAAGCAGAAAAAGGGGGATCTCGAGTACAGTCATTGTGACAGCACTGTTCTTTACCATTCTTCTTTCCCTTATATTGAATTTATGTGTTAGGCTTTACATTTACCTTTTAATTTATATATGTGGATTTAGAATGTTTCACGACAAATTCTCCCCTCTTAAAACAGACGTTATATGTCAGTCTATAATTCTATATACACATAGAGAAATTTATTATTATTTCTGGGGCTTACGGTGATTCTCATCACACGGATGGCGGCTTAAAAAATCCGCTCCCAGATTTGTCTTACCAGATATATACTCTATGCTAAACTCAAATGGCTGCATAAGTAAGGACCATCTGAGTAACCTAGAATTTTCATGTCTAGCCTGCGCTAGAAACGACAAGGGTTTGTGATCCGTTTGCAACTTAAATGCCTTCCCATACAGATAAATATTGAATTTCTTTATCGCCCATATTACTGCAAGACATTCTTTTTCGCTAGTTGAGTAGTTGGTTTCAGCTTTATTCAACTTTCTGCTAGCTTATGCCACTGTGCTCAATTCCCCATCCAATGCATCTGATTTCTGTAACAGGGTCGCCCCTAACCCGATATTACTGGCATCCGTTCTTACAATGAATTCTTGACTTAAGTCAGGTAATTTCAAAATAGGTTTGCTTGTGAGCTTTTCCTTCAATTCCTGGTAAGCTAATTCACATTGTGGTGTCCATGTAATTCGATCTGGATTTCCTTTACGTGTCAAATCAGTTAACGGTGCACATATGGAATTAAAGTTTTTGATATACTTTTGGTAGAAACCACATAATGAGACAAAGGATCTCACGTCTTTCTTGGTTTGTGGTCTCGGGGCTTTCTTTAGTTTCTCTAAATTCTTGGGGTCAGGGGTCATGTTTCCCTGATGGACTGTGTGTCCCAAGAATTCTAATTCTTTACATCCAACGCAACATTTGGTTGGTCGGGCTGTTAAATTCGCTTCTCTAAGTCGATTAAACAGCATGTTCAGAGAGTCAATGTGTTCCTCAAATGTTTCTGTTGCTATCAGGATATCATCCATGAAATTTGTGATGCATGGGTTATTCAGAGGATCCAACAATTTTCTCATCATTCTAGAGAAGACACTAGGCGCATTCTTCAATCCAAAGGGCAATCTGTTAAACTCATAGTGTCCCTCTGAGGTACTAAACGCTAGGTATGGTCTAACCTCAGGCTTTACTGGAATCTGATAGTATCCTTTACTCAGATCCACTTTTGAGAAATATTTAGCTTTATTTAGCCTGGCAAACAACTGATTTGTATCCGGCAATGGATCCACCTGACCTTCTGTGATAGCATTCAGTCTCCTGTAATCTAAACAGAGTCTATGTTCTCCAGAGGGTTTCCTTAAGAGCACCACACTGGAACTATACGAAGATTCACTGTGTGAAATAATTCCTTCCTTCAACAAATAGTCTATCTCTTCCTTCAAAGCTTTCTCCTTAGCAAAAGGAATCGAATAGGGTTTCATACAGACAGGTGTGGGGTCTATCAGTTTCATATCATATTCCAATAAGTTTGTATGCCCCGGTCGATCCGTTAACACCTCTGTATGATTATCTAGAACCTGTTGCACTCTCTCTTTCTGATTTTTAGTTAAATGTGTACTGATTTTCACCTGTGCCGCTGTCTCACAGGGGTGTAATGGATATTCAAATTATGAAAGTGGTTCCTTTTTCATCTCCTTTGCAATGGACAAGGTCAACAAGTGTGTCTCTTCCTGATGTTCTCTTTCCAAATATTTCTTCAGGAGATTCACATGATAGATTTTTTCTTTCCCCTTCTTATCTATCTTATAATTGGTTCTAGACACCTTCTCTAGAACTGTATATGGACCTTGCCATCCAATTTGTAACTTATTCTGACTACCGGGTAGAAGAAGCAGTACCTTCTCTCCCACAGCCAAATCTCTGTCTTTAGCCTTCCTGTTGAAATAGGCAGCATGTTTCTTCCTGGCTTGTCTCAAATTTTCATTGGCAAGTTTCCAGCCAGTTTTTAAACGAGTGGTCAGCTCATTCACATATTGGTATGAGGATGTAATATTTTCCTCTGCCTTTTCATCAGTCCACGTTCTTAACAGCGCTTCATATGGACCTTTAATTTTGTGGACCTATTTGTCCATGCACCGGTATGGTCTCTTCCACTCGAAGCTCTGTTGTGATGATTTTTCTTCCCAGAATCATCATGCACAAATCGACCGTTACCAATTTTTTTCTTGGGGCTTTCTCCCCACTTAGAATTCTTGATGAGAGATTTCCTCTCTACATCCTCTTCCTCCAGTTTGTTTAAGTCCGATTGAAGGATTTTCGGCTTATCCTGGGGTAAGACATCTTTTTGCACTCTCCGCATAGTGGCCATTGTAAAACAGTTAAGTGAAGCTTGTCCGTGAAAAGGGGCTTCCCATTCCCTTTGGTCCACTTTATCAAATTTATATTTCTTTTTATTATCAGGCCTAATTTTGCCCCTTGGCGTGTCCAGGTCCTGATCAATGTTCCCACTTGTGGGTGTTCCCTCATGTGCTATGCTACACCTTTCTACAAAATTTTCAATGTCCCACCTTGCCTTGGGCCAATAATAATTGTGAGCCACCTTTTGGATGATGGTACCAATTTTCTCATGGTCCCCATCTTGTTTCACGTGTAGGCTCCTTATTAATTCTGCCCTATATGCCTTTGGAAGAACCAACTGTCCGTGACCATTGGATCTAGTTCCGGCCTTCCTGTAAATCAACTTGTTTTTCATGTAAAAATCTCCCTTGCCTGGAGTTGTATGACAAGTTGACAATTTCCTGAAACAAGGCTTGAGGGTCTTATCCCCAGCCTGTGCCTTCCTCATCTCTTCTGGAGTGGTATCTATCAGGATATCCTCCTCCTTTCTTGAGGTCGACCTGACCTGAAGGGTGGCCATAACTATAGGGTTCCTTCTGCAACGGTCAGTGTCATGATTGTTCATCTTACAATTTTTACACCACCTCCTGTTTTGGTTGAAAGATTTTCTTTCATCAAATTTCCTTTCATCGAATTGTGGGGTTTTATTTTTATTGTCATACCGTGGCCTATCAAACTGGTGCTTACCTTTGTTTTGATCTCTAGGATTAAATTTATTAAAGTTCTGTGGTTCCTTAAAATTTTCTACCTGTTTCTTTTTATTACCTGATACCTCTGCCTGAGCCGCTTGATACCTTTCAGCGACATTTAGTAGCTCACCCAGTCTCTCTGCACCTTGTTCCATGAGAAACTTTCTCAGGTCTGGAGCCATGGACTCTCTTAGTTGTTCTATAAGGATCATTTCCTTAAGATCTTGGGTTTTCCCCAGAGAAGTCCATTTCTCCAAGTATGTCTCTAACCGTACAGAGAACTGGTGATAGGTTTCACCTGACAGTAGTTTAGCATTCCTAAATTTTTTCCTATAAAATTCTGCGTTCTTTTCATATCTTAACAAAAGAGCCTGCTTTAGCATGTCATAATTTTCTTGATCACCTCTGCTCATTTTTGCAAAAACTTCATAAGCTGCCCCACGAAGCCCTTGAGATAACTTTAAGCTCCACCTTTCTCTCTCTAACCCATACGTGGTAGCTAATAGTTCATATCTATTTAGATAGCTCTCGATATCATCTTCTTTCTCAACAAAATGATCTAAATGAAAATTCATAGCTGAGGTTGAGGCTCCCTGACTAGCAGAGGCATCAGAGGTAAAGGGACTGGCACCATTTTCAGGAGCATGGCCTTGAAACTCAAACTCCCTTAGTCGTAACTCATGTTCCCTTTGTAATCTCTTCTCCTCCTTTTCTGATTCCCTCTCTGCAGCCTGTCTTCTTTCTTCTCTTTCTGTAGCTTGCCTTCTTTCCTCTGCTTCTCTTTCTGCAGCTAATCTTTTGTCTTCCCTCTCGGCAGTCAATCTTTTTTCCTCTCTTTCTGCCTCCAATGCCTTAGCCTCAGCCTCAATCTGCAACCTCTTAATTTCTTTTTCAGCCTCTAACTTTCTTTCAGCCTCTTTTTCTAATCTTCTTTCTTCGCGTTCACTAAATTTGTCACATTCAGTAGTGACATAAGCAATCATAACTTGCCCGTCCATTCCTAACTCTTTAGCAGTCTGCACAGCAGCAGATCGAAATTTGGCCAGGTCATCCATTTTCTAACAGGTAAATGTATAAAATATTTAACTAAACAATTTTATCTATGACTAATTAACTAAGGACAACCACAGGCACTGAGAGCTCAACCTTATTTATTTTCACCCAAGGATACCTTTTAACTTTTATTTATTCCCAATATATATAATAGGAGAAAGTTCAATATCCCGGGAGCGAGACCCCAATATATGTGGTAAAGTGGGATGATATAAATATTTATAGGGACTTAGTGTACTGATTGAGATCAGCTGTGAAGGTATCTGTATCTAATAGTGTGGTGTATTACAGATGACCTTACTTGCTACCACATTTATATCTCAGTCAGACCTATTCTGGAATATTGTGATGACTACGTTGAATGTCTAGGGTTATGATAATGATGAAGTGTAAGTCACAACAACAACAGACAGATAAACAATTTAATTTATTCCACAACACTTTACAACACTGTGACACTCACACACATATAACACTCTATAAGACTATCTTAGCCCAATGGGCTGATCACCCGTTGGCTTGTCACACCGATTACGGAAACAACGGCAGATGGATTTATTTGTTGTTGCCCTAAAGACGCCGCTAGGCGTGATGGGAAACTACAACAGAGAAAATCAATCTGCTGTTGCACTTAAGACGCCACAAGGCGTGATGGCCTCTGACTGCTTGGTCGGTCTTTGGCTAAGGACGGAAGAAGAAGAAGAAGACTATCTTAAATGAGTCAAGTGTAAAGTTTCAAATATATATGTAATAATTACTTTCAACGATAGATATCCTGATTCAACTACACAGTGAACCAGGAATCACAATCAAATGTAATCACAATTTATAAATATGATCTTTGTATTGACATAATTTATTAGTATTATCCTATGTGTGTAAGTTGTGAAGTAGTACTATGAGGTAATACTGGTTTTGTTTTTCAAGCTAGATTGTTGTTTGTCATCATGACTTCAAGTGTTTGATTATCGTGGAAATAGTATTGGGAAAAGTTCACAGTTCCTGTCATTTGAAACAATTTATTGTCCCTCTGTGTTTAATATAATGTCAATTTTAGAGGGGGGGGGGGGCATATAATGTTGAGCTGCTCTGGCCACAGAAGTTTATCTTTCGTGATGGCGGCAGGAAAAGACTCCTCTGCTCGATTGCTTCACTGTGTTCTGGAGACACCTCACTGGTCGCTATCTGGACCAAGGAGTATGCTGTCAGCCTCTGGATTCAGCAAAACTCAGACCAGGTGCTGCTTCAATAACTTAGGACCACGGTCCCTAAAACAAGAAGGTTGTACCTCCTACTTCAGATCTAATTTATAATCTATTTCCACACTGAACACAATACATAACAAACACTGAGTTCAGAGCAGTAGGCCAACTGCTAGCTTCATCTGAAACAATTTACACCAGTATACTCCTCCCTAATGGTTACTACGCCTCTGCAATTCCAGCATTAGTTCCTTCTAGTCAATAAGATAGGTGTTAGTGTACTATTTGGCAATTCCATTCAGTTTTCTTTTCTCCGACACGTTCTGTTCAGGTTGGAGCCGTATCTAGGCTTTGCCTCATGTTTTCTACTGAACCACACACATATACAGACATAAATTATCAATTTACATTCAATTTTCATTAAAAAGATATCAAATATGTCAAGCTTACCACAATTCATGGAAATAATACACAAATACGTTGACTGGCGATGAATATGGCACAAATTCCGATCTGCCTCTGTCCCAGGCTTTTATTTAGAAAAAAATATAAGCTGGTTCTCAACGCACTGTTTCTGAGTAAGTTTATTTTAAAATGTGGCACTGAACTGACGCTCCTAATTGACTATATTGGCGGGTCTAACCAATCGGGCCATGTTTACACAGCTTTTCAAAAAAAGTACCCCTACTCCGTTTCCCCTAACAACAAAAAATTAGTATTTGTAGTCGACTAATCGTGTTTCGCCTTACATTTACTTCTATCCAATCAAATAGGATTTAACATGGTGGCCTATTTCCCGTAAAATGGTGGTTTCAAAACATGCCACTGTGCGATTATTATTTGGTGTTGTCTGACACCCTCACTATTTTCTTTTGGCTATAATTTGTTAATCCCTAGACTATCTGCGTAACACCTAACATACTCTTTGTCAGCAAGTCCCAAGGAACCCAAATATATAAGTTTTAAGGAAGCTAAGTGGCGGCGTTCAAAATATGTATTTTCTTCTAGGATAGTCGTGCTGTTACCACCTCCTCACTTCCAAACTTTATGGTGTCTGCTGTACTGTCAGACTAATGTCAGGAGTTTAGACATAAAACAGTAGAATGTCATGTTTCCTAATAAGCATTTTACAGGTTTTTAAACCTAACTCTCGTATGGGTAGTGTTTTTTATCACTGTCCATTTGAAAAAAAAGCTAGTGCTTCATGCCTTACGCTTGGGGGTGGCATTAATTGTATATCGCGAGACGCGTGTTAGTGTTGCCGGCGTTCCTGCTTTCAGCCCTCCCTCTCTCTATCCCAATTCCATCTGTCCTTTCATTACGCAGTGCATAAAATGAAATTAATGCTAGTATTAATTTAGGTCACCAATCAGCTTGCGTATCTCAAGGTTTTCTAAGAAACACAGTACACGTTTTATTGTTTTGTTGAAACGCGTGTATGCTGCTGTAGGCTTTACTAGTAAACGTGAAAGCGTGAGAATATGCAGACGAAGCAGAAAAAGGGGGATCTCGAGTACAGTCATTGTGACAGCACTGTTCTTTACCATTCTTCTTTCCCTTTTATTGAATTTATGTGTTAGGCTTTACATTTACCTTTTAATTTATATATGTGGATTTAGAATGTTTCACGACATTCATAACCAAATATATTGCTAGTAAGAAAAGAAATGGAAACAAGAAGCATCCCTGTCGTACTCGCATTCTAACCCCAAACGGTTCTGTAAGTTATCCTTCATGAAGAATTCTGCATGTCATGCCTTCATAGGTCTATAATGTTGCATGCCTTTAAATTAATGCTTAAAGTAACATGTGGGAATGAAAGGATATAGTATGCAAGATAAATGAGAGTGGAAGGGCAGAATGTTAGACGGGCCTGCGCGCCCAATTCTTAACCCTTCGAAAATAAAGTTCGTTCGTTCGTTCTTTATTAAGTTAGTGATTTTCTTGGGAACTCCATAATGCCTCATCTATTTCCAAAGTGATTTTTTGTCTACACTGTCAAATGCCTTTTCGTAGTCCACTAATCCTATGTATAGCGGTGAATTCCATTCCAGACTTTGTTCAGTTATTATTCTCAATGTCCTGACCACAATGTCTGTACAGGATCTGTTTTGTCGAAAACCTGCTTGTTCATCTCTCAGTTACTTGTTTATGGATTTTTTTAATCTCTCAAGGATGATTCTGTTTAATACTTGTCCTGGCCCCGATAGTAACATTATTCCTCTCATCATCATCATGTGACGTATCCAGAACGTTGTCTCCATTACAGCTGCTCTCCCCATCGAGGCCAGCTCCTTGACGTGGAGATGGGGCTCAAGTACAGCCATCAGCGGTCTAAAAATCAAGACTGGCCAGGCCCTCCTACACTCGAGCAAGACCAAAGTCTGCCCTAGCAAGTCAAGGTGCTGAAGACGGAGGCAACCAGCCAAGAGGCGCACCACAGCAATCAGGATGCCACGCACACGCGCAATGGAAATATGCCTATATCTACACAACGTTATGGCACTCGCCCTGTGACAGACACCCAGGCAGGCGCAATGACGGGCCCTCTGCCTCAAAAGGGCCCAACCCCTACTACTGGGGGTCCTTCTCAATTGCCCCGTGGAGCCAGGAGGCATGGGAATAGAGCTACTGGCCAAGCAAAGCAAAGACCACTTAAAATAATGCACTGGAATGCTGAAGGCGTCAATAGTAAAAAAGACGGCTACAGCAAAAAATTAGAGCTCGAAAATATCTGAAATGAAGAGCAAGTAAATGTATGCTGCTTGCAAGAAGCCCACCTCAACAAGGACATAGCCTTCAAAATCAGAGGCTACCGATCCGACCGAATAGGCAGGCGAAAGGGTGGAATACTGACACTCGTAAGGAATAACATCAGTGCATCTCAGCTTGAAACATATATGGAGGGGGCGGAATACCAGATGCTTCATCTCAGGACAGAAAGTTCAGAATTCCACCTACTCAACTACTACTGTCCGAGCGACCGCCCACTGGCACTAGACACAATCCCAGCAAAAGAAAGACTGATTGTATGCGGAGACTTCAACAGCCACTCACAGAGCTGGGGCTATGATCACATGGACAGGAGAGGTGAGGAACATGAAAACTGGCAGGATGACAATGGGCTTATCCTGATTAACCAGCCAATCGACGCACCAACCTTCTACTCGAGATCATGGCACACCACCTCTACACCAGACCTGGCATTCCACTCAGCAGGCCTGGAGTGGAACACCACACGCGTTGTATGGAAACAACTTGGAGGCAGCGACCACCGGCCAGTCTTCCTAATTGTGGAAAATGAACTTGTCAAGGAGAGCAGCACTCTCTCTAGGTGGAACTACAAGAAGGCAGACTGGACAATGTACCAGCACCGTACTAGTATACTGGCTAGAGATCTGACTGTAGACAAAGACATCAATAAGCTAGTCAATGAATTCAGCAGATGCATATTACAGGCTGCTCGTGAAACAATACCTAGAGGGGCTCGTAAGCACTACAAACCATATTGGAATAGTGAACTAGAGCAACTGCACAACGACGTGGAAACATCTCGAAAGCAGGCAGAGACCAGTCCATGCCAAGAACACCACAATAACTACCAGCAAGCTAAGGCCAAATTTCAAAGGGCGAAGTTGCAGGCCAGGCGAAGAAGCTGGAAGGAGAAAACAGAGTCTTTGAACTTCGAAAGAGATACAAGGAAACTGTGGAAGCTGATAAAACAACTTAACGATGAGGGTACAGGGTGAAATTCAAAGATTGCACTGTACAAAGAAACATCCTCATGGGAAAACAGGCAGCTGATCACTTTGCAGACTCCTTTGCTAAAGACAACAACATCGAAGTTAGCCCAGAGAAGCAACAGGAGACTCGTGAGAAACAACAATACGCAGGACGAGATGGAACCATACCTGAAGTTATGGAGGCACCAATCACATTCAGAGAACTGGGGCTTGCAATATCCAAATTGAAAATGAGAAAGTCGCCAGGAGTTGATGGAGTGTGCAATGAAATGATTAAGAACTTGGGAACCGCAGCAAAATCAAAGCTGCTGCAGATCTTCAATATCTGTTGGAACTCAGGCAGAGTTCCACAGACCTGGAGGGAAGCAATCATGATACCACTCCTAAAACCAGGAAAAGACAGTTCCACTGTCTCCAGCTACGGACCAATCAGCCTTACAAGCTGTCTCTGCAAAACAATGGAACGTATCATCAACCTCAGGCTACAGTGGTACCTTGAAAGTGAAAACCTTCTTGTACCACAGCAGGCGAGCTTTAGGCAGTGTTACTCTACCGAAGATAAGGCAACTTACCTTTCCCAAGAGATTGAGGTTGCGTTCCAAGATAAGAAACTGGTACTAGCAGCATGGATAGATCTAAGGAAAGCATTTGACAAGGTTTGGAAAGAAGGGCTTCTGAAGAAACTGAGAAACTGTAGAGTGAATGGTAGGATGTACAAATGGGTGAAAGCATACTTGCATAACAGAAGAACCCGAGTACAACTAGATGGCCTCAAGAGTAAGAAAATTCTACTGCGTCATGGCGTCCCTCAGGGAGGGGTTCTGTCCCCCACACCTTTCCTAGTCAACATCAACGACCTGGTTGCTGAACTACCACATGGAATGAAAGTGGCAATGTACGCTGATGACCTGGTAATATGGTGCACAGATGAGCATGTAACAGTGGCCACCAAACTGCTACAAAGAACTATAGATGCCTTAACCTCATGGGCAAATAGATGGTGTGTCAGCATCAACACAGACAAGTGCAGCACTACGCTCTTTACCCTCTCTCCCAAACAAAAAGCTGGTGTCATCAAGATAAATGAAGAGCTTCTGAGAGAAGATAAACAACCCACCTATCTCGGAGTTACATTCGATGATAGGCTGACATGGAAGCAGCACATCAACAAGGCAGCAACAAAGGCCAGGAGGAAGTTAGCCATCCTGAGAAAACTAAGTGGAACCACATGGGGAGCCAGCGGGAAAATACTTAGTAAAGTTTACCAGCGGGGCATACAACCACACCTGGAATATGGGTCAGCTGCGTGGTGTCCAGCATCAAACACCACATTACAAGGGCTAGATAAGGTGCAAAACCATGCGCTTAGGGTCATCACGGGGGCAATGAAATCAACGCCTATAGTGGAGATGGAGAAAACGGGGAGGATACAAGCACTGGGAGAAGCAGAGACACGAAAGTGCTAACACAGGCAGAAACGTTCCTCTGTATGCCGAACCATCTAATGGAGGACAGATTCCAAAACCTAGCGATGGGGCGATTGAAAAGAAGCAGCTTTGTACACCAGGCCAAACGATTTCGTAGACAAACCTCAGACCTGCCTGAAGTTGACAGACCCCTAAAGTCTGTGCCAGAACAAACCCTTGGAGAGAGGAGCCTGGACTACCAGTACACATCCAGACAAAAGTGAAAGGAATATTCGACAGGGATGAACTGAACAGCGTGCAACTTAGGACAGTCACTCTCAGTTTCCTGGATGATGAATACCCACAGGACCTCTGGGTCCGAGTATACAAGGATGGGTCAGCACAGAATGCAGTAAAGAATGGATGAGCAGGAGTGTACATAGAATACCCAAACAACACTAGGGATACGGTCAGAGTACCAACGGAGAAATTCTGTAATAACTATGATGCAGAAATCCAGGCAATCAAGGTGGCAACCGAGAAACTGTTGAACACTAATCTCGGTCCACAGCCTGTAGGATTCCTGACAGATGCAAGATCAGTACTCCAAGCACCTCAGTCCAGAAAATTGCCTGGTATACAAGCCCTACTTTCTGAACTGTGCAACCAGCGCAGGGTCGCCATGTAGTGGATACCGTCTCATTGTGGAATACCAGGAAACGAGAGAGCGGACCGACTGGCTAAAGAAGGTGTTGCAGACGAGCAACCTGACGTACCAGTTACGTACCATCAGAAGAAAAAGATGATCAAATCAATCAGAAAGCCACCAACACCAACACAGGATGACTACCAAGCTATGAACAGATCAGAACAAATTGTCATTCTGCACCTCAGAACAGGACACAACCGACTCCGCAGCCACATGTATACACAATTCAATTTTGGCAATTCAGCCATGTGTACATGTGGACAGGCATCCCAGACTGCGGAGCACGTACTTCAAGATTTCCCCAAATATGATATATTGAGGCAAACCCACTGGCCCAGAGAAAAAACACTGGAAGCAAAACTATACGGACCTCTGTATGAACTACAAAAGACAGTGAAGTTTATACAAGAAACAACATTGCAGATATAGACAATATATTTCAAGCGAACGAAAGAAGAAGAAGAAACAGCTGCTCTGAACGCATCACGATTCTGGGCAAGTCGACCTGCATCAGCCAAAGACAAGTTCAGACTCTCTGTGATGTCCTCGGTCCACCGTCGTCTAGGTCGACCCCTTCCCATTTTTCCAGGGATCATGCCTTCCATCACTGTTTTTTCCAGACTATATGTCTTTTTATGTGACCGAAAAATTTCAGCTTCCTTATTGCGATGGTATGTAGGAGCTAATTTTCCTCTACGTTTAGTGAGTGCAGTATTTCTCTGTTGGTCCTTTTGTCTTCTACTGAAGTAAAATCCCGTCATATGATGGGAATTAAATTCCAAAGCACCAAAACTTAACGGAAATGTTATTTATTCAAATATTTGTGGAAAAATTATGTTAGGTGGGAACATCCGATTGTCCTTAAGTAGAACACCTTGATTTTCTGTTGTTTTAATCGGCCGGATAGGCCATAACATCACTGAGATCTTCAGATACTATTTAATTGGAACTATAATAGATCTTTAGCTCACCCGGAAGTTTTGTTATAATTTCTCTATTCAGATCTAACGCCTCCTTATTCTGGGTGCACAAAATGTCTTGTTGGATGAAATAAACGTCTGTAGACATTAAGTGTGGGTATTTATACATCTCTAAACACTTGTATATTAAGATACATATTTAAACAATGTCGCTGCAATTGTCTCTTCATCAGATACAATTCACTTAGGTGGTGACAGTGAAAATAGTTATCAACATTTTCTTCCATCTTTTTTATTCCTGTATTAATAACTAAAATATTTGTTTTACATCAGGTGTTAAACAAAGTCTGAACATACACGCCGTTTACACAGAGAGATGTTATTGTCGCATGCACACCATCCTTTGCGCATTTTTCTTTTGTGAGTGTTACTATTTTCGGGGGAGTATTAAAAAACCAAAATATTTTTGGGTTATCGGTTGTCCATTGGTGGCCTGCATTGGTACAACAGATTATGTGGATACACACATCTCTCAGCTCGCCTCTACCGTGAATACGTTGCCTTGTCTCTGCATGCTTATTGCGCGACTCTGCTGCAGTGACTTTTTGTCTGCATTAAAATTTTACTCGTTTGTGAATGCTACCGACTATCGTTGTCGTGCTGAGAAACTGTTCGTGATGAGGAACTATACGTGATTTGCTGAGCAGCATTATCCGTGAATGCTGATGCTGATATATAGCGTTGGATGAGACAGAACATTGTAGTCGTGCTGATTAATTGTACGTGAATAGCGGATACGACCAAGACACATTTTCTGATGCAGTGGTCTATGTTACGCAGCTGATAAAAGACGTGATGTCTTGCTGATGGACTTTATGTCGTTTCTTACTGCAGCCATAGTTCGATAACGAATGATAATTTCTGGATGTCGCTGAGTTTACCAGTTATCATTTATTATGCTGGTGTAGCCTTTCTTGGACACAGACATAAGAAGGCCAGTTACATTGGTGTGGATTTTTGAGAGCGGAACGGAATGGGAGGATACTGAACAGTGATGAATTTTCTTATTACAACACCCATTGGTGGCTTCAAGGCTTCAGCTACGAGAATAACTGACGCCGATTGTAGATCTTGTTCAGAACATTTTGCCGCTACAGAACAGTGCAGAGTACACTGAGCGTAACTGATTGTGGCACTAACATTTTTCGTTACTGTTCGTGCTTTTGTCTCGTGATTCATTATCATCATTCGATTGAGGAGCTGGTATTGGGACTTTAAGGATTCAGTCTACAGAAAGACATTCATAAATTTAGTTATATTTCTTGTTTTCTTTCTTTTTGCTGTTCTGCTTTCTTTTTGACGTCATTTTATTATATGTGTTTCCCTTATCGTCATGTATTTATTTACTGGTCTACTCTGCTCATCCATTTGAATTTTTTTCGTTTAGCTCGTTTCTCCATATGCTGGTAGTTGCTATGATGCTTTTCTGTTACTATTTTATTATCTGTTCTTTTCATTGTCTCTGATACTTTCATTTGTTTTATATATTTAAATTATTTGTGCGACTTCTTTCTGACTTTTGATATTGCCTTGCTACAGACCTCGTCGCTTCACCGTCCACTATTGGTTTTCATACCGTCTTTATTGTCTTCTTAATGTAATAAATTTGTTTAAGGGTGGAATGGGTGGCGAGTCTAACATTGTCTTTTTTCCTTCTGGGGAAGGGATTGTGTTGAACTGATTTCTTTATGCAGTGACGCTGTCAGTTTTGCAGTGGGGTACGGGCACGGAGAGTTAACCCTATTGACTGTCCTGCATAACTGAGCGTGCACATTTTCAGTGTCTTAGCGGTGATTGTCTCATTTGTATGCATAGTGTCATTTTTTTGCAAGTAATCTCTGTCGTCATGTTTTGCTGTCGTATTCTGCTGTTTTCTTCCTCCTATCTTGTACATACAAGGGGATTGACATAAGTCTTGGGCCTGACCATGAATGACATGTCACAGAAAGCTGAAAATTTGTATAGTGTTTATTCCTGAATTGACACACTTCTGCCATCGCTGCTTGACCTTGAAAAGACCTTGGGAGTAGAACACCCTATTTTTCAAACTAAACCAGTCATCACATGCCAGTATAACCTCTTCATCGCCGTCAAAATGATTTCCTTTCAGCTGTTTTTTTAAGATTTGGGAACAGAAAAAAGTCTGATGGAGCCAAATCTGGAGAATATGGTGGGTGTGGAAGAATTTCAATTTTCAAATCGTTGGCTGCTAGCTGCACAAGCCGTGCTTTGTGAGATGGCACGTTGTCTTGAAGCAAAGGAAGATTTTGAGTGCGCGTTATCCCTCGTTTCCTGGTCACAACCTTTCTTAGTTTGGTGAGAAGATCTGCATAGTACTGTCCATTAACTGTGTTGCCACGAGGCAGATAATCTTTCAAAAGGACACCTTTACCGTCCCAAAAAAACAGTCAGCATCACTTTTCCTGCAGATTTCTGCGCTCTCGGCTTGACAGGTGTTGGGGAGCCCAGGGTTTTCCATTGCACGTTGGCAATTTTGGATTCGGGGTCATAATGGTGTACACAAGTCTCATCTACTGTCACCATGGACTCTGTTACGTGCAGTCTTTGATATCTTACAATATTATACATTGGTATACTTGTTATGTTCGCAAATATTTTGTAAACAAAATAGGTAATTTTTTAGTGCTTAAGGGAAAGTCATTATTGAGTTACTTCCCTTGAAAGTTGTGCCGTCTCTTCGATCGAACTCCGCGGATGAACCCATTTTACTGCGATTTATTCGTTGTTTGGGTGGTAATAGATTGTTCTTGCTTCAGAATATCTATGGCCTGAATTTATGTGTATTGTTTGTCTGAGTAGGACGAGTTTGTCTTATATCTGTATATCTTTACATATCTAAGTCGAACTATATGTTCTGTTGTCTCTAGAGAGGTCAAAGGCTATTCGGCGGATGTGCCGCTAGAGTGGGGTGTGATTTGGCTTCGTCCTGATGGGGACTGTTTTTTCTATGTCGGCTTGTCGCCGGAAAAAAAGTGATCTCAGTATTTGTGGGGAAAGTGATAGTCGTCTAGACCTATCGTGTATGCTTTACCCCAGTGTTTATTCGTATTGCCAAGGAATGGCAGAATCATATTTCTGATACCAAGGTAATAATAGATACTCTTATGAACTCTCGTACGAAGCCACCATTTTCGATAGGTACGATTTGTATGTCTAAGAGAATATATTTGACTCGATGAAAACGACTTCGATTCCTAGCAGCACTATATCCTGTAGAATGCAGTCAATTGTTCATGATCAAATCTACAGAGCAATGAAAGTTTAATGAATGACTAACTTTAGGACAGATTCATTATCTGTATCCAAACGTGAGTGACAGCTCACGAGTGAAGCCATCTTGGAACCAAACATGTAATGACTTTCAAGAAGAGAAAAGGGATGCCCGTATTATCGCTTGATTAGTCCAGAGATCACTGCTACACATGAGAACCCTTTATTAGCGGTTCAATATTATTATATGGAAAAATATGTGCTGAACATGATGTTAAAGAATCGTCGCTAGACGAGATTAGGTCTAGAAGCCATCTGAAATATTATTTATAAGCTGACGTGCTCAGTCAGTGAAGTCAGATGATATATATGTATGGGCGATACTGAGTGCTTGGCTACTGACAGTCCATTATACAATTATTCTACATGAGTGCCCATGTAACATTGCAAGACCATTTATCCACTGTACCATGATGTATTATGCCAACCTGTGATTTATCACTATCTGTGCTGTCGAGTGTATACGTCCAATTAAACTGTAGAAAGGTACACAGTCGTTGGTGTCGATGACTTCCAGCCATACATGAGTGTGAGAAAAGAACATTTGTCAACACCACGAACCCTTATTATCATTCGCACATTATACACTCAATCCATGTCTACACACCACTGCGTAGGTCAAGTTGACATTCCATACACTACAGTGGAGCAAACAACACCATAGAGATCTTATCAACTGATGATGATGATGTCTGTCTTCCAAGAAAAAGAGACGTTATCAGACTCCAAACAATTTTTTGACTGACACTTTTTGAGCAACTGTTGACAGCAATTTACCCTCGTTCACTTCTGTTCACGTGTCAACAGTCGCGGAACCCAGCGCGCACACACTTTTCTCATGTTCAGTCTGTTGTGTAAAATTCTATAAACTGTTCTTTCATTTAGTTTTACTCTACTAGCTATCTCCACAATTGTCATTTTTCGATCCTGGTCAATGATTTTCTTCACTCTTGTTGCATTTTCATCGTTGCACTCTGAGGCTGGTCTACCAGATCTTGGCAGATCAGCAACATTTGAGCGGCCGCACTTAAACTGTTGACACCAGTTTTTTACCGAAGTATATGAAGGACAAGAATCACGAAACACTGGTTCCATCTCCCTGTGTATTTCTGTAGGTGTTTTTCCCTGAAACATCAGAAATATTATCACAGCTCTGGCCTCCTTCTTTTCCATTGTTTTGTCAAATCTTTGGAGCAGCAGATTCGGTCAGTAGGGTACATTGCGCCGTGCACCATAGCGGGAACGCCCATTGAAGAAACAAACGTGTACTTCACACATTCAGTACTAATATGATGAACTTTAAATGTGCCTAGTTTCATCTTCCTCCTGTGACTCCTTCATGGTCAGGCCCAAGACTTATGACAATCCCCTTGTAAGTTAGATTGACAATCCCCTTGTTCTCGTTTGTTAGCACTACGGTTTGGATATACTTGTTTGTTTCTCTTCCACATATCTGTCATCACTTTCCTATCGTACTGTTGGTGTGTGTTTGTCCAGTGAATTCGCGTTTCATCATTATATGTACTATACAATGCTTTGAATGTTTGATTTACTTTGTTGCATGATATGTATTTCTAAAATCACTATTGCATTAGTGAAATAAGAGTAAGTGTACGGATATCATTTTTTGGCTATTATGCGGATATCCTTGTCAAAACCTACCACTTGGTGAGCTTGAGATTTGTGTAATTGTATCGTGACATTGAGTGGGTATAGACAAGCAAGGATTCGTTTCACCGGATCCCTTCTTTGGAACTGACTTGTAACCTTATTGATTTTATTTATTTCGTAGCTTGCATTTGTATTGCACCTAGATCATAATTATGTCTAGTCTTAAGGATTTTATTGAAATTGGAGAGAAAATAGAAAAATCGGGGGATTCTCTGCTTGAGTGGGCAAAGGCCGAACTCAAAGAGTATGAGTTACAGATAAAACAAGAAGATGACAGACGAGAACGCCATGAGGAGCGTCAATTACAAACATTGAAGATTGAAGGAGATAGGGAATTGAAACAGATTGAAGCAGATAAGGTACTGAAACAGATTGAAGCAGATAAGGTACTGAAACAGATTGAAACAGATAAGGATACGGAGCAAAAAAAAGTGAGGCAGATCTAAGACGGATGGATTTAGGAAGAATGAAGATTGAGGCGAACAAGGAAATTGCTATAAAAAATTTGGAGCTTGATTCTGGCAATCCTGGTTCGACTTGTAAGGAGCCAGCTTGCCCTTATAGGCTACAATTACCGAATTTTCGGGAGGAAGTAGATAGCATGGACTTCTTTTTGGAGAGATCTGAATCAGCGACTCTTGCCTGGAAGGCAAGGAAGGAGGAATGGTCTTCACTGTTATCTGCATTGCTTTCCGGCTCCGCTTTAAACACCGTATATAGTTTGCCTGTGGCTGACAGAACTAATTATGATATCATAAAGGCGACATTGCTGAGAGAGTTTAAGTTGACAGTCGAAGGGTATCGCTCTCGTTTCAGAGATGCGATGCCTAGTGCCGACCAAGATTTCGGCTCTTTTGTCACCAAAATTAAACTTCTCCTTAACTCTTTCAGTCCCAAGCAGAAAAGTGGTTTGGCCCAAACAAACGCTTTTCTTGTTGTTTGGAAATAATTTTTTTAAATGTTTATATGCATAAACAAATTTGTTGTTTTATCCAAGGTAAAATGGATAGGAGCAAAAGATACGGAAGCCACTTACATGACTCCCGGGTCAAATGTGTCTAAACCCTGAGCCTTTATAAAATCGATTGGGACTTAAAGAGTTAATAGATGGACAGAGCTAGAGGGAATAAACAGAGATTTTGATAGACTGTTTGATCTCATGTTGAGGGACAAGGTGTTGTCCTCGTGTTGTCCTCATGTAGTTCTGACATGGTTGCATTTTTTCAAGAATGCAAACCTAGAGACATTACTGCTATGGCAGAGTTAGGCCGGCGGCAGTACGTTACTGCTCACCCTGGTAAGACAATTCACAAGTCCTTTGTCCCTGAGCCTTTCGCTACATGTGTTGGCAGGGGTATTGGGAAACCTTTCCGGCAACATCGGTCCAAGATGGGAACATGTTTGCCAGGTGGAGGTTTGATCGGCAGTACTCTGATGGGCATGGATCTAATGGGAACTATGATAGCTTTAAGGGGTACAGATCCCCGAAAAAACAATCGTTCTACCGTCAAGATAGATCTCCGTTTAGATACACGGGAGATAGGTATGAAAGGTCTACTCGTAGGCAGGTCAGAATAGGTAATCCCAACAATCACGATCATCGCTGGTATCGACGAAGTGGTCCGAGTAAAAAGGATGAAAGGGATGGGAAACGTGAGCAAGAACTACTCAATTCACCAAAGGGTAGTCCTAAACAAGATTATGGTAGTCAGCTTCGTTGTGGCGCGTGTGACGGAAGGGGACATGCTGCAAGAGTCTGTCCAAACAATTCAGAAAAGGCTATTGCGGCATGCGTTTTGAAAACCTTTAATAACGAGGATTGCGAGGGGTGTAGGCCTTTGTTTGAGCCTGATGGCAGACCACTACTGATTTGTGGTCATATTATGCCTTGCCTCTCTTCTCTCGATGGGAGCGGAAGCTTAGAGTTACACCAGGACTTGGTTCAGAACAGGTTGGTGTCTGTGTTCCCTCAACACATGATGCACTACGATAGGAGTTCGCCGATCATGAATTGACAAATCGTGCCTTATTGGTAAGACTGTCGGATGCGTGACATTTGGGGGGAATGTTGAATATTACCCCCTAGCCATTATAGACGTGAATACACCCTTTATTTCTGGTCGGGTGCAGGCGTGTGTTCTTGAGGCGCGAGTAGTCGATTTCATTATAGGGAACGTGCTTGGTGTTCGTGACTGTACCCAGGCCGACATCACAAAATGGCAGGTCGAACGGTCTGTTGTGGCCAACGTGTTGGTCACTAGAGCGTAGACCAGAGCAGACAACAGTTCATTGGCAATACAGCGGGAGCTACCGTCTTCGGACGCGGTCCCATGTATTGCCTCCACGGGTCCCGATGTACCAGCGGCGGAATTTGTCCAGCAGCAGCGGGCTGATAGGACATTGCAGAAATGTTACACTTTGGCTCTAAAAGGGGATGTGAAGTTCACGAAGTCGGCACGTTACTGGTTTGAGTTGAAAAATGTTCTTACCAGATGCTTTTCCAGCCAATTCGAATTCAAGCGCCAGGTGGTTGTGCCTGTCGCCTTTATATCAAAGGTGTTGCAGGTGGCACACGATTCACCGTTTGCTGGACATATGGGGGTTGCAAGAACTTGCCATAGAGTTCTGTCACAATTCTATTGGCTGGCATACAACAAAGACGTTAAATTATACTGCAGGTCTTGCAGGGTATGCCAGCCGGTGACACATAGAGGTAAATTACCGAAGTCCCCGTTGCAGGTTGTTGATTTGTCGGTTCGGCCCTTCCAGAAAGTTGCCATCGATATCGTTGGTCCTCTTTCATTTGCATCAGAGAGAGGCTTTCGTTTTATTCTGACAATGGTGGATCTGTGCACAAGATGGCCCGAGGCTGTGCCAATGAGGACTATAACCTCTCAGGCTGTGGCGGATGCGTTGCAGATGTCGTTCAGTAGGTTTGGTTTTCCCGAGGTGAGATTGTCAGACAGGGAACGTCAATTCATTTCCAAGGAAGTGGCCGAGATCACTAAATTGTTGGGCATTTCCCAATCTTTCACCAGCCCTTATCATCCCCAGTCAAACGGTGTATGTGAATGATTTAATGGCGCATTGAAGGATATGTTGGCCAAGGTCACTGCTGAATTTCCCTCAAGAATGGGATAAATTCTTTCGAGCAGTATTATTTGCCTATAGGGAGGCGCCTCAGGAGAGCATCGGGTTCTCCCCATTTGAACTATTGTACGGGGCGAATCCGAGGGGCCCAATGCACATTCTGAAAGATATACTGGAAGTGGGTGTTCTGATGGGTCCTCCGTTTCCAGTTACGAATACGTCATAAACTTGCGTGACCGTATTGTCAAAGCGTGTGCCGTGGCACGGGATAATTTATCCGTGGCGGGGGCGCGGTACCGGCAGTACGCTAACCGCGGAGCTAAACTACTGTTCTTGGTTCCCGGTGAAGATTTATGGCTTCTTCTGCCATCAAAGGAAGACCGTTTGAGCATTACATGGCAGGGACCGTTTAAGGTGCTTAAGAAGGTAACGGATGTTGTTTATTTAATCCAGGTTCGGAACAAGGAGAAGGTATTCCACATTAATATGTTAAAACCTTATATAGAATGGCCAGAGGCTCTAAAAGAGGTGGACACTATGTTATCTGGGAGGACTCCGAGGACGGCATGTTCTGTGGTCATTGATGAATTGGGTGACATAGGAGATGATATTAATCTCTAGCTGTCTCTCGTTCCCCTTGCTCCTTCTGAGTCTTGAGAGAATGTGCAGATCTGTGACGGCCTAACAATAACACAGAAATCTGAGGCACGATCGTTTATTGGAGAGTTTAGGGATGTTCTCACTGATTTGCCAGGACGTACCGACTTGATCTGCCACAATATTATCCTGATGGACGACCAACCGATCAGGGTAAAGCAGTATCCGCAGCCATTACATTTCAAGTCGGCAATTGAAAAAGAACTAGATGACATGTTACGGTTGGGGATCATTTCTCCATCGGAGTCTGCTTACTCATTCCCCATGGTTGTGGTACCAAAGAAAAATGGGTCCTTGCGTGTCTGCATCGATTTCCGTAAATTAAATAGTGTCACTGTGATTGACGCTGAGCCAATACCGAACCAAGAGGACCTCCTTACTCAACTTTCCCATGCCAGGTTTTTTAGTAAACTGGATTTATCTAGGGGATACTAGCAGCTTCCTCTTGCATAGTCGGCTAAACCTTTGACGGAATTTTCCACCCCAAAGGGTTTATTTCAGTTTAATTTTATGTGTTTCGGGCTAGTTAATGCGCCCGCAACTTTCGTCAGAATGATGAGAAAGTTACTAGGTCATCGTACGGATGTGATTACGTACATCGATGACATCTGCCTGTTCCATGAAACATGGGAACAATATATGTCGGGGTTGTCTACCCTGTTGCGTTGTTTATGTAAGCATGGGTTAACGGCACGCCCTAGTAAGAATTGTATCGGTTTCGCGGAGTTGAATTTTTTGGGGTTTATAGTAGGTAATAATCTATTAAAACCCGAGATTGGCACGGTTAAAACAATTTTGGAACTACAAGCACCTAGGACTAAGAAGCAGGTCAGAAGCCTAATGGGACTTGTCAATTTTTATCGCAAGTTCATCCCTCAATTTTCTTCTATTTCTGATGCTTTAACCTCTCTTACTAGTAAAGGAATGCCTCACAGGGTTGTATGGTCGCCAGAATGCGAGAAAGCGTTATAAAAAAATCAAGAAGTTATTTTCAAGGCGACCAATCCTTCTTTTGCCTGATTTGAGCAAACCCTTTATACTGCGGACCGACGCATCAACTGTGGGCATTGGCGCATGTCTTATGCAAGACCACGAGGGTACACTACATCCTGTGATGTCTGTGATGTATGTTAGTCGGAAACTGTTACCGGCGGAGACCAGGTACTCCTCGATCGAAAGGGAATGCCTGGCTATAATATGGGCAGTGTCAAAACTGTCCCGATACTTGATAGGGTCCCAGTTTATACTTCAGACAGATCATCGACCTTTAATGTTTTTTAAATCTTCGAAGTCGACAAGGTCACGGTTGACTCGTTGGACCTTATTGCTACAACAGTTCCAGTTCACAATTATCCCATTAGAGGGTAGACTTAATGTCGTGGCAGATGCTCTGTCTAGATTGTAATTTTTGTGACACGAGTTATATCTGTGTTCGTAGGCATGACGTCTACGTACAACAGCGTCTTTTTGTTTTTTTGAACTTGTTTAATATTTTATAGTATGCTGTGAAATCTACTACTCTCAGGGAGAAGAAAACTACGTTTTCTTTTTTGGGGAAGGGGGTAGATATCACATAATATCTTTTGTTGCGCACATGGGCTTTGATGGAATAAACATATATTTTGGTGCGCACATCAGCTTTAAAAGAAAATGGTGCAAAAGGGTGCAATGGAGTGGAGTGAACAGGAAGCCTGACAGAGAAAGATGTCAGTTGGCAGGCTTTAGAAACCGTATTGCATATTGATCGTGCTCTCTTTATGGTCGCTGGGTTTTGTACAGTATTGTTTTATATTCCAATGGTAGTAGGATTTGCTAAGCCAGCCATATGGTTATTGCTGACAATTTATTGCTGTTGTTATTGAATTCGTACGTGTATCGTCGTTGTTATTA
Organism: Oreohelix idahoensis; assembly: GCA_024509875.1. Lineage (NCBI taxonomy): Eukaryota > Metazoa > Mollusca > Gastropoda > Stylommatophora > Oreohelicidae > Oreohelix > Oreohelix idahoensis. Next base: position 534,150 of record JAMPIV010006184.1, on the reverse strand, counting down.
AAAAAAGGGAGATTGTCAGCACGCCTTTGTGTAACGCGTTGTGAATAGCGGTTACAAGTATTATGATTGTGTGACCTCTCGCAGTTTGATACGAGCTTAGAGGATAATGTCATGCAGGTGTAATTTAGTTATTATACTGTGACAAGTACCAATGAACTAACCTCTAGTAATCGTAAATAAAACTGGAATATCCGTAAAAAAGACTGGAGTATCCGTGAACTAACATATAGTAACCGTGAATAAAACTGGGGTACCAAAAAACTAACCTTTAGTAATCGTAAATAAAACTGGAGTATATGTTAATAAAACTGGAGTATCCATTAATCAGATTGGAGTATTATTAATAATGCTGGACTATCCGTTAATAAAACTGGACTATCCGTGAATAAAAATGGAATATCTGTGCATAAAACTGGAGTATCCGTAAATAAAACTGGAATATCCGTGAATTAAGCTCTAGAAGTGTGAAGTGGTCTGTAGTAACCGTGGTTTAACATCGTCATCATGATTCCCAGTCGTTTCCCATGGAGCATATGTTTAAAGTTGTTGCTCACCAACGATTTTTATTTGGGCTGTCTTGTTTAGCTGTGCTCATTTCAGGTCATTCGCTTTCTTTTCTACCCTTTCTCTTCAGGATCTCTATGACTTCATCGCATCCCCCTGGATGTTTATTTCAAATTTGTTTATATGTATGTGGTTATCTCCACTGTCTCTGGTTTGTCTCACCTTCACCTAGCTATCCTATACTCGACCCCCGACTTATATCACGGTAATCTTTACCTTTAATGCCGTCGAGTATGTATAATATGTGTATTGTAAATGGTACAAAAATACACATATTATACTTAGTCGACGGCACTAAAGGTAAAGATTACCCATATCACCTTCACCTAGCTTTCCTATACTCGGCTACCAACTTGTATCACCTTCACCTAGCTATCCTATACTCGACTACCGACTTGTATCACCTTCACTCGATTCCCGTGCACGGCTGTGTCGCCATGACCAGTTAGTACTGGATATTATCTCTGGTTAGAAAACGGTTACATCAATCATAAAACACTAGCTCTTAAAGGTCTGAACCCCACCATCCCGCCCCCGAGGCGCCCCCCCCCCCCCCCCCCCCCCCCCTAGTTTGTCGAGCTACGTCCCCAAGTAAAGCCTGTCTCCCCCTCTCCGGACCCTACCCTTACATTTATGCAAACACTGTGAATGTCTTTGTCGGGCGGCATCATTAGGAAACAAAGGACTCTGCCGAAGCTAGAGAGATCCACCAGAGATTCGGTAGACGGTCACGTGAATACAGAATGTGATGACGTCACGTTAACTGTTGACGATGAGTCTTGAACTAAGAGTGATGAGAATATAATTGTACAGAAGACAACGATTTTTGTCTGGTGTCCGTTTGTGTGTATGTATTTATGTTTGTCTAATATTAATTTACTGTTTACAGGCCTCGGGTTTCCCTTCCTTATGTGTCATTAATGTTTATACAATACCAGAAACCTACCCTCTGTTGTATACTACTATTCTTAAGTCTTCCATCATTTACTGAACACAGTATCAAGGTCTTTGTCTTGTTTGGACTGACACGTACTGTAGAATAGGGGAACAACAGAAGTGATTGCGTCATTAATAGGCTGAGGTGCCCATTGTAAACTTCCGGTGTTGTCTTGAGTTTCGCACTAATGACCGGTCAGTAAAGCATCTTTTTTTTGGGGATGCCTAGCTGGCCGGGAGGATAGTGTGATTCGCTTGTATGGCTAGGCGGTGTTGTCGTACGGAAGGTATGGGGTTCGAACCCTGGGTAAGCCACTCGCGTCTGTTGTTTTTCTGTTGTCTGGTGTTCTACTTCTTTATTTCTTACGAGCGCCTGAAAACATACCTTTATGTTTGTCTAATATTAATTTAGTAAACCTACCTGACCGGGTTTGATGACGTGTTGTGTCAGATGTCCAGGTTACAAGAACAGCATCTCACTTCTCATCTTTCAAATGGACAACATTTCTCACTTACCAGTTTTCTCCTTGAACAAAGCAGTGTTGCAAAGAGAAGAATAATATTCATAATGTTTTTTTCTTGTTGAACAAAACAGTGTTGTAAAGTGAAGAATAATGTACATTTTTTATTTCTTGTTGAACAAAACAGTGTTGTGACGAGAAGAATAATGTACATTTTTTATTTCTTGTTGAACAAAACAGTGTTGTGACGAGAAGAATAATGTACATTTTTTATTTCTTGTTGAACAAAACAGTGTTGTAAAGTGAAGAATAATGTACATTTTTTATTTCTTGTTGAACAAAACAGTGTTGTAAAGTGAAGAATAATGTACATTTTTTATTTCTTGTTGAACAAAACAGTGTTGTAAAGTGAAGAATAATGTAAGTAAATTTTTTTCTTGTTGAACAAAACAGGGTTGTAAAGTGAAGAATAATGTACATTTTTTATTTCTTGTTGAAGACGACAGTGTTGTAAAGTATAGGACTAGTGTATAAAGTACCTTGCATCTCTGGATAAATTAAACGTGTCATATATTCTCTAACACTTCAAACACTGATAATGCCACTCACGTGACTTAAACTCATATCAGATAGTCTACCAGTACTTAGAGACCAGCATCAGAAACACAAGACTCACGACTGAAAGAGAAACTGTTCGAATACATTTACAAATACTTCAGCTGGCTCTTGATAACAACACATTCGAAAGATGGGGGTCTGCAAGATCTTAGCCCATCTTTATGACTTCTCTTCCCTCCAAAACTAGTTTGAGCTGACATAATTGTTCTCCTAGGACAACTCAGTTATTGTAAACAGAAATTCAGACTTCCAAAGTTATTTAACAAACACACGTCCTACATACCACGTCAGAAATCCCACATCCTCATCCTAAAACCTACATCCCACATCCTATATCCTACATACTACATCCCATATCCTATATCCCACATCCTATATCCTACATCCCACATCCTACATACTAAATCCCATATCCTACATACCACAGCCCATATCCCACATCCTATATCCCACATCCTACATACAACATCCTACATCCCACATCCTACTTGCCACATCCCATATCCCACATCCTATATACCACATCCCATATACTACATCCCACATCCTACATACTACACCCCATATCCCACATACTACATCCTACATCCCACATCCTACATCCAATATCCTACTGTAAAATGCAATCTTTACTATCTTGCAATATAATACATTTATATACTTATTATGTTCGTAAATATTTTGTAAACAAAGTATTTCCTTTTTTAAGTGCTTAAGGAGAAGTCATTTTTGAGTTACTTCCCTTGAAAGGAGTTCCGTCATCTTCGATCGGACTCCGCGGACGAATCTAGGCCTACTGCGATTTATTCTTTGGCTGGGTAGGAATAGATTGTTCTTGCTTCAGTATATCTATGGCCTGAATTTATACGTAGTGTTTGTATGAGTAGGACGAGTCTGTCTTATAGATGTATATCTTTACCTTTCTAAGTCGAACTATGTTGGTTGTCGCTAGAAAAGGTCAAAGGCTATGCAGCGGAAGTATCGCTAGCAGGGGGTGTGATTCATGGCTGTCATCCTGTCGGGATGTCGAATTTTGTTGTAGCCGGCTTATCGCCGAAAGTGATCTATAAGTAGATGGGGAAAAGTGATAGTCATTTAGACATGTTGTATGTACTTTACCCCAGTGTTTATTCTCTTTTGCCAAGGAATGGCAAAGTTATATTTCGCATAGAAAGGTAAAACCACAATTTATTATGAACTTGGGCTTCGCCATCGTTGTCGATAAGCAGATGCACAGTGGTACTTTTGAAAAGAATATTTATTCAAAGGAAGATGACATTCCTATGTATCAGCACTAGATTATATGATATTATTCAATTACCTCTATGATAGAAGCTACGAAGAAATGAGGACATTTAACGAATGACCAATTTTGGTCTGTATCCAATAGTGAGTGAAGCTCACGAGAGAAGCACAGCCATGTTGAAATCCATATACTTTGTATTTATCGAGTGAGAAAAAGGGATGCCTGTACTATCGCTCGATGAACCAAGAGATCACTGCTACATGTGAGAACCCATGTCTGGGATTCCTATATCTTTATGAAAAATATATATATTGAACTTTACGTGAAGGGATATTCGCTAGACGAGGTTAAGTCTAGGAGCCTTCCTATATATTGGTTATGGACTGACGTGCCCAGTCAGTAAAGCCAGATGATTTACATGATGGAACTCTGAATGCTTATTTACGAACGCTCCATTATGATATTTGCCAAGCATGAATGCTAACTTAAGATGATATTCCTGTGACCAACATTATGCTGTCTATGTCGACATTTGTTCCTGTAACCATACACGTACTGTCCAAGTGTGCGTCTCATTAAATGTTATAAAAAGACCACCGTAGTTCCAGTACTTCTTGAATTCGAACAGTGTGAGTATGAGTGATGTACTACCAACCTGACAACTCTATCGAATCATTCTACCATTCGCGTACTGACATTCATATACACACTCATTGTCTACACTCACATTCTTGTCGGAGCTTCATCACGTTCCAGGACAAGATGACCTGTATGACCAAAACTGTGCTGGGTTTAATGAGTTGACAATCGTTACACTTTACTACACCAGTCCCAACATCTACATTTATCAACTGGTGGACATTCACGGCATTTAACAAATAAACATGATTTAACAACTGGTGTGCCAGCTTCCTGGGTCAACCTGCACAGTGACCATATTGAGAAGTAAACTACTGAGACCAGACGTTCCTTGGGGTCTGTTACGACACACAAATACATCAACAGTACAACTCTACAGTGATGTCAGCGTGACCTGTCCTGTCGAGAGTATGCAGTAACTAGGTCAGCGTTTGTTGACATTTGGTTCGTTGGACATTTGCCATACAACTGACAGTGTTACACAGCAAGCTTGGTTGAAACATAGAACATTACACATCAGGACTGGAGAATATTTGACAGTGTTTGCGAAAGGGAATGTTATTGAACTGAGAAGTCCTACATCGATTGTTATCATTCACATCAACGATGGAGCTTCTATTTCTGTGTTGAATTTAAAATAATTAGACCAGAAGTATTTGTTTAATAAAGTACCACAGTACTGTACTATTAGGCAGTGTAACTGAGCCTTCTTTTCAACACATTCTTTCTGCAACACTCTATTTACATCATATTGCCATACTATTTATGCATTTATGTATTTATGTTTAAATATTTATATGTGATATTTGTTTGTATCCAGCGGGTTGTTGTTTTGGTTGGGCGGTGTCACACAACAGAGTATCCCACGTAATAGAGGGTCTGATGTGTGCGTTTCTATAGGTGCAATTTTCTTGATTGAAAATTTGCTGCGACAGCTGTTGCTATTAGTGTTAGCTGTGAAGACTGTACTCATTGTTGTTTTTGTAATATTCCTCTGTTCTTTAGTTTGTTTTGATTTGTTTGTAATTTGTTGGTCTACCCTATTCTATCTTTCAGTTCTATTCTCAATTTATATTTATACTGTGGCGTTATTTGTATTTGTTATCCTCTTGCGGTTTATCTTTTATAGTTTTTCCCATTTGATTTATTTCATTTCCGCAAATGTTTTCATGTTCTTCTGTATAACTGTTTTGTTTTGTGCCTGATCGACATACACTATTTAAAATATAGTTGATCATATAAATTGATGTACAAGAATCAACTGATAGTTAATTGCTATTGCTAAAGGTACACAGTTGATGATATAAAACACTATTTCCGGTGCACTGCACTTATATTATAGAGTGAACCAGCAACTTATAGCTGTTATTATATAAGGATTTATACAAGACCTTTGTAAGGCTTGTTTCCCACAGTGATTGGGATAGTTAAGTACTATTTTCCACAGGTTACAAAGTTATCATACAAGGTCTTTGATTAAGACTAAGAAAGTGAATTTATTTACTTTTGCAAATTACTGATCTTATTAGACAAGATGTCTACATTAGATTATTTTATCACACAAGGCAAAGCTCTTGATAAGACTGGTCAGCAATTAGAAGAATGGGCAGTTGCTCAATATGACAAAGCATTAGCTGCTGCTGCTGAAGAAAGAAAAGCATTGATTGAAGAAAAGAAATTAGCAGCTGAGGAGAAAGATTAGAAGCTGAGGAAAAAAAATTACAAAGAGAGGATGAACAAAAGAAATTGCAGATACAGACTGATGAAAAAAGATTCCAGATGGAAATGGAAAAAGAGAAAAGAAAAGATGAAGCTGCTGCAGAAGAGAAAAAATTACAAGCTGAAGCTCAAGAGAAAAAAGCAATAAGAGAACATGAACACAAAAAAGAACTTTTAGCATTTGAGTTAGAAAAGTTAAAGTTAACAAACATAAGTAATGTTAATCAAGCATCTGGTGGTAATGGTAAACCCTTTACTTACAAGGTCAAGGTACCAGCGTTCAACCCTTCCAGTGATGACATAACATTCTGGCTAAATAGATTTGAACGCTCTTGTCGAGCCCATAATGTGGACAAATCACAATATGCTAACCAGTTATCAGAAAATCTGAAAGGTGATTCTCTGACTAGTTTAAGTTTGGTTGAAGAGGCTGACAAAGATAACTATGATGTTATTAGGGCAGCCTTATTAAAGAAGTATCAGTTGTCTGAAGAGGGTTATCGGAAGTTGTTTAAGACAATGGTGCCTGAGGCAGGTGTAGAATTCTCAGAATTCATTGCAAGGACACGTCTTACATTTGATCGTTGGATTGAGCTATCCAAAACAGAAAAGACTTATGAAGCCCTTATGGACTTGATACTCAGAGACAAGATTATGTCAAGTATAAATAAACCTTTCCTCGAATTCTTACATGAGCGTAAACCTAAGTCTCTAAAAGAAATGGAACAGTATTGTACCCAATACGTCACTGCACATCCGGACGTAGCTATTAGCAACAGTAAGGTTAAAGAAGGTATGCCAGTTGCTTCTGCAACACCATACAACCCTAATCACTCTCACAAATTCCAAGGACCTCAAAATAGGTTTAATAAAAAAGGTAACTATTACAGTTATCAGAACCAAGGTAACCAATCATTTCAGGGTTCTTCTTCGAATACCTGGAGAAGAGCTGACAGCCCTCGATTCAGGGGTGGTCATAATTACAGGAACTTTCGCAAAGGAAGTCATTCTAGAAACTATCCAAGTTTTCCTTCATGGAGACAACAAGATCATAATTACAGAGATACTCATTATAATGAATATGATGATAGTAACCAAAGGAGCTATGATTCAAACCCGAGTAGGGGTTATAATAGTGGAAACAATGATAAGTACAGAGGCAATAATAACAGAGGTAGAGCACAATTCAAAAAACATAAAGCTCATTACCAGGCGAACTCTGCACAGCAAGAGTCCCACGAAGCCTATAAACAAAATAAAGATAATGATGACTCTAATAATATGGCATGTGCCGCTTTTGATTTTGGGAGAGCATCTCAGTGCCCCCAATGCAAAACATTATTTGAGCCAAACACAGTGTCTACTTTAAGCTGTGGCCATCCTCTTCCCGCTCTTCCTGCGTCAATCGCGCATGATGGGAGAGGTTCTCTTGTCTTACACAAAGGTTTAGTAAATGACAATCCAGTCTCAGTACTTTTTGATTCTGGATGCACAACTATTGGGGTTAGGCAGTCACTCATAGATCCTTCTCATTCTACAGGCAAAGTAGTCAAATGCGTAACATTTGGCGGCACCATAGAGAAATACTCTACCGCTATCATTAGGATTGCTACTCCTTTCTTCACAGGAGATGTACACGCATGTCTTTTGCCGAATCCGATCGCTGATCTTATCATCGGTCGCATTCACGGAGTCAAAGAATGCACTCCGGAGCAAATTTCCGTTTGGGAAAATCAAAATATGCAATCTGCTAATGCGGTAGTCACTAGAGCTCAAGCTCTCAATATGCCTGAAACTTCATCTGTTGAAGATAATGAAGTGCATAACCAAGATGATCCCTTGGTAATTTCTCGTGACTCGTTTATAAAACAACAAGAAGAAGATCCGACTCTTAAGAAATTCTTCACTCTTGTAACGAAAGGTGATCCGAATAAAGATTCAAATTGTAAATCTTGGATTACAATGAAGGATGGCGTACTTGTACGTATGGTGCAAGACTCCACTAAGTCAAGTCATTCTCAGATTCTTGTACCCAAGAATTTGAGAGTTAAGATCTTACAACATGCACACGACTCTCAGTGTGCTGGTCACATGGTTTTTCCCGTACAAAGTCAAGAGTTCTTGCGGCTTTCTTTTGGCCTTTTGTGAACAAGGACATACGGATCTATTGTCGATCCTGTAAAGTATGTCAAGAAGTCAAATCCAAAGGTCCTCGTCATGCTGCGCCTATTCAGGCTGCAGATATTCCTATTCGTCCATTCCAGAAAATGGCGATAGACATCATTGGTCCATTCAAGATCAAATCTGCTAGAGGACATCAGTTTATCTTAACGTGTGTAGACATGTGCACACGTTGGCCAGAGGCTATCCCTCTAAAGAGCATTACTACCGCTGACATTGCAGATGCTCTTTGGCTTATATTTTCTCGTCTGGGATTCCCCGGAGAAATATTATCAGATCATGGCACCCAACTGATATCGGATACCATGTCTCAAGTAATGTCTACTCTACAGATAGAGAGATCTTTGAGTAGCATCTATCATCCTATGTCCAATGGGATGGTCGAGTGACTAAATAGAACACTTAAGAACTTATTAGGGAAGATAACTGAGGATCATCCTCAAGATTGGGATAGGGTTTTACCCGCGGCCCTCTTCGCGTACAGAGAGGTCCCCAATGAACATACAGGGTTTTCTCCCTTTGAACTTGTCTTTGGCGCGCGACCGCGCGGCCCAATGTCTTTGCTGCATGATCTTATAACAGCTGACAATATTGACGATGACACAAAATCTTCTTACGAGTATGTCATCGCGCTGAGACAAAAGATTATCGAAGCATGCAAATTGGCAACGTCCTCTTCTGAATTTGCTAAGCAGAAGGCAAGACAATTTGCTAATAAGAAGAGAACTTTACGACAACTTTGTCCTGGTGACAAAGCATTTGTTTTGCTACCTTGTCGTGAAAACAGACTCCTTATTAGTTGGAAAGGTCCGTACGATATAATATCGAAAATTTCAGATGTTGACTACATCGTCGATATTAACGGGAAGCATAAAACCTTCCACATCAATATGCTTACGGAGTTCCATGAACGTCCTGACTATCTACAGCCTATTTTCCAGGCAACGGACGATTCTCATGTCAAACATGGTCATTACTCATCACTGTCTGTAATACAGGATGAGGAAACAAGTTTTTCGGATGTTAATCTTCCGCTTCCAATGATCCCACTTCATTCTAGTGAATCATGGAAAGACGTTACTGTTTCTCCTGATTTGTCTCTAGGAGAACAGCGACAAGTTTCGTCTATGTTACAAACATTTCAGGATGTCCTCACTGACATCCCTGGACAAACTCATGTCATTGAGCATGACATTGTTCTAACTGAACATACTCCAATTAGGGTTAGACCTTATCCTATCCCTATACATTTCCAAACACAGGTTGAAAAGGAGTTGGATGAAATGATAGATTTACAAATAATCGAACCATCCACTTCTGCATATTCTTCGCCGATGGTTATTGTTCGAAAAAAAGACAATAACATACGTCTTTGCGTTGACTATCGCAAATTGAATCAAGTTACGAAGTTCGATGCTGAACCTATGCCTTTACTAGAAGAGCTACTTACTCGTCTTTCTAAATCGCATTTTTTCACTAAACTTGATTTGTCTAAAGGATATTGGCAAGTTCCATTATCCGAACGCGCCAAACCTCTTACCGCTTTCTCTACTCCCAGAGGCCTTTTCCAATGGAATTTTATGCCTTTCGGCCTTATGAACGCACCAGCTACATTTGTACGCATGATGCGTCGAATCCTATCGTATCGGTCAGATGTCATTGCTTATCTAGACGACATCTGTCTTTTCAGCGATACTTGGGAAGATCACTATTCAGGGTTAGTTGAATTTTTATCAACTCTGCGTGAGTATAACCTGACAGCAAAACCATCCAAAGCTTGTATTGGCTTTAGCGAAATTGCTTTCTTAGGCCATCGAGTAGGTCACGGTTTCTTGAAGACAGAAGACCATAATATCACTAAGATACTTAACATCTCTATCCCTAGGACTAAAAAGCAAGTGCGAAGTCTTTTAGGTCTCATACAATTTTATGGACGTTTCATTCCGAATCTGTCCTCTATCATGGCACCTCTCTCTACACTATTAAAGAAAGGGTCGCCTAACATGGTTCACTGGTCTCATGAATGCCAATCTTCACTAGAGAAGATCAAAACTATGTTTTCATCACCACCTATTTTAGTGTTACCTACAACAGATAAGACATTTGTTCTTCGTAGTGACGCTTCATCCACTGGGATTGGAGCGGCACTAATGCAAGAGTACTCTGGAACTCTGCATCCTGTAATGTATATATCCAGAAAACTTAATGCTGCAGAAAGGAATTACTCGGTTTTAGACCGTGAATTATTGGCAATGGTTTGGTCAATTCTCAAACTCCAAAGATTCCTTCTGGGCGCGCATTTCGTAGTGGAAACTGACCAAAAAGCTCTTACGGCTATCCAAAGTAAGAACTTGAAGAGCTCGAGATCAACTCGATACGCAATCGCTCTTCAACCTTTTCATTTCTCGGTACGAGCTATCCGTGGTTCAGAAAATTTGATGGCGGACATTCTGTCCAGATGCCCACATGATGCCACTTAACTGTTAAATATTGGATTTTTTAAATATGTATAACTTTACAACAGTTATTTTTTGTTTCTTTACTAAGATACACATTTGTAATTTAATAATAGAATGATAATATCGCTACTTAGCGGTTTATTGATGTTTATTCACCGCTGTTCTTTGATGATTGTTTCTTCATAAATCATAAATTTAAGATTATAGTGTGAATTTTTGGTATGCATTGTATAATTACCAGAATTGTATTATACGTACATCACACCTTCCTGGAAACATTTATTCGTAGAGAAACAATTTCTCTCAGATTTTGAGATATAGTCTCACCGGTCATATTAGGAATTATAGTTATTCCTGATATTTTCATCTGCGCAGTATTCTTGCGTTGTGAGCCTATTCTACGTTGCTCCTAGATGTATTTAAAAAAAAAATTTTATTTTTTTTCCCGGGAGGTGTGGTAAGACTGTAAAGTGCAATCTTTACTATCTTGCAATATAATACATTTATATACTTATTATGTTCGTAAATATTTTGTAAACAAAGTATTTCCTTTTTTAAGTGCTTAAGGAGAAGTCATTTTTGAGTTACTTCCCTTGAAAGGAGTTCCGTCATCTTCGATCGGACTCCGCGGACGAATCTAGGCCTACTGCGATTTATTCTTTGGCTGGGTAGGAATAGATTGTTCTTGCTTCAGTATATCTATGGCCTGAATTTATACGTAGTGTTTGTATGAGTAGGACGAGTCTGTCTTATAGATGTATATCTTTACCTTTCTAAGTCGAACTATGTTGGTTGTCGCTAGAAAAGGTCAAAGGCTATGCAGCGGAAGTATCGCTAGCAGGGGGTGTGATTCATGGCTGTCATCCTGTCGGGATGTCGAATTTTGTTGTAGCCGGCTTATCGCCGAAAAAGTGATCTATAAGTAGATGGGGAAAAGTGATAGTCATTTAGACATGTTGTATGTACTTTACCCCAGTGTTTATTCTCTTTTGCCAAGGAATGGCAAAGTTATATTTCGCATAGAAAGGTAAAACCACAATTTATTATGAACTTGGGCTTCGCCATCGTTGTCGATAAGCAGATGCACAGTGGTACTTTTGAAAAGAATATTTATTCAAAGGAAGATGACATTCCTATGTATCAGCACTAGATTATATGATATTATTCAATTACCTCTATGATAGAAGCTATGAAGAAATGAGGACATTTAACGAATGACCAATTTTGGTCTGTATCCAATAGTGAGTGAAGCTCACGAGAGAAGCACAGCCATGTTGAAATCCATATACTTTGTATTTATCGAGTGAGAAAAAGGGATGCCTGTACTATCGCTCGATGAACCAAGAGATCACTGCTACATGTGAGAACCCATGTCTGGGATTCCTATATCTTTATGAAAAATATATATATTGAACTTTACGTGAAGGGATATTCGCTAGACGAGGTTAAGTCTAGGAGCCTTCCTATATATTGGTTATGGACTGACGTGCCCAGTCAGTAAAGCCAGATGATTTACATGATGGAACTCTGAATGCTTATTTACGAACGCTCCATTATGATATTTGCCAAGCATGAATGCTAACTTAAGATGATATTCCTGTGACCAACATTATGCTGTCTATGTCGACATTTGTTCCTGTAACCATACACGTACTGTCCAAGTGTGCGTCTCATTAAATGTTATAAAAAGACCACCGTAGTTCCAGTACTTCTTGAATTCGAACAGTGTGAGTATGAGTGATGTACTACCAACCTGACAACTCTATCGAATCATTCTACCATTCGCGTACTGACATTCATATACACACTCATTGTCTACACTCAACCTACATACCACATCCCATATCCTACATTCCACATCCTACATACCCCATCCCATATCCCACATCCTACATACCACATCCCATATCCCACATCCCATATCCCACATCCTATATCCTACATCCCACATCCTATATCCCACGTCCTACATTATACATACCACATCCCATATCCCACATCCTACATCCCACATCCTATATCCCACATCCTACATACTACATCCTACATCCCACATCCTATATCCCACATTATAAACTCGACTACATACACTGCACATTTGAAATAAGGCACTCCACAACACGTACTATTAACGCACTTCAAATATGCCGCATTAGAAACCTGACACCGTAAATTCCACACCAGAAATCAGACATCACACGGTAGATACCTTACATTCTACATCTCACATTAGAAACCACACATCCTAAATTTTACATCTCACATTGAGAAACCACACATTCTACAACTCACATTAGAGACCACACATCCTACATCTCACATTAGAGACCACACATCCTACATCTCACATTAGAGACCACACATCCTACATCTCACATTAGAGACCACACATCCTATATTCTACATCTCACATTAGAAACCACACATTCTACATCTCACATTAGAGACCACACATCCTACATCTCACATTAGAGACCACACATCCTACATCTCACATTAGAAACCACACATCCTTCATTATATAAACCAATAAAACGGTATTGAATCAGTTTTACAAATAACGGTTCACATCCTTCATTCTACATCTCACATTATAAACCACACATCCTACATTCTACATCTCACATTAGAAACCACACGTCATACATTCTATATCTCACATTAGAAACCACACATCATACATTCTGCATCTCACATTAGAAACAACCTAGATAAAGAAGGGAACAAACTGTGGAAACTAGTTAGAGCTTTGAACAACGAAGAACCTTATAAAAATCACATCACAATCAAACAAGGTGAAAATATGCTCTCGGGAAAAAAAGCTGCAAATGCACTCAGGGAACACTATGCTGGTGCAAACCACATTGATGTCCCTATAGACAGAAGAAAGGCCATCACTGATGAACAAAGGAACTACACGGACAGACCAGTAGGAAGATGGTATTGGAGCAGGGTGTTCCCCAAGGGTGAGTCCTGTCACCCACGTTGTTCCTCACATATATTAATGACATATCAGAGAATATTCCAAGAAGAACTCACAATGCCTCCTTTGCAGACGACTTAGCCCTGTGGATCTCAGAGGAATATATCACTACGGCAAGCATTCGGAAGCCCTAACATCATTGGAGGAGTGGGCCAAGGCATGGCTAGTAAAGATAAATGAAGGGAAAACATCTTTCACAGTGTTTTCTCTCTCAAACAAACCACAGATCTCCAAATTGGTGCTAAATGGGAAAAATCTACATCTGGATGACAACCCAAACTACCTAGGAATTACCTTTGATTGCCGCTTGACTTGGAAAACCCAGATTGAGAAAAACAGGACAAGAGCAAGGCAGAGAATGGCAATCATGAAAAAACTTGCTGGCACGGGTTGGGGAGCAGATGAGAGAGTACTAAAGAAGCTATATACTGGGCGAGTGAGACCAGTCTTAGAATATGGCATTGCAGCATGGTCAACGGCAGCTAAGTCGAACTTTGACAAAATAAACAGAACCCAAAACCAAGCATTGAGAATCATAACAGGGGGCATGAAGTCAACACCCATAAAAGAGTTGGAAAAGATTACTCACCTCCAGCCAATGGAGGATAGAAGAGACAGCAGAGCCCAGCAACAAGTCGAGAAATTCAGGAGGCTGATAGACCACCCAATGCACCAGAGAATAAATGGACTTGGAAGGGGAAGACTGAAGCGAAGCAACTTTGTAGAGACAGTCAAAACAAAGATGAGAGCAGACCCCATAAACGCAATATCAACAGCTACACGAAAATGTACTGCACACAAGCTACCAATTTAGAAACAACAGTGCTTCCCTGAAATGATAGAAAACGTTCCTGGTATTGAGAGAAAGAACAGCCAAAATGAAGCAGAAAGTAGAGTCCTAACCACAAAATATATAGAGAAACATTACCCAAGCAACACCTGGATCCATGCATACACAGATGGATCAGCAACTAATGCAACAGAAGATGGGGGTGGAGGAGTCTTCCTGAGCTTAAGCAATGGCACACAAAAAAAGTTAGCAGTCGCAACAGGGAAATTTTCAAGTAACTTCAGAGCAGAGGCAGAGGCCTTAAAACTGCATTAGAAATTCTAATGACAGAAGAAAGCTCAGAGAGACCAGTAGCTATTTTCTCAGATGCGCTGTCAGTGTTACAACGCTGAAAAGTCAAAGTAATGCTGAACTGGATGACCTAAGAGTAACACTTCACAGACTATGTCAGCAGTACAAAAGAGTCGTGATACAGTGTATCCCTTCTCACTGCAACATCCCTGGAAATGAAGAGGCTGACAGATTGGCAAAGGAAGGGGGAAAACTTCCTCAACTTGACACAAATATGACCTATGAGGAGTCCAAGAGTTTTATCAAGCGCAGGTACAGGCACAAGTGGGAAGAAGAGCATCCAGGCCACACAAAAAATGATCCGTATTACCAGCTCAGCAGAAGTGAACAAGTGGTAATCTTCAGACTTCGCACTGGTCATAACAGATTGAGATACCATCTATTCAACAAATTAAAGATATGAACTACTGATGAGTGTGACTGTGGCACCGATAAAATGACTGCCGAACATCTGCTTCAAAGGTGCCCAACATATAAGGAACAGAGAAAACGCACATGGCCATCACCAGGACCATTCCTAGAGAAAATCTTTGAACTTATTCAAGTTGACATCTGAGGGTGAACGAAGAAGAAGAAGAAATTAGAAACCATACATCCTACATTCTAGATCTCACATTAGAGACCACTAATCATGCATTCTATATCTCACATTAGAAACATACATCCTACATTCTATATCTCACATTAAAAACCACACGTCCTACATTCCACATCCCACATTAGAAACCACACGTCATACATTCTACATCTCACATTAAAAACCACACATCCTGCATTCCACATCCCACATTAGAAACCACACGTCATACATTCTATATCTCACATTAAAAACCACACATCCTACATTCCACATCTCACATTAGAAACCACACATCCTACATTCTACATTAGAAAACACATATCTTCCATTCTACATAACACATTAGAGACCACAAATCCTACATTCTACATCTCACATTAGGGACCACTCATGCATTCTATATCTCACATTAGAAACCATACATCATACATTATATATCTCACATTAGACACCACACATCCTACATTTCACATCTCACATTAGAAACCACACATCCTACATTCTACATATCACAATATAAACCACACATCCTACATTCTACATCTCACATTAGAAACCACACGTCATACATTCTACATCTCACATTAGAAACCACACATCATACATTCTACATCTCACATTAGAAAACCACACATCCTACATTCTACATATCACATTAGAAACCACACAACCTTCATTCTACATCTCACATTAGAAACCACACAACCTTCATTCTACATCTCACATTATAAACCACACATCCTACATTCTACTTCTCACATTAGAAACCCCACAACCTACATTCTACATCTCACATTAGAAAACACACATCATCCATTCATCATCTCACATTAGAGACCACACATTCTACATTCTACAGCTCACATTAGAAACCACACATTCTACATTCTACATCTCACATTAGAAACCACACATCCTACATTCTACATCTCACATTAGAAACCACACATCATACATTCCAAGTGCGATCCACACACACACATACACAGCCATCTCCACAGTCATGATCCCGCGTCATCCTTGCTCGAGACACAACAACAACAAATAAAAGCGGCAAAGTTCATGACGTCATCAATCAATCAGTCAATACCCTTTAGCTCCCCAAGGAGCATAGGCCTTCAACAAACACATGCCAAGTCTTCCTGTCCTGTGCCATCCGCTCAAGTTCTTTCCATGTTTTCTTCATCATTTTCACCTCTGTATCCAGTTCTCTTCTCCGTGTGTTTTTTGGACTACATCTGCTTCTCTTTCCTTGTGGATTCCAGAACAAGGACAGCCTTGTAATGCTATCAACAGGTTTCCTCAATGTGTATCCTATCCATCGCCAGCGTCTTCTTCTCAACTCTTGTTCCACTGGCACTTGTCTGGTTCTTGTCATCAATTCCACATTTGTGACTTTGTCATACCATTTCAGTCTTTCTATTCTACGCAAGCACCCGTTTATAAAAGTCTAGCTTTTTGGTTGTTGTTTCTTGTTGTTCTCCATGTCTCAGAGCCATACAATAGGACTGACTTCACATTTGAGTTGAAGATTCTTATTTTCGTGTTGGACTTGATTTCTCTTGACCTCCATATGTTTCCCAATGCAATGAAAGCTCCTCTTGCTTTTTGTATTCTTATTTTGATATCACTGTCTGTCCCTCCAACTTTGTATACATTACTGCCAAGATATGTGTACAATTCTACATCTTTTAGTGGTGTTTCTTCATGTTCAACCTTGTTATCATTTATTGCATTTATTCTCATAATCTTTGTCTTTTCCTTTGTATTTTTAGGCTCACTTGTTGTGACCTCTCATCGAGTATATTCATTTTGTCTTGCATCTGATTATGGTTATGGGACAGAAGAGCCAAGTCATCTGCAAAATCCAGATAATCAAGCCGTTTAGTCAGATTCATCTGGATTCCATTTCTGTTGTGTGATGTTGATGTTTTCATAACCCAATCTATTGCTAGTAAGGCAAGAAATGGAGACAAGAGGCATTCCTGTCGCACTCCCGTTTTAGTCCCAAAAGGTTCTGTAAGTTGTCATTCATGAAGAATTCTGCATGTCCTGTCTTCATAGGTCTTATTTATTAAATTAATGATCTTCATGGGAATTCCATAATGCCTCATCAATTTCCAGAGTGATTCTCTATCTACACTGTCAAATGCCTTTTCGTAGTCCACAAATCTAATGTACAGCGGTGAATTCCATTCCAGACTTTGTTCAGCTATTATTCTCAATGTGGCTATCTGGTCTGTACAGGGATCTGTTTTGTTGAAAGCCTGCTTGTTCATCTCTCAGGAACTTATCTATGGACTCTTTTAATCTCTCAAGGATGATTCTGTTTAATACTTTTCCTGGCACTGATAGTAACATTATTCCTCTATAATTTGTGCACTCTTATAAATTTCCCTTCTTAGGCAACTTGACCAGATAACCTTCCTTCCATTCTGCTGGTATTTCCTCTCTCTCCCAGACTTTGCCAAGTAGTTTGTAAAATATCTCTTTAGAGGTATCAATATGTGTTTTGATGGCCTCTGCTGTAATGCCATCTGGACCAGCTGCTTTTCCATCTTTCAGAAGCTCTATGGCTTTCTTTTGTGACCGCGCAATGTTCGCAAGCTTCGTCTGCAGCATTGCTTTAGACAAAATAGTCTATTATAATAAAACAGAAGAGTTAATTTAAAAGCGCACATACGAGCACATGCGGGGATATTTCTCAGTTTAAAAGTTTCAAACTAGAATGCAGTTTCACAATTAGTTGACCCTGATATCAGAAGCTTTCAATCAGGGGGACACTTAACCAAAACAAAAAGCATCACTCTTGTTGGTTGGTAGAATTACGTGCAGGTCATCTGCATATCTGTGCATGGGAACGTTACTCGTGTTGTTTGGTAGAATTACGTGCAGTTCACTGGGTGCTGCTACTGTAAACTTTGAGTCACAGATTTTTAAGTTTGATACGATGGTTCTCACACTTTTTAGAGACCACTATCAATTAACATCAAAAACAAAGACAAAGGAATTTATTTTTGACTGACACTTTATTATATTTATAAGAGAAAGGAATGTAATATTGATTGACGTTAATTACATTTATAGGAAAAGGAATGTAGATGTAATTATAAATAATAGTCATTTATCCACGTAGAACACCTGCACTGGTACAATTGAGTCGTTTAATTAGGACGTGAGAAAGACAAGATACGTGCTGAAATCAGCATTTTACACTGTTGTCAGGTTTACAGAAATCAGGGACTCCGGACACTTTCCCAGAAAACAACAGAAAAAACAGGTGCCGGGTGCAAAAATGACGGGATATAAATACAATGGTTAGCGCGGTCAACAGGAGATTTTCGCTAGAGATTTTTAGAGATTTGGGATTTTTGATTTGAGATTCAGATAGAGATAGAGATTTGTAGAGAAGAGAACTAAAAATGTAGGAAGTTTGTCATAGGTCGTGCGTTGGATTAGCCAGTGTTCGGCGTTTGAAATGATATTGTAGGAAAGAAGTGTAGATTTTTATAGCTAGTGTTTTGTAGAGAATAACTAATAATAATAATACAAGTTAAAAAGAGCATTTCTAGATAATCTTAGCTAGTGTTAGAATAACTTGTCATTTAAGTACAGAATACTGGAGAGGGTATTTCGTAGAGCTCTAGAGTTTCGGGGCGACTCTGTGGGTGCTCTCATATACTTTGTGGTTTGCTTTATTATGGCGGATTATTTGTCGAGTAATAGAGTATTGGGCATGGCTCTGAATATTCCAAATGATTCTGAGGATTGTAAAGAAGTAAGAAAGAGAGATAGTGGTTCTCAAACTGTTAACCAATGATCTTAACCCGCTAAGGTGACTTGTGAATCACTGGCGGCTCTTAAGTAATTTTAAAGTAAATATTATTCTGCGTGTTGGCGCTATAGAATATGTAATGAATATTTATATCTTCACGCCGTTGGTGGAGCGGTTGTAGTGAAGTGATAATGTGTGATCCTGCAGACTGGCAGGTAATAAATAAATAGTGGTGATTTTTATTTCAAGCGCTTAGCTGTTGATGCCACTTGTAAGTAAACATATTGAGAACCACTGACTCGATACATAATTATAGATACTGTAGAACGTAATGAGAAATGTTCATTGAATATTAAGAAAAATGATGTTGGTAATCTAAATGAGATTTGAGAATCAGTGTAACTTTTGAGTTGACACATTTTATATGTAATAATGAGAACAATGATTCTCAAGGTTTTTGTCATGATGGAAACAAGATATAAATATACTACTGGACAAAAGTTAAGGGCCGCCATTCAGTTTAGACAAGGTTTATATAATTGATTGGCAAACTGTAAAGACAAGTGAAAATGTCATTAAAACTGAGCTCAGAGAAATGTGTATACATTTCTGTGTGCACTAGGTTAATTTTTTTTAAATGTCCAAAAACTGGGTCACTTTAACCCGCACGTGAAAATTGCCATTGTTGCTGCAAAAACTCATGGTTTTTGCAACACGCCCCACTAGTTCAAAAGGTGAAAAAGTGAGTTGAATTTGAATGCACGTGGAAAATGATAATCGGTAAAGAGTCTTCACCGTTGGTATGCAATAAATCAGTATGACAAGTGGTCGAAATGATCACTGCATTAGCCATGCCACCGTCTCAGCACTGTAGACCGTGGTCGAGCCATGGCATGGATTCAGGATGGTCAATCTGTTCGTCATGTTGCAAGACGTTTAGCAGTGTCCCACTCTACCATTCAGAGACTTCTTGAGAGATTTCAATTTACCGGATATTTGGAAAATCGACCCTGCTCAGGAAGAATTATATAAACCTTGTCTAAACTGAATGGCGTCCCTTAACTTTTGTCCATTAGTATAATTAAAGATAATTAAGAACAAGGATTCTCACATTGTATAGAATAGGACCAGATAGAACTAGAGTTAGAAGGACATGAAACTATACCTAATATTGTTGGTTGTGTAAATAGGCATGCTTTAATATTCTTATATCCAACTTTTAATCTTAATAAACATTTTATTATTTACTGGATTGTCGTCAGTGATTAAGCTAATTATTGTTAGTGGTTTTAGAAAATGTTTGTCAGTGAAACAGTTAGTTATCGTGGTGACTTTGGTAAGTGTCGTCAAGGACTTGTGTTACTGTTATTGTGAAATAAATGGAGTCAACAAACTAGAGGTGAGAGATGACATTCCATTATACACAACATCACGAGCCATGAAACACCAACAAGTAGCTGCATTCTCATCCGGAAGAACGAACCTGGGTTGAACAAGGTTGCACACATTCTCATGATGGTGGAAATCAACATCTAGGGCGTTTAGCCTGTCTGACCACTGAACACTTACATAAATTCTTACATGAACGTAACATGTGCCTGGTGTTAATACGGTGCAACCCAATCTGATCAGAACAATTGAACAATTGACATTTCAGTCACGTTTATTTACAAACAAGAAGTGGCACTGACACACTTTATTTCTTCTCTACTTGGTCATTCAAAGCTGATTTGTAGCTCCTCTTCTGCCGGCTGAATGTCTGGGGGATTAGTGGGGGCTGGTCTATTGAGAAGTTCCTCAAAATGTTCTGTCCATCTCTTCATTTGTTCTTGTATATTACTATGCAATTTTCCATTCTTATCTTTTATGAGGCCATTTGCTTGGTTATATTTCCCTGTTAGTTTCTTTGTGTTGTTGTACAGGTCCCTCATATTTCCTTTCGCCACAGCTTTCTCCTGTGATCAATCTCCTTCTCTCGATGCCCTTCCACCATGTCTCGCAGAGACACAAGATATCAATCCTGTAATTTTGCATTTCTTCTGCTACTGTGCAGTTTTCCCTTGTTGTTATAGAGTACGAATATTCCAGGTGCCAATCCTGGAGATTTTCCTAGACGAAAGAAGGTTATTCGGCAACCCAGACTCCTTTCGGCTTTCTCTAGGTTGCTTCATGCGCCTGTTTTCCAGAGGACCTTCTTCTGTCTTGGGCGGCTGAGGTGATTTATTTTCTGTATTTGACTTGTCCATGTTTGTTGAAGTTTTTTGGTAAAAAGTTTTCTTTTACGGGATGGCGTAACCAGC
The DNA here is from genome assembly GCA_024509875.1 of Oreohelix idahoensis. NCBI lineage: Eukaryota > Metazoa > Mollusca > Gastropoda > Stylommatophora > Oreohelicidae > Oreohelix > Oreohelix idahoensis. The sequence goes on along the minus strand of JAMPIV010006184.1, from coordinate 512,548 downwards.
CCCATTCATGACGTCATGGAGTTAATATATTGACCTTCCTACTGTCATATCTATTATTGTTAATTCTGTCTTTTCACATCTATTAGAGACTTATGTCTTTTGATATTGTTGATCTGAATCGACGTCCCTGCATTCCGGGCAAACCCACATGTGCTCCCTCAGCAAATGTCGAAGGGTATGAATGCTAATTGTTTTTGTTGCGCGTTGGTTGGATAAACGCCGGGTGCGTCCTCTAATTCGTCCATCCCAGCTGGTCTTACGTTTGATGCCTAATTCCAGCAATCTTAACCTTGATGATTCATCGACTGCAGTGTCATTCTCTAATAGGCGATCTGTAATTGCACCATTATCTCTCCTTTATCCATATCCAATGCACCTTGTGTGGGTGCTCTTGAAGCTAGTCTGTCAGCTCTTTCATTGGGACCCAAAGATCCAGCAATAGAGAATGCAGTCAGCGACCCATAGCTTGACTGCTTGCGTCAGGGTCAGCGAACCAGAGCTGACCAAGACCCTACTCCACCTCCACGTGGTGGTCCTGGAAACAGGCTGCATCAATGCAGTCTGGCTGAGAGAGTAGGGATCGAAGAGGGAAGGCAAACCCGATCCCAAAAAATGCCATGCTGAAGTCGGATGTGTCGGCCGAAAGGCGCAGATATCGCAGCTCCGGTGTAAACAGACACAACGCAACCAACGTCCTTTTCAGGACGAACGAGGAAGAAGAAGAAGCTCTTTCATTGCCGCGTACTCTTGCATGACCAGACAGTAGATCCACACCAGTTCCTGAAGATTCGGGTCTTCTCTGGAGGTTTTCCATTCGTGTCGGAGGCATGCCTTTCGAAGCATGGATTGTAAGTCTGATACAAAAACCCACCATGTTAATGAAGTCGCAGACAGCCGCCCTAAGGCTGCAGTAGCTGCCTCTACCTCCATTCTCATGCTGGAGGTTGTTATCATGTAAGCGCAGCTTTGTTCAGCGACTTTTCTGCCCTTTACTCTAGCAGAGAAGCCTCACCCTGACTTCTAACCACGAATTACAGACTCATCAGTGTGCAAAATGGCATCATCATTCACAACATGATCATTTATCAGTTGATCAATTTCCAGCTGTGTCCTCCCATTGGCCCAAGTTCTGCACTCTCTGCCAATTCTGAAGATGACTTGTTGGTAATTAATCCAGTTCTCGTCTGATTTACTCCACTCTTCCCCTTTGAATATACTTTCAATTGTGGTCACCTGCTTAATCGTTCCTCTGCCTGTGCTATCCATGGCATCCCCAGCTTTATTCTAGATCCATTAATGCCAGCTATGGTTCCATGTAGGGGATGCCTTTTGTTTGTGATTGCCCGCAAATAGGCTTTTGACTGGGCCTTCGCATATCTTGATCTAATCGACTATAATCCAAACATGTAACGCATCGTCACGATAGGGGTATCTCGCGTATAGCCCAAGACTACATGCATTCCTTTATTTTGAATGCATTCTCTATTAGAGACAGTAATATGTATTTACATCTGTTAGCTGGGGGCTCAGAAAATACGAGGTAATAATTTTCTTCACAGAAGGAATGGAGAATAATAAGTTCATAACTTATGATTTCTATAAATGTCTGTGAGGCTCCCTTAAATAGGAGCATCATCAATCTTCTGTTTGTCTTGGAATTGCCTCCCCTGCTCTGCAGTAGTGGTCCAACAGTGGCCAAAACTCAAGAGTATCTAATATGGGCCTTCAAAGGTGTCTACCTACGCACAAGATTACTCTTGGAAGAGTTGTAGATAGAAGAATAATGATGCTTCTATCTCAAGGGGTCGGCGTCTGTGGCCTAATGGATATGAACGCAGTTTCATAATCCAGATATACCAGGTTCGAAACCTGCTGCAGGCGGTTTGGTGGCAGATCGCTTTGTGTGGATTTTTAACAATGGTATAAGCGCCGTACCGTTCAGAAAGCAATGGCAAACTACTGAACGTAAAAATTGCCTAGAAAAATCACAAACAGCCAATAAAAGCTGCGGTTGATTGCCACGTCCTGTAAAGGATAAGCAACTAACTTTATCTCAAGGGAGTGTTATAAGATATTTAAGAAGTCAAGAACACTGCTGCGTTGGGCAGGGCAATTGTTAACTTGTATCTGATCCGCCGCCTTTTATGAATTTTTAAGCAATGAGTAGTTTAAGCTCGTTCAAGCCCCCACCCTGATTTTACTCAGTGGAATTCTCCTTATTATGATATAGCTCTGTTTAGAATGTAGTTAGTAAATTTGCTGAGACAAACATGCAGTACATTCAAAATGACTAAATCGACGTTAAATATGTATATTTACAAATAACAGATTTAATAATCACTTCGGTTTTAACAGGGTTTAAAAAAATGAATAATTATTTATCAGAAAATTATCATCACTGTGTAATGTAATAGTAGTTTGTAAAGGAGGTCACTTGGCAGCTTTTATGTGTTACTTAGCTGCCAGTGACGGTTCTGCTAATTCTGATGTTTTGGTTCTTGGTAGACTGGATCGCAGATCTCGCTCGTCACTGTTGTAGGGCGCAGCACGTTCCCAGAAGTGTCATGGAGTGTCTACAAAGTTGGTCCCTCGTCTTTAAGCCCCGTCTGATGATGGTATCTATCTTCGACTACAGGCCACTTGTACTCTTTTTGTTCCAGAGATAGTTCCCTCAGCTGGTACCACCAACTATTATGGCAAAAGAAGAGAAACAAATACCCTCTTTGAGTATTGAGTTTCCCGACACATACTTATGTGTCCCCCTCTTTTCATCTTCCTATTCCATCATCCCATCTATCTTCATAACGTTTACCTTTCCTGAGAATTAATCTTAATCCCACTGGGCGAAAAACTATCTCTACATTTAAAATGTTAACAATATATTTCAATATGTTTACATTTGCATCAGTTGAAAAGGTTGTATACTTTCATTGCAGTTAGAGTGAATGTGTTTTACCTTTACACTGGTCGAAAAGGTGAAAGAGTGAATATGTTTTACATTTACACTGGTTGAAAAGGTTGTATACTTTCATTGCAGTTAGAGTGAATATGTTTTACATTTACACTGGTCGAAAAGGTGAAAGAGTGAATATGTTTTACATTTACACTGGTTGAAAAGGTTGAAACTTTCATTACATTTAGAGTGAATATGTTTTACATTTACACTGGTTGAAAAGGTTAATAATATAACAAGTATGTACATAATTTCTGTCATCATCCCCTCCCTGCTCCATATGGAACTTGGGACTACCTCTGCATTTGGTTCTTTATAAGAAACTCGCAATAAAGTAGTTACCAACCCTGGCAGTGGTGGTTCATGAAATCATCATTCTTCTTCTTCTTCCTCGTTCGCCCTGAAAAGGACGGTGGTTGCGTTGTGTCTGTTTAGCCTAAGCTGTGATATCTGCACCTTTCGGTCGACACATCCGACTTCAGCACGGCATTTTTTAGGGACCGGGTTTGCCTTCCCATTGCGATCCGTACTCGCTCAGCCAGACTGCACTGCTGCAGACTGTTTCCAGGACCACCACGTGGAGGTGGAGTACGGTCTTGACCAGCTCTGGTTCGCTGATCCTGATGCAAGCAGTCAAGCTATGGGTCGCTGACTGCATTCACTATTGCTGCATCTTTGGGTCCCATCATCATTCTAAATGCTGAGGTTGCCAGCATCAAATGACTTGGACATCCACTAGCAATTTTCACATATTAATATTCACGTGTCAAAATATACATATTAGTTCACATGTTAATAATGAAAAAATATAGAATTCAAAACGTACAACTTACGCCAATCTTTAGGCTCACAGCCTGCTGGCTCAGAGAAATACAGGCACTTGTAGAGGCCTCTTACACTTGGTCTGGGGTGTTGTTACTTTAACAATAAGTTCCCACTTTGACTTGTGTTTCAGTTTCCTCAGATTCCGGTGTTTCTCGTTAATAATGTTAGTGTTTTCCTGGGCTCTTAAGTCCTCGAGAATTTCAGACAAGTCCGGTCCGGTAAATGAAAGCTGATCTTAGTCTTAACTCTGGCAAGGTCTGGTTGTTTTCTTGGCGCGAGGTAGATTTTCACAGTGTTCTACTTTGGCTGAAGTAACAGGTTATATTGCCTGTCTACCCCCGCATTTGTTTGTTACGATGTTAAGCAGGGCTCCAATCGGAAGGGGTGTTGTGCCTTCATTCCGAGTGCCTGCCAACCGTTTCAAACATGTGTGTTTTGTGGGGTAATTCGAATTATTTCCTCATGTAAATTTCTGCGCGTTACTGCAGAGGTCGTGTCTCTCAAATATGGAACGAAAACATCCGATCCTCTCTCGGTAATGTTTACAAATAACTTCTTACATCTGCCCGGACTATTACAAAATATCCGTTCAGGTGTGTCCGACTGATAAGTACGAGTCTGTATTCTGTCCACAGACGGGTAATTTATCGTCCGGCACGCCTTGTGTAAACCCAACTTTCGGTCACTGACCGGCACATCTTGGATCATCACGAATTATCACTGAGACGAGTGTAAGATGATATGAAAGTACTAAATATCTGCTTTATAGCAGAGAAAGAAAATGTGCCGACCACAGAAATTTAGTACACAAAAAATGTAACTAAATACTGCCGGAGAGGAAAAAAGATTGACCCAATTTTCTGTGACACTATTTAAATCTCTGCCAAAAGAAGTCTTGAGCAAAGATTGATACCTTTAGAACCCTCATCCTTTACTAGTTGTTGACCATTATTGGACAACTACTGCAGAGCAGAGGAGACAAAGCCGCAACAGTGACCGTCAACTAATAAACACTTGTGGTGGACCTACATTGTAATACCTACAATCCTGGCAACACAAAAGTCATATCTCATGACGGATACAGTTATATCTCATGACTGATAAGTCATATCTCTTGATTGATAATTGATACAGTCAATATGAATGATGACGTCATACATCATGTCTGATACCGTCATATCTCATAATTGATACCATCGTATCGTGTGGCTGATACATATATATCTCATGATTTATGCAGTCATATCTCGTGACTGATAAGTCATATCTCATGCATGATAATTGATACAGTCATATGATTGAAACTCATACATCATAACTGATACCGTCATATTTTATGACAGATATAGTCATACCTCATGACTGATACAGTCATACCTCATGATTGATACCATTATATCTCATGCGTGATATCGTCATATCTCATGATTGATACCATTATATCTCATGCGTGATATCGTCATAGCTCAGGATTGATTCCTGTAGTGAAACGGACAGATACAATGTGTCCCTGTAATTGAGTAGTCTGTAGGATTAAATCGCAATATAATTCTATATGGAGTTCACAGCGGAGGAATCACCTAATTATTCTGAGACGAAATGGGAGGCAACCAATTAGAAGTGCCAACAACGAGCCAATCAAAGGCAGAGGTAGTCTTCTTCGTCTTCTGCGTTCGTCCTGACAAGGACGTTAGTTACGTTGTGTCGCCGTTCACAGCAAAGCTGCGATATTTGCGCCTTTCTGCCCGACGCATCCGATGTCAGCATGACATTTTAGAGACCGGGTTTGCCTTCCCTCTTCGATCCCTACTCTCTCGGCCAGACTCCAATGATGCAGACTGTTTCCAAGACCACAACTTGGAGGCGGAGTAGGGTCTTGGTCAGCTCTGGTTCGCTGACCATGACGCAAGCAATTAAGCTATTAGTCGCTGACTGCAATCATCTCTCTTGCTGCGTCTTCGGTCCCGCAAAGGTAGTGAAAGGGAGAAACTCATCGGAATGAAAAAAAGGAGATTCAACCAGAGACCGACTAAACCAGTCAGATTGATGAGAGGGAGATCCAATTAAACACAGGCTCAATCAAATCATACGGACTTGGAAACTGTATATAGCACGCTTTAGACTCAGTTCTGGACTCTTAAAAATTCACGTCAAGATCTTACAGCTGAGAAGACGTCCAGCAGACTGACCCACACGGGTAAGAAGCCACAAGCCACAGCAGACAGCTAAGACAACTAGCTGACTTGCTTTTGTGAAGCCGATTGCTTAGCGATAAGCTCAAGCCAGTCTTCATGATAGGTGTCTGAAGGGTATGTTTAAAGAAATGTATAGATTGTTAATTAAATTAGTGTCATGTAATTTGATGTAATAATTAACATTAATGTTATGATTGACTTTGATTTACACGCTGGTGTTTTATCTTGGTACTCCTAAAACTACGCTGACAACTGATGTTGATGTCCAGCTGAATATAACATGAAACAATTTGGTTGATCTAGAGCTGAATATAACCTGAAACAATTTGGTTGATCTAGAGCTGAATATAACCTGAAACAATTTGGTTGATCTAGAGCTGAATATAATCTGAAACAATTCGGAACGGCATTTATGTGGTCGGCACATTTTCTTTCTCTGCTATCCAGCACATATATACTTAAAACAAAGGAAAACATATAAGGTTAGTAACAATGACAATATTAACAACAATAACAAAAATAATACTCCAACATAGGCATTCAACCAAATAGCATTTTAGCAACAAAAACTAACAAAAAAACAGAAAAATTAGCAAATTTACTAACTACTCATAGGACAAGGAAAGACAACGAGGTTTAAGAAAAAAGAAAGAACAAATACTAATACATATTAAAACCAAGTGCAAAAGACAATAGTTATCTATAAACAATACAGAAGAGAAAATAAATGACAAATACTAATATAAATTAAAACCAGCAACTGCAAAAGACCATAGTTATTTAAATTGAATACAAAATTAGTAAATAAAATGACACTAAATATCCCAATTATAACCAATTTTCAGGTTGAACAGGGTAGACCAAGATGGAACGAGAAGAGGCAATAATGGGCTGCTGTTAAGTGCCCGCTCTCCACCCATCACCTTTTGAAAACAACAACAACACAACGGCATTTATGCAGCTAGAGTTCTTGTCGGGATTATACGCAATGCTAGCTATATAAGCTTACAGTCCTTTATAGGGCTTAGTTTTTAAATGCTGTGTGCACAAGAGTTCGTCGTCTTCTTCTTCTTCTTCGTCTTCTACTTTCTCTTCTACTTCTTCTTTCGATCCAAATTCCTCTATTTTTATAAGAGAAACCACTTTGGCATAACTAAGGACCAAATGGGATTAATAAAGACAGAATTCCGAATAAATTTTAAATGAAGTCCATAGTCTTTCGATGTATTCCACTGTGTGTATGACGTATTTCTTTGATCGACATGACCACAGCCTCATGACTATGTTGTGAAAATGAGGATTCTGATCAATAGTGGCCAGTCATCATCGGAGGATCGTCATAGTTGTAGATACCATAGTCTGGTAGATATGTTTGCAGGTTTCTAGACAAGAGAGTCACAACCACGTTTTTAGTGTAGTGTAAATTCGACTGCATTGTGAGTAAAGGACCACTTCTGCAGCGCCTGGTAGTAGCATCGCGTCTATCTGTCCAGGTGAGTAAAGTCTCTTGGGAAAGTCTACACCTGATCAAACTACAGGTGTCTGCAGGGAAAGAAACTGAAGGAAATAAGTAACTGTTTTATTGAGAAAGCAAAATCCAGAAATCACCAAAATGGCCGATATGATGATAAGGGACATTGACAATTTATTAATTCCCAGCTTGTGATTTTGTAAATACCTATCTGAAACTTTTACCAGACATCTGTTTTAATTATTAAAGTGTACTGATCTCTTTTATAATTGCAGTTGATTGATTTTGTTTAAATTCTAGTTACTGTTTGAAATGTTGTTCTTGTGTTAAGTTCAAAAGAATATTTAATATTGTAAAATCGGTAGGAATAACTAACGAGCTGCATTCCCCCCAACTATTAATAGAGACACCCTTGGAGCATAGGACAGGTGTAGCTAGAAGGTGACTTACTTAATAGCTGTCTTCTACACCTGCCATCTAGAACTGTGCAGTTATCTCCCTTGTGCCATCCATAATTCTAGTTCACCAGTTCTCTTCTCCATTTATGGCAAGTATTTTTTATCTAACTTCCATCTCTCCACAATATCGTCATTTTTCACGACTGAAGACGTCATATCTCATGATTGATACAGTAATATCTCATGATTGATACAGTCATATCTCATGACTAATATAGTCATATCTCATGATTGATACCGTCATATCTCATGACTGATACAGTCATATCTCATGATTCATATAGTCATATCTCATGACTGATACAGTCATATCTTATGACTGATACAGCTTCGTCTGTGTAGCAATTTTGGCGGTGACTATGTCGTTTTGTGTTGTGTAGAAGGAACTGACGTGATTGATAATGTTGAATAATTGAAGTAAAAGATATAACAAAACACAGGAGTTGAACCAGAAGCATGTCAAGTGTCTCAAAATATGTTCTTCAAATAGCAACAGTAGTCACTGCGAAAATAAGCGTTGTGTACAAGAATAATGAATATTTGTGACCGTACAATGGCTGCATGCTTCGTCTGCAGCATTGCTTCCGATAATATAAAGCTTAACATAAAACAGAAAGCTAACATAAAATAGGGAATTAGTGAACAATACAACAGGGCTGCATGCTCCGTCGGGAGCATTGCTTTAGATAATATAGTCAAATATAATAAAACAAGAAAGCTAATTTAAAACGTACACACGAGAATGTACATTGATATTTTCTCACATTTAATAATTACAAACTAAAGTTCGCTGCACAATTAGTTGACCCGGATGTCAGGAGCTGTCAATCAGGGGGACGCTTAACCACAACAACAGGGGTCGCTAGTGTTGTTTGGTAGAATCAAGTGCGGGTCACGTCGTTCTGCACATCTGTGCATTTTATGCTATTGGCATACGTAAACTAACAGCTACTCTAAGTTTATAGTATACGATGGTTCTCACACTGGTAACCAAAAAACAAAGTCAAAAGAATGTAATTATGGACTGACATCTTATTATATTTATAAGAGTAAGGAATGAAATGTTGATAGATATAAGTTACATTTAGGAAAATGAATTGGATTTTGACCATGAGTACTGAACACCTGTGTGTGTGTGAAATGTTGATAGATATAAGTTACATTTAGGAAAATGAATTGGATTTTGACAATGAGTACTGAACACCTGTGTGTGTGAAATGTTGACAGATATAAGTTACATTTAGGAAAATGAATTGGATTTTGACCATGAGTACTGAACACCTGTGTGTGTGTGTGAAATGTTGACAGATATAAGTTACATTTAGGAAAATGAATTGGATTTTGACCATGAGTACTGAACACCTGTGTGTGTGTGAAATGTTGACAGATATAAGTTACATTTAGGAAAATGAATTGGATTTTGACCATGAGTACTGAACACCTGTGTGTGTGAAATGTTGACAGATATAAGTTACATTTAGGAAAATGAATTGGATTTTGACCATGAGTACTGAACACCTGTGTGTGTGAAATGTTGACAGATATAAGTTACATTTAGGAAAATGAATTGGATTTTGACCATGAGTACTGAACACCTGTGTGTGTGTGAAATGTTGACAGATATAAGTTACATGTAGGAAAATGAATTGGATTTTGACCATGAGTACTGAACACCTGTGTGTGTGAAATGTTGACAGATATAAGTTACATTTAGGAAAATGAATTGGATTTTGACCATGAGTACTGAACACCTGTGTGTGTGTGTGAAATGTTGACAGATATAAGTTACATTTAGGAAAATGAATTGGATTTTGACCATGAGTACTGAACACCTCTGTGTGTGTAAAATGTTGACAGATATAAGTTACATTTAGGAAAATGAATTGGATTTTGACCATGAGTACTGAACACCTGTGTGTGTGTGAAATGTTGACAGATATAAGTTACATTTAGGAAAATGAATTGGATTTTGACCATGAGTACTGAACACCTGTGTGTGTGTGAAATGTTGACAGATATAAGTTACATTTCGGAAAATGAATTGGATTTTGACCATGAGTACTGAACACCTGTGTGTGTGTGAAATGTTGACAGATATAAGTTACATTTAGGAAAATGAATTGGATTTTGACCATGAGTACTGAACACCTGTGTGTAAGTGAAATGTTGACAGATATAAGTTACATTTAGGAAAATGAATTGGATTTTTACCATGAGTACTGAACACCTGTGTGTGTGAAATGTTGACAGATATAAGTTACATTTAGGAAAATGAATTGGATTTTGACCATGAGTACTGAACACCTGTGTGTGTGTGTGTGTGAAATGTTGACAGATATAAGTTACATGTGGGAAAATGAATTGGATTTTGACCATGAGTACTGAACACCTGTGTGTGTGTGAAATGTTGACAGATATAAGTTACATGTAGGAAAATGAATTGGATTTTGACCATGAGTACTGAACACCTGTGTGTGTGAAATGTTGAGAGATATGAGTTACATTTAGGAAAATGAATTGGATTTTGACCATGAGTACTGAACACCTGTGTGTGTGTGAAATGTTGACAGATATAAGTTACATTTAGGAAAATGAATTGGATTTTGACCATGAGTACTGAACACCTGTGTGTGTGTGTGTGTGTGTGTGTGTGTGTGTGTGTGTGTGTGTGTGTGTGTGTGTGTGTGTGTGAAATGTTGACAGATATAAGTTACATTTAGGAAAATGAATTGGATTTTGACCATGAGTACTGAACACCTGTGTGTGTGAAATGTTGACAGATATAAGTTACATTTAGGAAAATGAATTGGATTTTGACCATGAGTACTGAACACCTGTGTCTGTGTGAAATGTTGACAGATATAAGTTACATTTACGAAAATGAATTGGATTTTGAGCATGAGTACTGAACACCTGTGTGTGTGTGAAATGTTGACAGATATAAGTTACATTTAGGAAAATGAATTGGATTTTGACCATGAGTACTGAACACCTGTGTGTGTGTGTGAAATGTTGACAGATATAAGTTACATTTAGGAAAATGAACTGGATTTTGACCATGAGTAATGAACACCTGTGTGTGTGTGAAATGTTGACAGATATAAGTTACATTTAGGAAAATGAATTGGATTTTGACCATGAGTACTGAACACCTGTGTGTGTGAAATGTTGACAGATATAAGTTACATTTAGGAAAATGAATTGGATTTTGACCATGAGTACTGAACATCTGTTTGTGTGTGTGTGAAATGTTGACAGATATAAGTTACATTTAGGAAAATGAATTGGATTTTGACCATGAGTACTGAACACCTGTGTGTGTGTGTGTGAAATGTTGACAGATATAAGTTACATTTAGGAAAATGAATTGGATTTTGACCATGAGTACTGAACACCTGTGTGTGTGAAATGTTGACAGATATAAGTTACATTTAGGAAAATGAATTGGATTTGGCCATGAGTACTGAACACCTGTGTGTGTGTGTGAAATGTTGACAGATATAAGTTACATTTAGGAAAATGAATTGGATTTTGACCATGAGTACTGAACACCTGTGTGTGTGTGAAATGTTGACAGATATAAGTTACATTTAGGAAAATGAATTGGATTTTGACCATGAGTACTGAACACCTGTGTGTGTGTTAAATGTTGACAGATATAAGTTACATTTAGGAAAATGAATTGGATTTTGACCATGAGTACTGAACACCTGTGTGTGTGTGAAATGTTGACAGATATAAGTTACATTTAGAAAAATGAATTGGATTTTGACCATGAGTACTGAACACCTGTGTCTGTGTGAAATGTTGACAGAAATAAGTTACATTTAGGAAAATGAATTGGATTAACCATGAGTACTGAACACCTGTGTGTGTGTGTGTGAAATGTTGACAGATATAAGTTACATTTAGGAAAATGATTTGGATTTTGACCATGAGTACTGAACACCTGTGTGTGTGTGTGTGTGTGTGTGTGTGTGTGTGTGTGTGTGTGTGTGTGTGTGTGTGAAATATTGACAGATAAAAGTTACATTTAGGAAAATGAATTGGATTTGACCATGAGTACTGAACACCTGTGCGTGTGTGTGAAATGTTGACAGATATAGGTTACATTTAGGAAGATGAATTGGATTTTGACCATGAGTACTGAACACCTGTGTGTTTGTGTGAAATGTTGACAGATATAAGTTACATGTAGGAAAATGAATTGGATTTTGACTATGAGTACTGAACACCTGTGTGTGTGAAATGTTGACAGATATAAGTTACATTTAGGAAAATGAATTGGATTTTGACCATGAGTACTGAACACCTGTGTGTGTGAAATGTTGACAGATATAAGTTACATTTAGGAAAATGAATTGGATTTTGACCATGAGTACTGAACACCTGTGTGTGTGTGTGTGTGTGTGTGTGTGTGTGTGTGTGTGTGTGTGTGTGTGTGTGTGTGAAATGTTGACAGATATAAGTTACATTTAGGAAAATGAATTGGATTTTGACCATGAGTACTGAACACCGGTGTGTGTGTGTCTGAAATGTTGACAGATATAAGTTACATTTAGGAAAATGAATTGGATTTTGACCATGAGTACTGAGCACCTGTGTGTGTGAAATGTTGACAGATATAAGTTACATTTAGGAAAATGAATTGGATTTGGCCATGAGTACTGAACACCTGTGTGTGTGTGAAATGTTGACAGATATAAGTTACATTTAGGAAAATGAATTGGATTTTGACCATGAGTACTGAACACCTGTGTGTGTGTGAAATGTTGACAGATATAAGTTACATTTAGGAAAATGAATTGGATTTTGACCATGAGTACTGAACACCTGTGTGTGTGAAATGTTGACAGATATAAGTTATATTTAGGGCAATGAATTGGATTTTGACCATGAGTACTGAACACCTGTGTGTTTGTGTGAAATGTTGACAGATATAAGTTACATGTAGGAAAATGAATTGGATTTTGACCATGAGTACTGAACACCTGTGTGTGTGTGTGAAATGTTGACAGATATAAGTTACATTTAGGAAAATGAATTGGATTTTGACCATGAGTACTGAACACCTGTGTGTGTGAAATGTTGACAGATATAAGTTACATTTAGGAAAATGAATTGGATTTTGACCATGAGTACTGAACACCTGTGTGTGTGTGAAATGTTGACAGATATAAGTTACATTTAGGAAAATGAATTGGATTTTGACCATGAGTACTGAACACCTGTGTGTGTGAAATGTTGACAGATATAAGTTACATTTAGAAAAATGAATTGGATTTTGACCATGAGTACTGAACACCTGTGTCTGTGTGAAATGTTTACAGATATAAGTTACATTTAGGAAAATGAATTGGATTTTGACCATGAGTACTGAACACCTGTGTGTGTGTGTGTGTGTGTGTGTGTGTGTGTGTGTGTGTGTGTGAAATGTTGACAGATATAAGTTACATTTAGGAAAATGAATTGGATTTTGACCATGAGTACTGAACACCTATGTGTGTGTGAAATGTTGACAGATATAAGTTACATGTAGGAAAATGAATTGGATTTTGACCATGAGTACTGAACACCTGTGTGTGTGAAATGTTGACAGATATAAGTTACATTTAGGAAAATGAATTGGATTTTGACCATGAGTACTGAACACCTGTGTGTGTGAAATGTTGACAGATATAAGTTACATTTAGGAAAATGAATTGGATTTTGACCAAGAGTACTGAACACGGTGTGTGTGTGTGTGAAATGTTGACAGATATAAGTTACATTTAGGAAAATGAATTGGATTTTGACCATGAGTACTGAACACCTGTGTGTGTGTGAAATGTTGACAGATATAAGTTACATTTAGGAAAATGAATTGGATTTTGACCATGAGTACTGAACACCTGTGTGTGTGTGTGTGTGAAATGTTGACAGATATAAGTTACATTTAGGAAAATGAATTGGATTTTGACCATGAGTTCTGAACACCTGTGTGTGTGTGAAATGTTGACAGATATAAGTTACATTTAGGAAAATGAATTGGATTTTGACCATGAGTACTGAACACTGTGTGTGAAATGTTGACAGATATAAGTTACATTTAGGAAAATGAATTGGATTTTGACCATGAGTACTGAACACCTGTGTGTGTGTGTTAAATGTTGACAGATATAAGTTACATGTAGGAAAATGAATTGGATTTTGACCATGAGTACTGAACACCTGTGTGTGTGTGAAATGTTGACAGATATAAGTTACATTTAGGAAAATGAATTGGATTTTGACCATGAGTACTGAACACCTGTGTGTGTGTGAAATGTTGACAGATATAAGTTACATTTAGGAAAATGAATTGGATTTTGACCATGAGTACTGAACACCTGTGTGTGTGTGAAATGTTGACAGATATAAGTTATATTTAGAAAAATGAATTGGATTTTGACCATGAGTACTGAACACCTGTGTCTGTGTGAAATGTTGACAGAAATAAGTTACATTTAGGAAAATGAATTGGATTAACCATGAGTACTGAACACCTGTGTGTGTGTGTGTGTGAAATGTTGACAGATATAAGTTACATTTAGGAAAATGATTTGGATTTTGACCATGAGTACTGAACACCTGTGTGTGTGTGTGTGTGTGTGTGTGTGTGGGTGGTGTGGGTGTGGTGGGTGTGTGGTGTGTGTGTGTGTGTGAAATGTTGACAGATATAAGTTACATTTAGGAAAATGAATTGGATTTTGACCATGAGTACTGAACACCTGTGTGTGTGTGAAATGTTGACAGATATAAGTTACATTTAGGAAAATGAATTGGATTTTGACCATGAGTACTGAACACCTGTGTGTTTGTGTGAAATGTTGACAGATATAAGTTACATGTAGGAAAATGAATTGGATTTTGACTATGAGTACTGAACACCTGTGTGTGTGAAATGTTGACAGATAATGAAATGTTGACAGATATAAGTTACATTTAGGAAAATGAATTGGATTTTGACCATGAGTACTGAACACCTGTGTGTGTGAAATGTTGACAGATATAAGTCACATATAGGAAAATGTATTGGATTTTGACCATAGTACTGAACACCTGTGGGTGTGGAATGTGTGTGTGTGTTGTGTGCATGTGTGTGTGTGTGTGTGTGTGTGTGTGTGTGTGTGTGGAATGTTGACAGATATAAGTTACATTTAGGGTGGGGGGGGGGGATGAATTGGATTTTGACCATGGTGGTACTGAACACCGGTGTGTGTGTGTCTGAAATGTTGACAGATATAAGTTACATTTAGGAAAATGAATTGGATTTTGACCATGAGTACTGAACACCTGTGTGTGTGAAATGTTGACAGATATAAGTTACATTTAGTAAAATGAATTGGATTTGGGGGGGGGAGTACTGAACACCTGTGTGTGTGTGAAATGTTGACAGATATAAGTTACATTTAGGAAAATGAATTGGATTTTGACCATGAGTACTGAACACCTGTGTGTGTGTGAAATGTTGACAGATATAAGTTACATTTAGGAAAATGAATTGGATTTTGACCATGAGTACTGAACACCTGTGTGTGTGAAATGTTGACAGATATAAGTTATATTTAGGGCAATGAATTGGATTTTGACCATGAGTACTGAACACCTGTGTGTTTGTGTGAAATGTTGACAGATATAAGTTACATGTAGGAAAATGAATTGGATTTTGACCATGAGTACTGAACACCTGTGTGTGTGTGTGAAATGTTGACAGATTTAAGTTTCATTTAGGAAAATGGATTGGATTTTTGACCATGAGTACTGAACACCTGTGTGTGTGTGAAATGTTGACAGATATAAGTTACATTTAGGAAAATGAATTGGATTTTGACCATGAGTACTGAACACCTGTGTGTGTGTGAAATGTTGACAGATATAAGTTACATTTAGGAAAATGAATTGGATTTTGACCATGAGTACTGAACACCTGTGTGTGTGTGTGAAATGTTGACAGATATAAGTTACATTTAGGAAAATGAATTGGATTTTGACCATGAGTACTGAACACCTGTGTGTGTGAAATGTTGACAGATATAAGTTACATTTAGGAAAATGAATTGGATTTTGACCATGAGTACTGAACACCTGTGTGTGTGGTGTTGTGTTGACAGATATAAGTTACATTTAGGAAAATGAATTGGATTTTGACCATGGGTACTGAACACCTCTGTGTGTGTGGAATGTTGACAGATATAAGTTATGTTTAGGAAAAGGAAGTGGATTTTGACCATGAGTACTGAACACCTGTGTGTGTGTGTGTGTGTGTGTGTGTGTGTGTGTGTGTGTGTGTGTGTGTGTGTGTGTGTGTGTGTGTGTGTGTGTGTGTGTGTGTGTGTGTGTGATGTTGACAGATATAAGTTACATTTAGGAAAATGAATTGGATTTTGACCATGAGTACTGAACACCTGTGTGTGTGTGAAATGTTGACAGATATAAGTTACATTTAGGAAAATGAATTGGATTTTGACCATGAGTACTGAACACCTGTGTGTGTGTGAAATGTTGACAGATATAAGTTACATTTAGGAAAATGAATTGGATTTTGACCATGAGTACTGAACACCTGTGTGTGTGAAATGTTGACAGATATAAGTTACATTTAGGAAAATGAATTGGATTTTGACCATGAGTACTGAACACCTGTGTGTGTGTGAAATGTTGACAGATATAAGTTACATTTAGGAAAATGAATTGGATTTTGACCATGAGTACTGAACACCTGTGTGTGTGTGAAATGTTGACAGATATAAGTTACATTTAGGAAAATGAATTGGATTTTGACCATGAGTACTGAACACCTGTGTGTGTGTGTGTGAAATGTTGACAGATATAAGTTACATTTAGGAAAATGAATTGGATTTTGACCATGAGTACTGAACACCTGTGTGTGTGTGAAATGTTGACAGATATAAGTTACATTTAGGAAAATGAATTGGATTTTGACCATGAGTACTGAACACCTGTGTGTGTGTGTGAAATGTTGACAGATATAAGTTACATTTAGGAAAATGAATTGGATTTTGACCATGAGTACTGAACACCTGTGTGTGTGAAATGTTGACAGATATAAGTTACATTTAGGAAAATGAATTGGATTTTGACCATGAGTACTGAACACCTGTGTGTGTGTGTGAAATGTTGACAGATATAAGTTACATTTAGGAAAATGAATTGGATTTTGACCATGAGTACTGAACACCTGTGTGTGTGTGTGAAATGTTGACAGATATAAGTTACATTTAGGAAAATGAATTGGATTTTGACCATGAGTACTGAACACCTGTGTGTGTGTGTGTGAAATGTTGACAGATATAAGTTACATTTAGGAAGATATTTAATTGGATTTTGACCATGAGTACTGAACACCTGTGTGTGTGTGAAATGTTGACAGATATAAGTTACATTTAGGAAAATGAATTGGATTTTGACCATGAGTACTGAACACCTGTGTGTGTGTGAAATGTTGACAGATATAAGTTACATTTAGGAAAATGAATTGGATTTTGACCATGAGTACTGAACACCTGTGTGTGTGTGAAATGTTGACAGATATAAGTTACATTTAGGAAAATGAATTGGATTTTGACCATGAGTACTGAACACCTGTGTGTGTGAAATGTTGACAGATATAAGTTACATTTAGGAAAATGAATTGGATTTTGACCATGAGTACTGAACACCTGTGTGTGTGTGAAATGTTGACAGATATAAGTTACATTTAGGAAAATGAATTGGATTTTGACCATGAGTACTGAACACCTGTGTGTGTGTGAAATGTTGACAGATATAAGTTACATTTAGGAAAATGAATTGGATTTTGACCATGAGTACTGAACACCTGTGTGTGTGTGAAATGTTGACAGATATAAGTTACATTTAGGAAAATGAATTGGATTTTGACCATGAGTACTGAACACCTGTGTGTGTGTGTGAAATGTTGACAGATATAAGTTACATTTAGGAAAATGAATTGGATTTTGACCATGAGTACTGAACACCTGTGTGTGTGAAATGTTGACAGATATAAGTTACATTTAGGAAAATGAATTGGATTTTGACCATGAGTACTGAACACCTGTGTGTGTGTGAAATGTTGACAGATATAAGTTACATTTAGGAAAATGAATTGGATTTTGACCATGAGTACTGAACACCTGTGTGTGTGAAATGTTGACAGATATAAGTTACATTTAGGAAAATGAATTGGATTTTGACCATGAGTACTGAACACCTGTGTGTGTGTGATGTTGACAGATATAAGTTACATTTAGGAAAATGAATTGGATTTTGACCATGAGTACTGAACACCTGTGTGTGTGTGAAATGTTGACAGATATAAGTTACATTTAGGAAAATGAATTGGATTTTGACCATGAGTACTGAACACCTGTGTGTGTGAAATGTTGACAGATATAAGTTACATTTAGGAAAATGAATTGGATTTTGACCATGAGTACTGAACACCTGTGTGTGTGTGTGTGGTTGGTGTGAAATTGTTGGGGGATATAAGGGGACATTTAGGGGGGGTGTGTGTGAAATGTTGAAGATTAAGTTTTTTGACCATTGAGTTGAGTACTGAACACCTGTGTGTGTGTGTGAAATGTTGACAGATATAAGTTACATTTAGGAAAATGAATTGGATTTTGACCATGAGTACTGAACACCTGTGTGTGTGTGAAATGTTGACAGATATAAGTTACATTTAGGAAAATGAATTGGATTTTTGACCATGAGTACTGAACACCTGTGTGTGTGTGGGGGGGGGGGGTGAAATGTTGACAGATATATTTTAAGTTACATTTAGGAAAATGAATTGGATTAACCATGAGTACTGAACACCTGTGTGTGTGAAATGTTGACAGATATAAGTTACATTTAGGAAAATGAATTGGATTTTGACCATGAGTACTGCACACCTGTGTGTGTGATTTGTAGACAGATATAAGTTACATTTAGGAAAATGAATTGGATTTTGACCATGAGTACTGAACACCTGTGTGTGTGTGTGAAATGTTGACAGATATAAGTTACATTTAGGAAAATGAATTGGATTTTGACCATGAGTACTGAACACCTGTGTGTGTGTGAAATGTTGACAGATATAAGTTACATTTAGGAAAATGAATTGGATTTTGACCATGAGTACTGAACACCTGTGTGTGTGTGAGAGGTTGACAGATATAAGTTACATTTACTAAAGTGAATTGGATTTTGACCATGAGTACTGAACACCTGTGTGTGTGAAATGTTGACAGATATAAGTTACATTTAGGAAAATGAATTGGATTTTGACCATGAGTACTGAACACCTGTGTGTGTGTGAAATGTTGACAGATATAAGTTACATTTAGGAAAATGAATTGGATTTTGACCATGAGTACTGAACACCTGTGTGTGTGTGAAATGTTGACAGATATAAGTTACATTTAGGAAAATGAATTGGATTTTGACCATGAGTACTGAACACCTGTGTGTGTGTGAGTGGGTGTGAGATATAAGTTACATTTAGGAAAATGAATTGGATTTTGACCATGAGTACTGAACACCTGTGTGTGTGTGTGAAATGTTGACAGATATAAGTTACATTTAGGAAAATGAATTGGATTTTGACCATGAGTACTGAAACCCTGTGTGTTTTGTGTGAAATGTTGACAGATATAAGTTACATTTAGGAAAATGAATTGGATTTTGACCATGAGTACTGAAGACCTGTGTGTGTGAAAATGTTTTGTGACAGATATAAGTTACATTTAGGAAAATGAATTGGATTTTGACCATGAGTACTGAACACCTGTGTGTGTGAAATGTTGACAGATATAAGTTACATTTAGGAAAATGAATTGGATTTTGACCATGAGTACTGAACACCTGTGTGTGTGTGTGTGTGTGTGTGTGTGTGTGTGTGTGTGTGTGTGTGTGTGTGTGTGTGTGAAATGTTGACAGATATAAGTTACATTTAGGAAAATGAATTGGATTTTGACCATGAGGGGGAACACCTGTGTGTGTGGGGGGGGGGGGTTGAATGTTGACAGATATAAGTTACATTTAGGAAAAGGAATAGGATTTTGACCATGAGAGTACTGAACACCTGTGTGTGTGTGAAATGTTGACAGATATAAGTTACATTTAGGAAAATGAATTGGGTTTTGGCCATGATGACTGAACACCTGTGTGTGTGTGAAATGTTGACAGATATAAGTTACATTTAGGAAAATGAATTGGATTTTGACAATGAGTACTGAACACCTGTGTGTGTGAAATGTTGACAGATATAAGTTACATTTAGGGTGTGAATTGGGGGGGGGGGGGGTGACCATGAGTACTGAACACCTGTGTGTGTGTGAAATGTTGACAGATATAAGTTACATTTAGGAAAATGAATTGGATTTTGACCATGAGTACTGAACACCTGTGTGTGTGTGTGAAATGTTGACAGATATAAGTTACATTTAGGAAAATGAATTAGATTTTGACCATGAGTACTGAACACCTGTGTGTGTGTGTGAAATGTTGACAGATATAAGTTACATTTAGGAAAAGGAATTGGGGGTTGACCATGAGTACTGAACACCTGTGTGTGTGTGAAATGTTGACAGATATAAGTTACATTTAGGAAAATGAATTGGATTTTTGACCATGAGTACTGAACACCTGTGTGTGTGGTGTAATGTTGACAGATATAAGTTACATTTAGGAAAATGAAATTGGGTTTTTGACCATGGTGTACTGAACACCTGTGTGTGTGAAATGTGGACAGATATAAGTTACATTTAGGAAAATGAATTGGATTTTGACCATGAGTACTGAACACCTGTGTGTGTGTGAAATGTTCACAGATTATAAGTTTTTAGGAAAATGGGGGGGTTTGGGGTTTTGACCATGAGTACTGAACACCTGTGTGTGTGTGTTTGTTGGGGGATATAAGTTACATTTAGGAAAATGAATTGGATTTTGGGGGGGGGTATGAGTACTCAACACCTGTGTGTGTGTGTGTGTGGGGGGGGGGGTGTGTGTGTGTGTGTGTGTGGGTGTGGGGGGGGGTGTGTGTGGGGGGTGTGGTGTGGGGGGGGTTGGGGTGGGGGGGTTGTGGTGTTACAGATGGGGGGTTACATTTAGGGGGGGAATTGGATTTTGACCATGAGTACTGAACACCTGTGTGTGTGAAATGTTGACAGATATAAGTTACATTTAGGAAAATGAATTGGATTTTGACCATGAGTACTGAACACCTGTGTGTGTGAAATGTTGACAGATATAAGTTACATTTAGGAAAATGAATTGGATTTTGACCATGAGTACTGAACACCTGTGTGTGTGTGAAATGTTGACAGATATAAGTTACATTTAGGAAAATGAATTGGATTTTGACCAAGAGTACTGAACACGGTGTGTGTGTGTGTGAAATGTTGACAGATATAAGTTACATTTAGGAAAATGAATTGGATTTTGACCATGAGTACTGAACACCTGTGTGTGTGTGAAATGTTGACAGATATAAGTTACATTTAGGAAAATGAATTGGATTTTGACCATGAGTACTGAACACCTGTGTGTGTGTGTGTGAAATGTTGACAGATATAAGTTACATTTAGGAAAATGAATTGGATTTTGACCATGAGTTCTGAACACCTGTGTGTGTGTGAAATGTTGACAGATATAAGTTACATTTAGGAAAATGAATTGGATTTTGACCATGAGTACTGAACACCTGTGTGTGTGTGAAATGTTGACAGACATAAGTTACATTTAGGAAAATGAATTGGATTTTGACCATGAGTACTGAACACCTGTATGTGTGTGAAATGTTGACAGATATAAGTTACATTTAGGAAAATGAATTGGATTTTGACTATGAGTACTGAACACCTGTGTGTGTGTGTGAAATGTTGACAGATATAAGTTACATGTAGGAAAATGAATTGGATTTTGACCGTGAGTACTGAACACCTGTGTGTGTGTGTGAAATGTTGACAGATATAAGTTACATTTAGGAAAATGAATTAGATTTTGACCATGAGTACCGAACACCTGTGTGTGTGTGTGTGTGTGTGTGTGTGTGTGTGTGTGTGTGTGTGTGTGTGTGTGTGTGTGTGTGTGTGTGTGTGTGTGAAATGTTGACAGATATAAGTTACATTTAGGAAAATGAATTAGATTTTGACCATGAGTACCGAACACCTGTGTGTGTGTGTGTGTGTGTGTGTGTGTGTGTGTGTGTGTGTGTGTGTGTGTGTGTGTGTGTGTGTGTGTGTGTGTGTGTGTGTGTGTGTGTGTGTGTGTGAAATGTTGACAGATATAAGTTACATTTAGGAAAATGAATTGGATTTTGACCATGAGTACTGAACACCTGTGTGTGTGTGAAATGTTGACAGATATAAGTTACATTTAGGAAAATGAATTGGATTTTGACCATGAGTACTGAACACCTGTGTGTGTGTGAAATGTTGACAGATATAAGTTACATTTAGGAAAATGAATTGGATTTTGACCATGAGTACTGAACACCTGTGTGTGTGTGAAATGTTGACAGATATAAGTTACATTTAGGAAAATGAATTGGATTTTGACCATGAGTACTGAACACCTGTGTGTGTGTGAAATGTTGACAGATATAAGTTACATTTAGGAAAATGAATTGGATTTTGACCATGAGTACTGAACACCTGTGTGTGTGTGAAATGTTGACAGATATAAGTTACATTTAGGAAAATGAATTGGATTTTGACCATGAGTACTGAACACCTGTGTGTGTGTGAAATGTTGACAGATATAAGTTACATTTAGGAAAATGAATTGGATTTTGACCATGAGTACTGAACACCTGTGTGTGTGTGTGAAATGTTGACAGATATAAGTTACATTTAGGAAAATGAATTGGATTTTGACCATGAGTACTGAACACCTGTGTGTGTGTGAAATGTTGACAGATATAAGTTACATTTAGGAAAATGAATTGGATTTTGACCATGAGTACTGAACACCTGTGTGTGTGTGAAATGTTGACAGATATAAGTTACATTTAGGAAAATGAATTGGATTTTGACCATGAGTACTGAACACCTGTGTGTGTGTGAAATGTTGACAGATATAAGTTACATTTAGGAAAATGAATTGGATTTTTACCATGAGTACTGAACACCTGTGTGTGTGAAATGGACGTTTTATATGAATGAATGATAGTTTGGTATTTGTTTTTAATGAGAATATTTGTAGAAGTGGATTTGTGTCGCATATCTGGGACGTGAGAAAGAGTCATTGGAAAGACAAAACAGGCTGAAGTCAGCATTTTGTTTTGTCACCAAGGATGACAGAATCATGAAATCCTGACATTTTTCCCATAGAAACAGAGAAAAACAGGTGCCGGGTGCAGAATGACGGAGTATAAATACTTTTGTTAGCGCGGCCAAGGAAAGATTTGGGATTTTTTATTTGAGATTCTGATAGAGATAGAGATTCGTAGAGAAGAGAACTAAAAATGTAGGAAGTTTGTCATAGATCGTGCGCTGGATTAGCCAGTGTTCGGCTTTTGAAATGATATGTGTAGGAAATAAGTGTAGATTTTTATAGCTAGTGTTTTGTAGAGAATAGCTAATAATGATTATAAGTGGTAAGAAGAGAATTTTTAGATAATCTCAGCTAGAGTTCGAATAACTTTAAGTACCGGTAACTGGAGAGAAGAAGTAAGAAAGAGAGATAATGGATCTTAAGCTGTTAACCAAAGATCTTAACCCGCTAAGGTGACTTGTGAATCACAAGCGGCACTTAAGTCATTTTAAAGGAAATATTATTCTGCGGGATAACGCTATAGAATATGTAATGAATATTTATATCTTCACGCCGTTGGTTGAGCGGTTGTAGTGAAGTGAAAATGTGTGATCCCGCAGACTGGCAGGCAATAAATAAATAGTGGTGATTTTTGTTTCAAGCGCTTAGCTGTTGATGCCACTTGTAAGTAAACATATTGAGAACCACTGACTCTGTACATAATTATAGATACTGTAAAACTTAATAAAAAATGTTCATTGTTATTGCTATGTAGAATTGACATCATTGCACTCCGGGCAAACCCATAGGTGCTTAGTCTCCATCAGTATATGTCGAAGAGTGTGAATGCTAATTGTTCCTGTAGCTCGCTGGTTGTAAACACGACGGATGCATCCTCTCATACGTCCATCTCTACAAGCCTTACGTTTGATGCCAAATTCCAACAGTCTTAACCTTGATGATTCATCTATTGCGGTGTTATTATCTAACAGGCGATCATTAATTGTTCTCAGTATATCTCCCTTATCCATATCCAGTGTCCCCACTATGGGTGCTCTTGATGCTAGTCTGTCAGCTCTTTCATTACCACATACCTCAGCATGACCAGAACAGTATATCCACACCAGCTCTTGTAGACTGGAAGCTTCTATGAATGTTTTCCATTCATGCCGCAACGAACCACTTTGAACCTTCCGAAGCATGAACAGAGTCGGACACAATGATAGCCTTTGCTAATGAAGTTTCAGTTATCCACCTTAATGCTGCAGTAACAGCCTCGACCTCTGTGACCGTAGGGTGAAGTGTGTAACTAATAGTTTTCTTTTTAATTTCTTTTCTGTTATATTTTATATCCTATCCCAAGTTTGATCTTGACTGGCTTAAAGTCCGCCAGAGATGTTACTTTCTTGGCTTAAGTAAAAAGCGCCAGTCCTTTCGTTCCTCTTGTAGTTGTTATTGTTAGGAGAGATTAGTGGTGTACATAATTCAAAACTTGCATTCTATAAATTGTCCAACATGTAAGGAATCTCCAACAGCCTGGTCAATTAACATGAATTTTATTCTGAACAGCAACTGGCATAATAATTAACCAACAGCATATGTTACAATACTGATCAAGCGTTCGATTTAAGACATCCCACAGGTTCAACATGTACCATATATTTCCCTTCTTTTATCTCTATCCATGGAAGTGTATAATATTCGTCCACCTCGTCAATATCTCTTGATTTCCTATTGATGATTATCTCTGGGTTACATATCTCTTTTGTAGTTATCTTTACCACTTTTAGTTTCTTTCCAATATCCTTACAGTCTTGGGTTTTGTTCATTATAACCCTTCAACTTTGCTACATACATCATTTCGACATTTAAAAATCAGACAAGCTGGGCTGAAATAAAGAGCGATACGAACCTCATGTCTACTTACGTGGAAATACCACTTACAACATCTGCATTGTATGGATTTTATCCATATATATTTGATATCTCGTTTTGCAACTGCAGTTACAATTGAAGAGTATTGAATCCTAACATTTCTAGGTCTAGCATCTCTATGTAGGAGCAAGACGGTCAAATACGCGTCTTAACGCTTTGCTCAACTCCTTCCAACTGACTTGCTAAAAATTATCTTTTTGACGGCTTCGTGGTGCGGGTGGCTGGCCACTTTCCATTGGTTAAGGCTCTTCTCTATGTCCTTTTTTATTGGTCCTTCCATCCTATTATCTCACAGGGAGCAAGGCTGTCCCTGTGTACGTCACTAAATCACCATGGTAACCCCCGCCAATTTGTAGCGTGGTTATGTCAAAGTTGGACTAGTTATAACTTCACCTCCCTTCACCCTGCTCTCAGTGTGTGACGTGTATTTTTTCTTTTCTTTTTATTTGTAGAAAAAAAATCTTACTTGCTGGTTTTCTATAACAGTGTATGATCGTTTCTAAATGTTTAGACTCTAGCACGAATAAGTGCCATGGTGGTAGGTCATACGGCCACACCTCCATTCTCAAGCTGGAAGTTGTTATCTTGTAAGTTCCGCTATGTTCGGCGACGATTCTGCCCTGTACCCGAGCAGAGAAGCCCCAACCGGATTTCTCAACCAGGATCACCGACCCATCTGTATAAACGATGGCATCATCATCCCCGGAATGATCGTGTATCAGTTGATTAATTTCCAATTCTGCTCTTCCATTTCCCCAATTTCTACACTCTCTCCCAAGGCTGATGATGACCCGCTGGTAGTTATCACAGTTCTCATCTGACATACACCATTCTTCCCCCTTGAACATATTGTCAACTGTGGCCACCTGCTTGATAGTTGTCTCTGCCTGTGCCATCCATGACTTCCCTCTCTTTATTCTTGCTACCTAAATGTCAGCTATGTTACTATGCAGAGGGTGTCGTTTATCTGTGGATACTCGCATATAGGCTTTTGCTTGGGCCACCGCATATCTGGATGTTATCGACAGCACTCCAAGCATGTATCTCATTGTCACAATGGGGGTATCTCGCGTACAGCCCAAGATTATGCGCATCCCTTCATTCTGAATGCGTTCTAGTCGTTCACATTGTGTTACTGACAGCGTGAGTATTCCCAGCCCATACTCAATGACCGATATGACTAGCTGTTGATAAAGAAGAAATAGTAATCTCTGCTCCAGACGCGCCGCAGCCATTATTTTCAGGGCTGCTAGACCTCTCTTGCATTTCTGTGTGATGTGCTCAACATGGTACTTATACGAGAGCCCGCGATCAAATGTAACTCCAAGGTATTTCAGCTTTTCTTGCCTTACAATTTTCTGTCCATTGAGAGTAATATCTGGGAGGTCTGCTTTCACAATGGAGTTCAAAGAGCACCACATCACGCAGGCCTTGTTGGGATTGACTTTGGAGCCAGTTTCCTTGCACTTTTAGACACTTCCTGTAGTGTCCCATGTATGCAATTAACCATTTCTTGTCGGTCAGAGCTGTAGTAATATCAGTGAGACAAACGCTAATTTCCATAGAATTGTACTCCCAAAATGCTAGTAAATAAAACAGCCCGTGTGTTAGTGACTAACAGCTTCTACTATGCCAGTCGGGAATCCAATGTATGCTGTAGAAATGCTAGTTAATTATCTCGCTAGCAAAGCCACTAGATTTTAGTACCGCTTGCGTGAAACTAACGTCACAGTTCAAGCCCAGACTTCAAAGCAAGAGAGAGAGAGAGAAGAAAACGTGTAAAAACGAATACACGAAGGCATAAAATTGAGAGATAAATGTCGTAGCATGGCAGAAACGCGACGTCACAAGTTGCAGACCCCCATTTTTCTCGACACGCGTTAGTGGCACATATTCACGCTGTTAGAATCGTCAGCCGATATAAACACACACACAAGTCGCATTTTTAGCTAGAAGTAGTGCTAAAGTAGTGATTCTACAAATGTGTTGTTAAAAATTTGGTAACGTACTACAAGGATCTGCTGCGGTCTGCATGAGAGCGATAGTTAAAAATAAAAGGAAAAAATTAGGTTAACGTGAGATTTTTTGAATATGCAGTACTGAATGGGGGAATGAGACGGGGGGTCACTAGTTCGTGTTTACATATTTGAATAGGAGAGATATGAAATAGTTTTTTTTTGAAGCATTGTAGAAATAAAACGATACTAGGCATTAGAAATAAATACAAGAATAAAATAATGTAATGACTGTGCGATAGATAACAACAGGATCAATAAGTATGTATCAGAATTTAAAACTATTAAGAAATAAAGAAGTTGGTCAGAGGACAGATAAACGAACGGACTTGAAAATCTTTCTCAGTTTGCCCGTAGTGGGGTAGAGGGGAAGGAGTCCTAATTTTGAATATTTGAGGTCAGTTTTGAAAAAAGAACGCTAGAAGCCAAACGGTCCCTGATTGGCTGTGGTGTAATATACTAACGATTGAATAAAAGCAATTAGTAGTTGGTATTCGGGGCCACTTGTTAAAAAGAATTCATTCACTAAAGTTGTTTTAAGACAAGAAAGGAGTACATTCTTGTTTGCTATTCTGCACTAGCAGCGATCTGGATTGTTGCCATATATCGCAATATTCAACTGTTTAGTGTGTAAATTTCTTTTATGCGGGTTTCTTATACGATTGAAAGTGAGCCCAGGTGATCAAATACCTGACCATAAGTTCTGCAGTGAGGCCATATCTACTGAGTGCCTGCACATAAATATATTACCAGAAGCAGAAGCGTGACTTGGCAGTGGAAGCTGACATAGTATACTTCAGTCAGCCTGTTACCAGAAATCCCAGATAAGCAATCGTGTCTGGGGTATTTGATATCGCAAACAATCCAACTCTCAATTTCCCAAAATATATTGTGTCAGACAGTGATGAATCCAAACGTTCGAATAACATGTACCCTTTTCTAGGAGCAAGGAATACTTGACACTTTTCTAGATTGACTCATATAAATAATTGTGGGAAAACACAGACTCAATTATATTTGTGAATTAATTGCTGTAAATATTTATATTATCATTTTGAGTTGATTATTCCTGTGTCTAAAAGAATAACAAGGATACAGGAAAATAAATTGTACAAAAAATATGTTAAATTGAAAACTTAACCAGTGACTTGTTTAATCTTTGTTTATAAGTAATAGGTGTAGTTGTTGTCTTGTTTCTACATTTCATCACATTGCATATACCCTAGACACTTGCTAGACAACATACACACACCATTACACTTCAGTAGGGGAAGATATATAATCGGGTGAGGTCATTGGTGGAAGCAGACAGGTTCCCTGTAAACTTATCGGAATGTAATAAACCTCAGGGGCTTGCATAGCTGATCTCACACCTGATAGAATTAAAATTAATAATATTTATAGAATAACACCAAATACACCACAAGAGCCAGTTCTGTAAATGAGTATATCATCAGCAAATGTCAGTGTTCGTCCCATCACATTTGGTTGAATGGTGGCTACTTTTGCTGTATAGATATTAAACAGCACCGGTGATAGTGGAGAACCCTGGGGTAGAAACATCTTGGTCAATTGCTACCGCAACCGTTTCTCGCTTATCCTGGAACCCTTCATATGCATCATAAGCAAAAGTTCCAGCGTTACCCCATGTTACTTTCATGGGCCTAAAAATGCCGAAAGTGTTGGGTAGGATCTGTGCATTTTCGAGGTGGTTCATTATGTTTCGTGCTACTATCTTTTCTAGTAGTTTACAATAGACATTCTGCATTGTAATAATTCTGTAGCTGCTGAGAAGCCTGGGGTCTTTACCGGGTTCAGGAAGTGGTCGTAGGTAACTATGCAGCCAGTCTTCTGGCACAAGAGCATTCTGTAAGCTGTTGAAATCACACACCACACTCTTAATGCCTGCGTCATCGAGCTGTTTTATGTGATGATACTGGACACCATCACGACCCGGGGCAGTGTTCCTACTGGATTCTAAAGTGCACATAACGTCTTCTTCTGTTATGAGGTCGAAATATATGTCGCCTCTTCTGTCGCTTCCCAGAATACGGTCTTTAATTTCTTGGCGGGCAGCTTTATCCCCTTTATCTGTCTGAGCAATATAACGCTCGAGTAATGCATGTCCCTTTTTAGCATCGATCTTCAGGCATATTCCTGTCGAGCTGAGAATATTAGGAATTGGTTGGCTTGTACTTTTCCTACTCATTCTGCGATGTAAGGACCAGAATTTCTGTAGTGTTTTGTCAGTGCCCACCTGTGCCACAAAGGCCTCCCACACCGTGTCTTTGGCTTCTCTTGCCAAGCCCTTGAAGTTATTGATTGCTCTTTGTTTTCTCTCTTTACTTCCGGTTCAAGATGTCCGACACAGTTTGTAATTCGAGATTTTGGAGTTTTTTCCTGCTTTACTGCAATTTTTCGTAAGTGATTGACCTGGTACGAGCCAGTAAGGTCAGTACCCCATGTTTTGTGCTAGAAGCGATGTCTGCATGTTACGTATATGCCTGAATGAGGGCATGATTTTGGAATGTTCAGCTAACAACATTGTCAGACATCTTGTCGTGTAAAATTCTGTTCACAAAAAGATTACGTGTGCTTTCTTCATATGCTTTCACTATAATGGCGTCATCAACAAATGTTTTCACTTCGTATAAAGCATGGCATATAACTCGAATAAAGGCATCTACGGTCAAAGTCATTAGTTAATGACCCCAAGCCTAAGGTGTTCCAATGTGCCGAGAGGCTAAATGGCTAATGGAAAATTAATCTTCAACATTGGCTGTCTGGAATGCGAGCGGGGCGGCGCCAGGCAGATGGACTTCCTAAGGAACATCCCTTGCCTCTTCCCTGACATGGTGGCTTTACCAGGGTGACCGGTTATTTCCCCCGTATCTTGAAAAAATATAATGAATTATGCAATACACCAGAATTATCGCGGGAGCTACGGGGATCGTGCTCTGTCGCCGATGCCTTCGGGTAATGTCGGCTAACGTCGGCTAATGTCGGCTAACGTCGACTAATGTCGGCTAATGTAATGAAGAAACGTGAATACAGAAGAAGAGGTGTAGTGGTGTTTGATGGTATTGTATGATGGTGATATTACTAACTGTAATTGTATGAGGCCAGCTGTGAAGGCTCCTGAGATAAAATGTAGTTGTGAATTGTCAGAAGGCCTTTCTTGCTACCACTACGACCTCACACTTAATTTTTTTTTAATGAATGTGGCTACGTAAAGTGTCTAGGGTTATGATATGTAGTGTGGTGTAATAGGTTATAGATATACCCACAGATATTTAACAAGACTAATAATATTAATAAATGTTAAAATACACTGAACTAACTCACGTGTGTAAATTTTTTGATAAAATTATATTACATTTATTTTGTTCTGGATCAATTTTTTAGGTTGACCAGAACTTAAAAAGATTTAGAGATTATGAAAGAAATGCATGGAATATTATATCATAAATGCAATAGTGTACATATATATGTACTATACTAGTTAGTTTTATTAAAATGTTCTAGTAGTCATCTACTTGGGAGGATAGTTACTGTTTGTGCTGTTGGGGTGGCCTCATCACACCTGTCTATATTGACTACACAGTGTCCAGAAAATGGTGGGAATTTTTTATGGGGTATTAGTAACTAAACGGCGTTGGTGAATGTCCAGCAGACCAGAGGCTCACTCATCTGGTAGTTGTAGCTCTGGTGCTGAAATCAGGTGGTCCCACCTCTCCGTGCTGGCGGGCAATAATGGTGGTCTCTGTCACAAGTACTGCACAGATACACTCGAGTAAAGTCACCAACTGAATAGACACTGCTTGGTTGACAACAGAAACTCGCAGCTCTGCAATCAAAGTATGGGCCATGTGTCAAAATCTATTCTCTACCCACGTCTGGACACAACACTGACACAACAACCACATCATACAGACAGGTCAGATCTCTCTGACCAAACAGCACATTTACCATGGTGGTTTTACATCAGATAGATCCTCCCAGACTATAGGTTCTGAAAAATATTTATTAGTTGTCTGCCCTAAAAGAGGATAGGTAATATGTTTCATTATTCTCAACACTTGATCTGTCTTGCCTAACCCTTGCTGGAGTTTATGTACATTGTTGGTCCCTAGACCCTGACTAGGGCGGGGGGGTCTAGAGCAAATCCCTACTTGTTTGTAAGGCTAGATTTCGATATGGCAGTATCAAATCACTCGAACATGAAACAATATTCAAAATATATAAGGAAATAATTTCAATCTTACCAGATTATGAATAAATAACACAGAACTGCTAGCAAAACTCAGCTGAGCTGCTGGCTATAGTATGGCGTCCCTAAATTTCTTACACTTTCTTTCATATGGAAATCACCACACTTTAAAATCTGTGTCTATCACTGAACAACTATTGAAGAATGGCCCCACTTTCGCGTCTGAGCGCTAATGATATGATTGTCTGTGGCCAATCACTGCCTAGGTTTATTTTAAATTCAAATTTCCTACCATAAAGTCATTTCAGTCATGCTTCAGTCAAGTATGGATGGTTATCTGTTAGTCTGTCCGTCTCTACTTGTGTTTCTACAAAATGTACTTGATTTTTGAACCAACCTTTCTCTCCCCTCCAAAATTTTGTCGTTAAAAGTTATATTTAGACACAGCTACCACCCAAAAACCCTCTCCTCCATACTAAGTAAATTTGAACACCTGCGTTTCGAGGTCGTGTTTTTTTTTGGTGCAATTAGCGACACTTTTAGATTCAATACAGTCTGTCGATGATGTGAACAACACTGTCTTTTGTCATTATCTTCAATATTATCTATCCGTCTGTAAAATTAAGACCATATTAGTTCACTGCTCAGAATGGGCCATCCGGCCAGCTAATTTTTATATTCCTAACATTAATATTAAGAAAAAAAGTACTTTTTAAATTTTGTAATATTCCAAACATCTGCGTTTTAGCCGCTGAATTCAAATCAAGGGCTTGGTATCGCAAAAGCGTCCAATAAATGACTGTGGCGTAACATATCTATGGTCCCTTCTGTCGAGTTGCTTACTTTTTATGTCAACTTGGGAAACGTGACTTTTCTCCGTTTCCCCCCCCCAATTGCGTCTCCTTAGCCTTTCTAGTCTCACGCAATCTTTCCAGTCATATTTTTTTCCTTTTTGATCCGCCGTTCCCCTCCTGTCTAGCAAGTCAATTTTTATGGAGGATGATGACCCGCGGTCTAGGCGATCATGTACATCAGCAGCCTACGCATTATGTTTTTATCCTTATATGTTATCCTTGGAGGTATTTTACCGTTGTATCTCTGTCAATTTCACTACACATCTCCCCACTTGAAAACATGCCTATGGCAAGTTCCAAAACCAGCGATACACATAGGTAAAATTACTCCTCACGTCTGCCACTACTCTAATTTTGATCACAGGGGTGCCGACTGAGGAAATCTGCACCGACATTCAATTTGCCTGGGATATATTGGATACTAAACTGATAAGGTTGAAGCAACAAAGACCACCTCAGCAATCTTGCGTTTTCATGCTTAGCCTGAGACAAGAACACGAGAGGCTGATGGTCCGTCTCCACCACAAAAGTCCTACCATACAGATAGATTTGAAACTTCTTTATTGCCCAGATTAATGCTAAACATTCTTTTTCGCTTGTGGAGTATCCTTGTTCCGCCTTATTCAATTTGCGGCTTGCATAAGCGACTGGTTTCAGTTCCCCATCAGGTGAAGCTGATCTTTGCAACAAAGCCCCTCCGAGTCCTACATTACTTGCATCGGTTCTTAAGACAAAGTCCTGTGTCAAATCAGGCAGTTTGAGAATAGGCTTGCTAGTGAGTTTTTCCTTTAACTCTTGGAACGCTAGTTCACATTGTGCAGTCCAAATAATTTTATCTGGAAGTCCCTTGCGAGTCATATCAGTCTGAGGAGCACATATAGCGTTAAAATTCTTGATGTATTTCTGATAAAATCCGCATAACGACACGAATGATCGCACGTCCTTTTTTGTTTGCGGCCTAGGTGCTCTCTGCAGTTTTTCCAAGTTCTTAGGATCAGGGGTCATATTACCCTGATATACAGTGTGTCCCAAGAATTCCAACTCTTTGCATCCAATAAAACATTTTGTTGGCCTAGCAGTTAAGTTCGCCTCCCGAAGTCTATCAAACAACATCTCCAGAGCTTCAATGTGTTCTTCAAATGTCTCTGTGGCGACGAGAATATCATCCATGAAATTCGTGATACATGGGTTATTCAGGGGATCCAACAATTTGCGCATCATCCTTGAAAACACACTCGGAGCATTTTTCAGTCCGAATGGTAGCATATTGAATTCATAATGTCCATCCGAAGTGCTAAAAGCCAAATAAGGTCTCACTTCAGGCTTCACTGGGATCTGGTAATAGCCTTTACTAAGATCCACTTTTCAAAAATATTTTGCCTTGTTCAGTCTGGCAAATAACTGTTTTGTGTCTGGTAATGGATCCACTTGTCCTTCTGTGACAGCATTCAGTTTCCTGTAATCTATGCACAATCTGTGTTCCCCAGACGGTTTTCTCAACAAAACGACACTAGAACTAAAAGATGATTCACTGTGCGAAATAATCCCCTCCTTCAACAAATACTCTATTTCTTCCTTCAATGCCTTCTCCTTCGCGAACGGAATAGAATAGGCTCTCATACAGATTGGGTTTGAGTCTACCAGTTTCATGTCATACTGTAGCAAATTTGTATGGCCTGGTTTATCTGTTAATACATCTGTATGTTCCTCCAGAACTTGCTGAACTCTCTCCCTCTGGTTTTTTAGTCAGGTGCTTACTGACTTTTACCTGTGCTGCTGTTTCACAAGGATGTAATGGGTATTCATGTGAGGTGAGTGGTTCTTTTTGCATCTGGGTTGCAATAGCCAAGGTCAATAAGGGGGTGCTTTCCTGGAGTGGTCTGTCCAGATACTTCTTTAACAGGTTTACATGATAAACTTTTTCCTTCCCCTTTTTGTCAATTTTATAGTTTGTTCTAGACACCTTCTCTAGAACCGTATATGGACCTTGCCAACCAATTTGTAATTTATTCTGGCTTCCGGGTAGTAGAAGCAGCACCTTCTCTCCGACTGCCAGTTCCCTGTCCTTTGCCTTCCTATTAAAATATGCTGCATGTTTCTTCCTGGCTTGCTTCAAATTATCATTTGCCAGTTTCCATCCAGCTTTCAAACGATTGGTCAGTTCGTTCACATATTGATAAGATGAGGTAACAGTCTCTTCCGCCTTCTCATCTGTCCAGGTCCTTAATAGGGCTTCTAATGGACCTTTTATTGGCCTCCCAAATAGCAGAGTTGCGGGAGCCATCCCGGTTGAACTATGTGGTACCTCCCGATACGCAAACAATGCGGCGGGCAGGAATTGATCCCACAGATCCGGTTTTTCGTGTGCCAGCTTTCTCAGGATAGAAATGAGAGTCCCATTGAACCTCTCTACCTGGCCGTTCCCTTGTGGATGGTACGGACTACAATGAAAGTGCCTGGCTTGAAATAGCTTAAAAACTTCTTCCGTTAGTTTCCCCTTGAACTGAGAACCATTATCCGTCAAGATTTGATGCGGGAATCCTAATCGGGTAAATATTGTAAGTAGTGCCTCTGCTACATGTTTTGAATCAATTGATGGCAGGGCTACCGCCTCTCCCCACATAGAACAAGTGTCCACCAGAGTAAGGATGTAACTGTTCCTCCTCTTGGTCCGAGTGAGAGGTCCTACAATATCCACTGCAACCCTCTCAAAAGGTGTTCCCACTATGGGCATTTCCCCTAGAGTTGCAGGAGCAGTCCAGTGCTTTGGAGCTACCCTTTGACATTCTGGGCAGGATTTGACATATCTTTTTATATCCTCCGTTATCCCTGGCCAGAAGTAATGACAAGCTATACGCTGTCCTGTGGCGCTGATCCCCATGTGACCACTGAAGGGAATCGCATGCCCGAGTTCCATCACTTTATCTCTATATGAAGTGGGAAGAACCAGCTGGTTGTGACCATTTGTTCCAGTTCCGGCCTTCCTGTATAAGAGTTTGTTCTTCATGAAATATTCCCCCTTGCTCGGAGGTGTGTGGCATTTGGGCAATTTTTTAAAACAGGGCTTGAGTGTCCTATCCTCAGCCTGCGCCTTCCTCATCTCCTCTGGATGAGCATTTATAGGTTCACCTTCTTCCTCCTTCTTCTGTGACCTGGTCTGCACTGTCGCCATGATCACAGGTTTCTCGGGATTCCCCAAGAAGACGTATCTACACCCCAATATCAGAGGGTAGATTGGTTCATCTATCACTGCTGCTCTGATTTCTCCTTCCACATAGCGAGTTTTCACCGTTATCCTTGCGATGGGAAGTGTCATGAGTGGTATGTCCTTAGTCGCCCCTTGTATTCCACTGTTGCTGTGGTATACTGACTTGGGTCCACTAGGCTAGACTTCACAACTGAATCATAATCCAAACCTGTATCATAAAGGCACCTTATGGTGACCCCATTACAAATAACAGCCACACAAACTGGGGGGTGATAAGGTTCCTGTTGCCGCGGAGGATTAACCTTTAATCTTTGCGTCCCCGACTTCATTGCAGCAATGTTTGAAGGTTTCCTTCTACAAAATTCGGTGTTATGGTTATCCTTCTTGCACCATTTACACCATCTTTTTCCTTGGTTCAACGGTTTTCTTTCATTGAACTTTTGGTCATTGAACTGTGAGTTTCTGTCGCGATAGTCATTTCTTGGCCGCTCAAAGTTTGTCCTACCTTTATTTCCCTGCTCTCTATTATCAAATTTATTAAATTGCTGTGGAGCTTTAAAATTGTCTATGTGCTTCTTCTTAGCACCACTTACCTCTGCCTGGGCTGCCTGATACCTCTCAGCAACATTTAAAATTTCCCCCAACTTCTCTGCACCTTGTTCCATGAGAAATTTTCTCATGTCTGGAGCCATGGACTCTCTCAATTGCTCAATCATGATCATTTCTTTAAGATCTTGGGTCTTCCCCAGAGCCGTCCATTTCTCCAAATAGGTTTCTAGTCTAGCAGAGAATTGGTGGTATGTCTCCCCAGACAACAGTTTGGCATTTCTAAATTTCTTACGATAAAATTCACCATTCTTCTCGTATCTTAATAACAAAGCCTGCTTTAACATGTCATAATTGTCTTGGTCTTCCCTGTTCATTTTAGCAAATACTTCATAAGAAGTACCTCTCAATCCCTGTGATAGCTTTAAGCTCCACCTCTCTCTCTCTAACCCATATGTAGTAGCTAATAACTCAAAACGTCCTAGGTACCCCTCTATGTCATCGTCTTTTTCAACAAAATGGTCTAAATGAAACCCCATAGCAGAGTTTGAGGCTCCCAGACTGGGCGTAGCATCTGAGGCAAAAGGGCTGGCACCATTTTCAGGAGCCTGGCCTTGTAATTCCAGCTCCCTTAGTCGTAATTCGTGCTCCCTTTGCAACCTTCTATCTTCTGCCTCCCTTTCGGCAGTCAACTTTTTTCTTCTGCCTCCCTTTCGGCCTTTTTATCTTCTGCCTCCCTTTGCTGTCGTTTTTCTTCTGCCTCAATCTGCAGCCTCTTAATTTCTCTATCAGCCTCTAACCTCTTCTCTTCAGCTAACCTCCTTTCTTCCCGTTCAATATATTTATCACATTCAGCCGTTACGTATTGAATTAAAATTTGACCATCCATTCCCATCTCCTTCGCGGTGAGCACAGCAGCTGATCTAAATTTTGCCAGCTCCGCCATACTTTTTAGACAATATAATAATATACAAGATAAATCTCTAACCAGTAAATACACTAAGTACTTCTTATGACTATAGTCTAACTAATTCTAACTAACCAGTTAACTAATTAATTATTACTGGCTGTGAAGATTCACCAACTTTTATCTGCAGGGACACTTTTAATGTTAAAGGGAATTTTACAATTTATTTCCCTACTTTGATTTCTCCCACCAGGAGATCCTAATATTACTGTTGGGCTAATTATCCCGGACGAGCCCCCAATTTATGTAGTGGTGTTTGATGGTATTGTATGATGGTGATATTACTAACTGTAATTGTATGAGGCCAGCTGTGAAGGCTCCTGAGATAAAATGTAGTTGTGAATTGTCAGAAGGCCTTTCTTGCTACCACTACGACCTCACACTTAATTTTTTTTAATGAATGTGGCTACGTAAAGTGTCTAGGGTTATGATATGTAGTGTGGTGTAATAGGTTATAGACATACCCACAGATATTTAACAAGACTAATAATATTAATAAATGTTAAAATACACTGAACTAACTCACGTGTGTAAATTTTTTGATAAAATTATATTACATTTATTTTGTTCTGGATCAATTTTTTAGTTTGACCAGAACTTAAAAAGATTTAGAGATTATGAAAGAAATGCATGGAATATTATATCATAAATGCAATAGTGTACATATATATGTACTATACTAGTTAGTTTTATTAAAATGTTCTAGTAGTCATCTACTTGGGAGGATAGTTACTGTTTGTGCTGTTGGGGTGGCCTCATCACACCTGTCTATATTGACTACACAGTGTCCAGAAAATGGTGGGAATTTTTATGGGGTATTAGTAACTAAACGGCTTTGGTGAATGTCCAGCAGACCAGAGGCTCACTCATCTGGTAGTTGTAGCTCTGGTGCTGAAATCAGGTGGTCCCACCTCTCCGTGCTGGCGGGCAATAATGGTGGTCTCTGTCACAAGTACTGCACAGATACACTCGAGTAAAGTCACCAACTGAATAGACACTGCTTGGTTGACAACAGAAACTCGCAGCTCTGCAATCAAAGTATGGGCCATGTGTCAAAATCTATTCTCTACCCACGTCTGGACACAACACTGACACAACAACCACATCATACAGACAGGTCAGATCTCTCTGACCAAACAGCACATTTACCATGGTGGTTTTACATCAGATAGATCCTCCAGACTATAGGTTCTGAAAAATATTTATTAGTTGTCTGCCCTAAAAGAGGATAGGTAATATGTTTCATTATTCTCAACACTTGATCTGTCTTGCCTAACCCTTGCTGGAGTTTATGTACATTGTTGGTCCCTAGACCCTGACTAGGGCGGGGGGTCTAGAGCAAATCCCTACTTGTTTGTAAGGCTAGATTTCGATATGGCAGTATCAAATCACTCGAACATGAAACAATATTCAAAATATATAAGGAAATAATTTCAATCTTACCAGATTATGAATAAATAACACAGAACTGCTAGCAAAACTCAGCTGAGCTGCTGGCTATAGTATGGCGTCCCTAAATTTCTTACACTTTCTTTCATATGGAAATCACCACACTTTAAAATCTGTGTCTATCACTGAACAACTATTGAAGAATGGCCCCACTTTCGCGTCTGAGCGCTAATGATATGATTGTCTGTGGCCAATCACTGCCTAGGTTTATTTTAAATTCAAATTTCCTACCATAAAGTCATTTCAGTCATGCTTCAGTCAAGTATGGATGGTTATCTGTTAGTCTGTCCGTCTCTACTTGTGTTTCTACAAAATGTACTTGATTTTTGAACCAACCTTTCTCTCCCTCCAAAATTTTGTCGTTAAAAGTTATATTTAGACACAGCTACCACCCAAAAACCCTCTCCTCCATACTAAGTAAATTTGAACACCTGCGTTTCGAGGTCGTGTTTTTTTTTGTGCAATTAGCGACACTTTTAGATTCAATACAGTCTGTCGATGATGTGAACAACACTGTCTTTTGTCATTATCTTCAATATTATCTATCCGTCTGTAAAATTAAGACCATATTAGTTCACTGCTCAGAATGGGCCATCCGGCCAGCTAATTTTTATATTCCTAACATTAATATTAAGAAAAAAAGTACTTTTTAAATTTTGTAATATTCCAAACATCTGCGTTTTAGCCGCTGAATTCAAATCAAGGGCTTGGTATCGCAAAAGCGTCCAATAAATGACTGTGGCGTAACATATCTATGGTCCCTTCTGTCGAGTTGCTTACTTTTTATGTCAACTTGGGAAACGTGACTTTTCTCCGTTTCCCCCCCCAATTGCGTCTCCTTAGCCTTTCTAGTCTCACGCAATCTTTCCAGTCATATTTTTTCCTTTTTGATCCGCCGTTCCCCTCCTGTCTAGCAAGTCAATTTTTATGGAGGATGATGACCCGCGGTCTAGGCGATCATGTACATCAGCAGCCTACGCATTATGTTTTTATCCTTATATGTTATCCTTGGAGGTATTTTACCGTTGTATCTCTGTCAATTTCACTACAAGAGGTAGGGGGAAGAAGAGGTGAGAGAGAAAAGGAAGAGCTGGTAAGAGAAGAACAAGGAAGAAAGCGGATCGACTCTCTATGAAATACGTATGTATGGCGGGGGGAGGGGTACTGGAACTGTCGGTGCCTACCAATGAGCTGCCATTATTCAAACTATTATCGATGATTTTGATGTATTGATGATGCAGGAAACCAATTTAAAAGTGAATAATGTTGTTAATTGCCCAGGTTACAGATGTTATACAAATCCGTGTGGGCCTGGCAGACGAGGTCAAGCGATATATGTCAAAGATAAACTTCCTCATACATGGATAGATACAAGTTTCCATTCTACTGAGGATGCAGAATTACAGGGGCTTGTACTGCATATAAATGGTCAAGAATGGTAAGTTTTCAATTTATATGCCCATGTGGATCGCCTTTCG
Organism: Oreohelix idahoensis; assembly: GCA_024509875.1. Classification (NCBI taxonomy): domain Eukaryota; kingdom Metazoa; phylum Mollusca; class Gastropoda; order Stylommatophora; family Oreohelicidae; genus Oreohelix; species Oreohelix idahoensis. The sequence goes on along the minus strand of JAMPIV010006184.1, from coordinate 472,702 downwards.
GAAGAAGGTAGCTGGGAGTTCCTGACTAAATTGTCCGAGGAGCCTAACAAGATGTGCCTAACTGCCGACGATTTTAATGTTAGATCTATGGAGTGGGTAAACTCCACGGGAAATATACAGGGTGTTGCCTTGAGTCAGGCTTTGCTCAGCTCGAACCTATCCATTTTAAATGATGGACGCCCAACAAGACTGGCATCTAGACCAGTGGATACTGATGGTGTCATAGATCTGGCATTGATGTCTACTGCTGCTGCCACCTTTGCACGCTGGGACGTATTGGAAGCTCAAGAAAGCGATCCCCTACCCTGTGTAGTCCTCATTGCAAAAGGGAAGACCACCAGACACAGAAAACTGAAACAGACGTTCCAGTATCATAACGACTCACTTAACAGTAATAGCCCTGTACACATGTTGCGTCAAAGTGCGAAACAAAAGACAACTCGTACACCTTTTACACAACCGCCCAGGTGAAATGAGACAGTGGCGACAGCATGGCTGGAAAAGGATAGAGCGACAAAGTTATGACGAATAGCACGAAAGAGAATGTTGATAAATTCTGATGAGGTGGAAGATTTTTAAAGAGAAATGTTCATTGAATATTAAGAAAGATGAGGTTGGTAATCTAAATGAGATTTTGAGAATCAGTGTAACTTTTGAGTTGGCACATTTTTGTGTAATAATGAGAACAATGATTCTCAATGTTTTTGTCATGATGGGGACAAGAATATATAAATAGAGATAATTAAGAACAACGATTCTCACATTGTATAGAATAGGACCAGATAGAACTAGAGTTAGAAGGAAATGAAACTATACCTAATATTGTTGGTTTTGTAAATAGGCATGCTTTAATATTCTTATATCCAACTTTTAATCTTAATAAACATTTTATTATTTACTGGATTGTCGTCAGTGATTAAGCTAATTATTGTTGGTGGTTTTAGAAAATGTTTGTCAGTGAAACAGTTAGTTATCATGATGACTTTGTTAAGTGTCGTCAATGACTTATGTGCTACTGTGAGACGAACTGTGTTTTAACAAACTAAGGTGAGCACTAACATTGCATTATACGCAACATCACGTGCCATAAAACACCAACAAGTAGCTGCATTCTCATACGAAGGACGAACCTGGGTTGAACAAGGTTGCACACGTTCTCATGATGGTGGAAATCAACATCTAGGGCGTATAGCCTTACTTACCATTGAACACTAACAAGAACACTTACATGAACATAACATGTGCCTCGTGTTAATACGGTGCAATCTGAACATTGAACATTGAGAACATTTGAACAATTGACATTTGATTTACAAACAGCATATACGCTGTTACATATAATTTAAAGAATATTTTTAAGTCATGCACACACACACACACACTCACACACACGCAAATGTATGTTTTCCGCAGATGTATAAATGCTCTTAGTACAAACATAACAATGAAATATTACCTGTAATATCGCCGTAATTATCGTAATAACACTGTATCTGTGTTCTCGTCTAAACTGATAAAGATGAGTCATGCTTGTGTAAAAAATAAACAATGAGGTCACGCGAATCCAGTTTTTGTTATGATCACCAATGTCAAGCAGACATCATCTGAAACTATTTGGTATAAAACAATTGTTTTAATCGTTTCCAGATTAAAAAATCTGCTTTTTTATGTCACCTGATTCTTTTTCTGTTTCAACAAAATAATTAAAAAATGCTCTCGTCTGCGTCCTAACAAAAGTTTCTAGAATATTCCAGTAGACTTTCTCTTTGTTCTCGTACCTAGAAATGTTGACAAAATAATAGGTCTGAGTGTTGTTGTTCCAAGGCTGAGGTCACTGATTTGTTCTAATATTCATGTACAACTTCCGACCTTTCGCAAAGCACTTTTTTTTTTAAATTGTCTGCAGACTCCAGGAATAATTGCATCGTCTGCATTCTGGTCTCATTATCCTTGTCTCAAGAACATAATTTCTTTATTTGTTGTTGTTGTTGTAATCGTAAGAAAACTGTCGCGTGTGCCTGTATGTGAATGTTTTGCGCGGATAGTTTATGTGATATGTTGTGAGTTAAAGTTGGATCACAACATTTCAAGTGAGAAGTTTATATCGTGATACCATACATGGGTAGTGCCGGCTTAATCCGTTATATTTTGAGCTGCGTCTTAATCTAACATATTAAAAGATACGAGAAGTCTGGCTTCATAATTTGTGTGCTTCATAACGTAGAGGGAGTACTGTTTGGTGGATATTTGTCGTTTACTATATACCATGCGCACACCACATGACTACTGCATACAACGTACTGATTGTACCAAGATATGAGTGTTGTGTGTGTGTATATATATATATCATCTTAAATATCTATTACTTATCGTTCCAATAAGAGGTAGCTAGATGCGAAAGGCATCCCTGTGTCCTAAAGCAATCGCAGCAGCCTTTCGGGAAGATAAGGAAACGGTGCACATTAAATTATGCTTTAAGTGAAAGTTATGTTAAACATTAATTATTATCATCCTATGTCCAGTGATCTGTTTTATTCTGGTTCTGTAAATTTCTGCGGAAGTAACCCGTCAAGAAATGGGGGAGGAGTTCGATATTTTAGTTTAATAATAAAAGAGCCAGGCAGTATATTTCCGTGTTTAAAAAATAAATTTTAACTTTATCATTCTGTTAAAAATAAAGACAGAGGGCTGAATTCCTGCCATCTTGAGAAATGGTCAGTTTCCTGTGATTGTAACTTTTCTCATGACAATCAACAAAACACTGGGACAATCATTTGATCATGTGCGGGTATACCCACCAGAAGTAAAAGGTAAAGGTAAAGGAACCCGTTACACGCCCATTGAGGCATATTGGGAATATGGTGTTAGGCCCATATTATCTTGACTGTCGGCACACGAGGGGTGATGTACCCACCAGAAGTAGTCGTTGCTAATTGTCAAATGTATGAAGCTCTCAAGGGAGGAAGGGAGCCAGATAATCTTAAAGTATATATTCAGGACACAGGCTATCAAGGCAACAGTATTAAAGATAACCATACATTTAAAAGAAAATATATCATTAAAAATATGTTAATTAATTAGTCTAATGAAACCGTGTTTACCTGTCTCCACTTGTCAGTCAATCTAAATGTGCTGCAGATGTTGAACGTTGAAGATGTTGTCTTTACTTCCTGTCCTGTCGTTGTTTCTTGACCTTTAAACGTGTTGGATGTACACCGACGGTAATGTTGGTTTAGAAAGGATGACCCGGAAGCGCTTATGTCATAAGTTCCGCCTCGTGCACGGGTTATCCTGTGTTTCGCCAGACAAACAAATCTGGTTCTATTCAACACTCCTTGTCGCTTGAAAAGATGGTCAGACCGATATTGAGATAAAATACTGTCGCTGACTGTCTAATAACCTGACGTAACTTAACATGTCTTCGGAAAGCGTGAATGCGACACAATAAGATAAGAATGACTCCCGTAGCAAATACTGCCATAGAGGGGTGGCGTGTTAGAGACTTCACCATGCTATGTCCAGCATAGAGCAAAATAGTGAAAATACAAATGAAAAGGCATGATTTATGCCAAAAAAAAGCGATGTGAGAAAACTGAAGAAAATGAAAGGAAACTGCCGGAGGGCTGAGTATGTTCAGACGTTTTGTCACACATAGACAATTAATAGACAAGCACTGGAGGCCACAAAGATGTGATTTACAGAAGAAAGTTAAAAATAGCATGGACAGCTTGAAAGAGCAATGCGCATGTCCTGAAATAGACCAATGTGGAAAGGAAGCTTATTCCTCAGATCAGAAGGAAGCAATCAACTTTCTGTGAGGATGTTAAGAAGATTTGCTAGAATGTTAAGAAGATTGCTAGAATGTTAAGAAGATTGCTAGAATGTATCGTGAAAACAGAAAATATTGAAGGAAAAAGAGATAGGGGAAGACAAAGACAGCAAATACTGGACAGTTTGACATCGTGGCATGGACAACAGAACTCATAAATAATACTGGAGACAGGAAGTTGTAGATCGCCCACGGCATCAGGCTTGGTAATTAAAGAAGAAGAAGAATGTTGCCTAATGAGTTTATTAGACGACATAATATAACCAACATGCCGGAGGGTTCAGTCGTTATAGACTTTTGTGCTGTCTTCTGGGAGAACTCCCGACAACCCCACGGAGTTACGCTGACATTTCATACTAATTTAACATTTACTATAACCAAATTTATGCACAGAAAAAATGTTTTAAGAATAATTCCTTGTGTATCATTTCTTATTATCCTTTTTATATGCCTGTCCATCCTGTAATCCACAGAACAATAGGTGGGCCTGTCGTGCCAGTGACCTTGACGAGAGAAACGGAAACTGACCTTGGTGTTTCGACTATTCTGACCTGGCAGGTCAAAACGATGGAACCACAAGCCCGGGTCAGCATAACAACAAAGTATGATGCTCAAGTCTAGAAATGCTGTACATTGACCGTGTCTAGACAAAATGTCAACATTATTCTTTAGCTGACGGCTGTTATCGTAAATTACTCGTTTCCAGCTGTCTACAACTTCAGCAAAATAATGCAGAACCCAGCGGAAGATTTGTCAGTGTCTACATTGATGCCATAAATTACTGGAATTCTGTTGATAACTGTCATCTATATGCACTGTAAAAAGTTCCATGTTCCTAAAGGTCACTTTTGTTTTGCAGACAACGATATATGAAAACGACGATGTCAACTGGGAAGTTTGGAATATCGTCAAGTACAGATGTAGATCACTATGTCACTGTCGACTGGACAGTTGGAAATATCGTCTAGTTCAGACTTAGATCACTAGCTCACCGTGGACTGTGAAGTTTGGAATATCGTCTTATATAGGCTTAGACCACCATGAAACTGTGGAAAATCGTCTAGTACCGATCGAGAGAAAGCGGTTAAATTGTGATGTCCCCTGCACTTTAAAACAGCAGACTTTAAGACTTGTCGTTGTCCCATTAAGTAGCTGTCTTACTGATGACTGGCTCTGCTGTAGCCTGATTCAAATAAGTCAGGTCATGTGACACCCCATGGACCAATCTGGTCATCTTGTAAATATTGGTCTCATGGCTTCATCTATGTCGTCACGAGTCGTCACGTGTACCTATTTATATTCTAGTACGGACAAAATGGTCGTCAGATCAACACAAGTCAGACTTGATCAGACAACACGCGTACAAACAAAAATGTGACGACAAGCAACATAGGATTTCTTGTCTTTCTCATTATTAACCTCATCATCGTTTCTGTATTCGCCGTCACCGCCATTTTTTTACTGCAACAACTACCTCGTACAGTCGTTATGCATAATTTATCAACACCATTTTTTTGTTGTCATATTTACACGTTGACCACTCACTGTCTAATCCCAGATGTTGAATTCGTCAGCAAGTCAGACATTGTATGTGTCCTCTGTTATATTTTTCTCATAACCTTGACCGAATCTAGGCGTGTTCTCGTTGATAAGAAACAAAAATATTAATAATTGCAGGTGTCCTCTGTTATTCTTTTCTCATAACCTTGACCGAATCTAGGAGTGTTCTCGTTGATAAGAAACAAAAATATTAATAATTGCAGGTCAATCTACAAACCTAAAGCACTGTCTCCTTGACTACAAGTCTTGTGTACAGTAATGCTATACTACTACTGTCCATGTTTGCGCGTGTAGATGACCTAATCTTCTTCTTCTTCTTCTTCCGTCCTTAGCCAAAGACCGACCAAGCAGTCAGAGGCCATCACGCCTTGTGGCGTCTTAAGGGCAACAGCAGATTGATTTTCTCTGTTGTAGTTTCCCATCACGCCTAGCGGCGTCTTTAGGGCAACAACAAATAGATCCATCTGCCGTTGTTTCCGTAATCGGTGTGACAAGCCAACGGGTGATCAGCCCATTGGGCAAGGTGACCTAATCACTGACATATATTTATAGACTTTTGCCATTTTGTCACTGCCGTATCCGCTTCGTCTAGAGTGCTCAAGGGCTTAACGGAACATCATTTCCTTAAGTAGCATTATCTAAAATCACCCAGACCTGGCCCAAGAAACTCGTGCTGGTCTGCCATCAGTAGGTGGATCTTCACCAGGGCAACCACCAGCGGATACCCCACCAGTTTCCGCTATTACGAGTCCTACAACAACATCTGCTCAAGATTTAGCCAGTACCGACATCATTAGAAGTTTCATACTTAGCAACAACATCGCTATCAACAACAGCAGCAGCAGCGTCAACAAAATTGTCAAGTCTGTCTTCAATAATATCAGTTCTTCCAGCACCAGCATCACTTCTACTACAGCAGACATCATTCGATCAGTTTTCAACAACACCACAAACAGCACAACAACAACAAACTTAGCCGGTACAGTTTCATCATCTTCCTCCACGTCGTCGTCACAAATGGATCTGCTCCACCATCTTGACTTGCCCAATGTTTCCGACTCTAGTGACACCGACGACTTTCTACAGGAGCTGGCTGCTCTTAACGATGTTGGTAAGTCTGTTTGTCTGGTCATTTTGTCTGTCTGTGTCTGTCTCTCTGACTGTCTATCAGGTCTTTTTGTCTGTCTGTGTCAGTCAGTCAGTCTGCCTGTCTGTCTGGTCTCTTTGTCTGTCTGTCAAGTCTTTTTGTTTGTCTGTCTGTCAGGTCTTTTTGTCTGTCTGACTGTCTGTCAGGTATTTTTGTCACTCTGTGTATCTGTCTGTGAGGTTTTTTTCTCTGTCTGTCTGTCTGTTTATCTGTCTGTATGTTTGACTGACTGCCTTTCTGTCTGTCTGTCAGTTCTTTTTATATGTCTGTCTATCTGACTAACTGTCCGCCTTTCTGTTTGCCTGTCTGCGTGTCTGTATATCTGTATGTGTTATGGTATATCGGTTTTTCTGACTGGCTGTGTTTGTCACTGTGTCTGTCTGATTGTCTGTGTCTGACTGTCTGTCTGCGTCTATTTGTGTGCCTGTGTATGTCTGTCTGACCGTTACCCTCATCCTGGCTACTGTTTGTCACGTCTAGTGTCCGGGTCTGTCTGACCTGTACCACCATCCAGACTGCTGTTTGTCCAGTCTAATTTCCGGATGTATCTGACCTTTACCACTATCCATGGTGTTTGACCCGTCTAGTTTCTGGGTGTGTCATACATTTACCCTTATCCAGGCTGATATTTGTACCGCGTAGTTTCTCGGTGTGTCTGACCTTTACCCTCATCCAGGATGATATTTGTACCGTCTAGTTTCTGGGTGTGTCTGACCTTTACCCTCATCCAGGCTGATATTTGTACAGTCTAGTTTCTGGGTATGTCTGACCTTTACCCTCATCCAGGCTGCTGTTTGTCTTGCTTAGTTTCTGGATGTGTCTGACCATTACCTCATCCAGGCTGCTGTTTGTCTTGCTTAGTTTCCGGATGTGTCTGACCTTTATCCCATCCAGGCTGATGTTTGTCCCGTCTAGTTTGTATCTAGGGTGTATCTGACCTTTACCACCATCTAGGCTGTTTGTCTCATCTAGTTTCTGGGTGTATCTGACCTTCACCACTATCCAGGGTGTTTGACCCGTCTAGTTTCTGGGTGTGTCTGACCTTTACCTTCATCCAGGCTGCTGTTTGTCCCGCCTAGTTTACAGGTGTGTCTGACCTTTAACGCTGTCCAGGCTGCTGTTTGTCCTGTCGAGTGTCCGGATACGTCTGACCTTTACCCTCATCCAGGCTGCTGTTTGCCCCGTCGAGTGTCCGGATATGTCTGACCTTTACCCCAATCCAGGCTGCTGTTTCCCGTCGAGTGTTCGGATATGTCTGACCTTTATTCCGATCCAGGCTGCTGTTTATCTTGTCTAGTTTCCGGGTGTGTCTGAACTTTAACCCAGTCGAGACTGATGTTTGTCCCGTCAAGTCTCCGGGTGTGTCTGACCTTTAACCCCATCCAGGCTGATGTTTGTCCCGTCAAGTCTCCGGGTGTGTCTGATCTCTACCCCCATCCAGACAAGAGAATAGAATGGCATATCATTGTAAGACTCAGTTGGAGAGACAATAGATCTGAGAATAGATTCACATATCTTTATAAGAGTCAGGAGGAGAGATAATTTGTCTGAGAATAGACTCGCATACATTGTAAGAGTCAGGGGGGAGACGATAGGTCTGAGAATAGATTTACATATCATTATAAGAGTCAAGAGGAGAGATAATTTGTCTGAGAATAGACTCGCATACATTGTAAGAGTCAGGGGGAGAGACGATAGGTCTGAGAATAGATTCACATATCATTATAAGAGTCAAGAGGAGAGATAATTTGTCTGAGAATAGACTCGCATACATTGTAAGAGTCAGGGGGAGAGACGAAAAATGGAAGTTGCTGATAACAGCAACAGGCACTAGCTGCACCAGGAAGCAGGAGGGAAACTCATTTCTAAACCGCCTCAAAATAACAGCCAAATCAGCTTTCATTAGATTTCTTTCGCAGAAAATCAGGCCAAGAGGAATATATACTGAAGCACATTAAAAACGCATCACTATTATATATACTGATGCCGAGAAGCTGGAAAAAAAAGTGTGGGAATGGATTTTCCCCGTGTTTGTCATGAGGTAGAGAGCGAATGGCTGCTGGAATGGAAAGTGCATGATTCAACCCACGGGTTTGTGTACAGACTACATGAAAACAATGAAAGTTACACGTGCAACACGATTCCCAACAGCTATGACCCTGAAAATGTGTACGCGTTGTGGCAGTATACTCGGTATGAAAAGGCCGTTGAGACAAAACACCCAGTACATGTGCTTGAAATGCCACGACTATCTGAAAACGACCGCCAACGAGCCATTGGTATGTTGGAGACCGGAATGAGCTCGCGGGCCATTGCCAGAAGGATGAATTGCCACCACAGCACTATTGTACGTCTCAATGAACGTTACGGAACCACTGGCAGTGCCCGGGATAGATTTCGGAGTGGCCAACCACGAGTTACTACCCCTGCGCAAGATCGTCATATTGTGCTGAGTCACCTAAGGAATCGTTCTCTCCCGGCAAGTCAAACAGCAAGAGCAATAGTGGGTAGACGTGGGCAAGTCTCTCGAATGACAGTCATACGACGACTCAGAGATACAGGCCTTACTGCAAGACGACCTTATGTTGGGCCAAACTTGACTCACAGACATCGTCAGCAGCGCTTGCAATGGGCAGAGCAACATGTCAGATGGACTAGACTGCAGTGGAATGCTGTCCTATTCACAGACGAGAGCAGATTCATCATATCCTTTGCTGATGGACATATGCGGATTTGGCGACGGTGTGGAGAGCGCTTTGCAGATTGCTGTGTTCGTCAGCACAACCGATTTGGAGGTGGCAGTATTCACATTTGGGGAGGATTCAATTTTCACCATCGCTTGCCTCTTCACGTCTTCCGTGGAAATGTTAATGCTGTGACATATCGAGATGAGGTTCTGGATGCATTGGTTGCTCCTGCGTTCACACATTATCCAGACTTGCAGCTTCTCTAGCAGGATAACGCACGTGCGCACACCGCATGCATTACGCAGCAATATCTACAGCAGCAGAACATTGTGACGATTGATTGGCCTGCCCTATCACCAGACATGTCCCCTATAGAACATCTGTGGGACGAGCTTGGACGCAGAGTCTACAGGCAAGGTTCTCCAGCTAATCTGCAACAGCTCGAAGCTGCTCTTACACGTGAATAGGACTTGATTCCCCGGAATTTCCTTCAGAGACTTGTGCGTTCCATGCGGAGCCGCTGCCAAGCTTGTTTGCAAGCACACGGTGGACATACCAGATACTGAGGATAGTGTGAATGAATTTTTTTATTGGTTGCATTTTTGGTTTTCTCCCTTGCCTGCACAGAATGCAATGAATTTCATAACAATCAAATGTACAAATTAATGATCAGCATGGATTCATAGGAAAATGAATAAAGATTCCAAATATGTAAACTTGTAAACAATTATATTTACATTTCACACTCTGTTCCTGGATTATACAGGTGGTGCGTTTTTAATGTGCTTCAGTATATGTGGACCTTTTTTTTGAAAGTGAGAAAAGTAATAAAATAGTCTGAGTTGTCAATGATCAAAATAAAACACCTGGCAGGAGAAGAAACAAGAGACAGGTAGAGTAAGAGAAAGTTAATGCACACGGGGACTAATAATTAAAAGTTAAATACACTCGGTGTAACCAGTACAAGCTGTAGCTGTAGCTGTATCGCCATGTCCCGCTGCAAAAATGTGTCGCCATTAAAACACAGTGTTGGCAATCTCCGGTCTATCGAGTTCCAGAAACTTTGTAATTTACGAGTATGTGATGCGTGATGCCATATGATGATGGATGGTATCCGCATGTCTGGTTTTGTGTGGTGGTGCAGATGTGTTCAGTCAAAACAATGTTCATACAAAAATAACAGGGCAATCCACATAGGACGTCAGTAAACTCACGACGTATAAAGTCAATGATTCTTGTAACAGCCGTTGACGTTTTTCTTCATTATTTATTGTGGACGCCACAGTGACAAAATGGTTACGCGAATATGTAGGCACATCAAACAGTCATTATCACAGCAACATTCAATACAGCAATAGACGGTAGACAGCATTACAATGATGAGTCAGATGCATGTTATATTTCAAAGTGCTGTAAATGTAGTCAGGTGAAAAACTCCATCCTTTTCTATAACAGCCAGGAGATAACCAGATGTATGAGATCAGTTCACTCTCCTTAGTTTGACTTCAGCAAGACAGACACGTCTGCCGAAGTATAAATAATGTCCTCAAAAATATCCTCTAGATAATAAAGGTTTTCCAAACCTAGTTCATTTAACAAAGTAGCAAGTAATGGTCCTTGGTACATGCATCAACCGATGCAGTACAATGCAGCGACATGTGAGCTGGGAAAAAACATCTCGTGACGACGACTTTCGAAGACAGGCTATGAATCGAAATCGCTCACGACCCAAAATCGATAGAGTTAATGAAAAAGTCAATTTACCTTGCTTTCAAGAAATACAGAAATATCACGCCTCCCGGCATGTGCAAATACACTAGAGGTATTATCCCGAATAAACGAAATATCCATAAGAGGACTACACATCCCTGACAGAACAAAAAAAAAAGCGGAGATCCCCTCTTCAACGAGGCATCTCTTTCGCCATTCCAAATCGCTCACTCCACTAGTGGTGGGCGGAAACCGATCGACCAAGAAGCAAGACAAGTCATGCGCAGTCCAGCGCAAAATGACCACAGCTCAAACTTAACTGCATTCGATACCAACGCGAGAAGACAAATGCTTACCGAGAAAAGTGACTATAAATTTCAAGCAGTTGTTGCCCTTGCGTTATAAAATAGATATTGAAATAAAACGATGTTGCGAGAATTTATCACGCAACATATCACCACCTCCTCCCGATAAAAAAAAAAAAATGTGGAACATATTTTTTTTTTTCAATATCAAAGAGCATGCGATAAGCGGCTCAAAACGCACGAATTATGCGCTGATAATTAACTAAATTGCCAAACAATAGGCTAATTATAGAGTGTCTGGTGAGGATATACCTCAACAGAAAAATAAATATGTCTCAAAAAATATTCACATCGGGGAGGTGTCACCAACACACATCACGTTAGCATGTAAACACAATATACATATGCAAGTTACTATAATCATCATTAAACAGCATACTCTAATATTGTCTTTAAAAATGGATGTACAAATCTGATAGGAAAATTTAAATAGTACATTCTTTGACATGTAATGACATAAGTACATAGTAAAGTTAAACTACATGACGATCCAGGACATATGCTCTGGTATTCCGAGGGTAAGTACACAATCTAGAACTCGTCATGCTTGATACTAGTAAGGTAAGTCCTCAGCTCAACAATGACATTCTGAGAAAGTACAAGCAATATAATGCTAATTAATAACTAATATGCTTCATAAGGTACAATACATTATTAATAATTGTGGCTGTTTAGTAAACTAACGGCCCTTATATTAACTACTCAGTCCTCCTCTATCATCTTAAAAAACGAACAGAAGAAGATGACAACAAAGCACGATAGTGTGTACATATAAAGTAAGTACAGATGTGCTAATCTATTGTAGAAATATAGGTGTGTTATGACTCTGTAATATATGGAAATATAGGACAGAAGTATTAGTTGGAGTCATGTGGGCATCTAGACAAAATGTCAGCCATCACATTATCCGCACCACGGATAGCTCGTACCGTGAAGTGAAAAGGTTGAAGAGCTATAGCATATCGAGTGGATCTCGAACTCTTCAAATTCTTAGTCTGAATAGCTGTAAGAGCTTTCTGATCAGTCTCTAGAATGAAATGTGCGCCCAGGAGGAATCTTTGTAGTTTTAGAATTGACCAAACCATCGCTAACAACTCACGGTCTAAAACCGAGTAGTTCCTCTCTGCCGCATTTAGTTTTCTAGAAATGTACATAACAGGATGCAGAGTATTTGCATATTCTTGCATCAGTGCTGCTCCAATCCCAGTGGATGAAGCATCACTCCGAAGAACAAAAGTCCTATCAAGAGTAGGTAATCTTAAGATGGGAGGAGAAGAAAATATATTCTTGATTTGGTCTAGTGAAGATTGGCATTCTTCAGACCAACGGACCAGATTAGGCGAACCTTTCTTCAACAATGTTGATAGAGGTGCCATGATCGAAGATAAATTTGGAATAAATCTCCCATAAAATTGAATTAAACCTAAGAGACTCCTAACTTGTTTCTTCGTTTTAGGAACAGAGATGTTCAGTATTTTGGAAGTATTGTGGTCTTCTGTCTTCAAGAGACCATGACCAACACGATGACCCAGGAAAGAGATTTCACCAAAACCAACAAAAGCTTTAGAAGGTTTTGCTGTCAAATTATTCTCACGTAGAGTGGACAGTAAGTCATATAACCCTAAATAGTGATCTTCCCAGGTATCACTGAAGAGACAGATGTCATCTAAGTATGCGATGACATCCGAACGATGTGACAGAATTCGACGCATCATGCGAGCGAAAGTGGCAGGGGCGTTCATGAGACCAAAAGGCATAACATTCCATTGAAATAGACCCCTAGGTGTAGAAAAAGCAGTAAGAGGTTTGGCATGCTCTGCTAAAGGCACTTGCCAATAACCTTTAGACAAGTCAAGTTTAGTGAAGAATCTAGAATTAGAAAGTCTAATCAGTAGATCTTCTAACAAAGGCATCGGTTCAGCGTCGAACTTTGTGACCTGATTCAATTTGCGATAATCAACACAAATTCGTATGTTCTTATCCTTCTTCCGGACAATAACCATGGAAGAAGAATATGGTGAAGTCGATGGTTCAATTATATTTAATTGAATCATTTCATCCAATTCCTTTTCCACTTGCGACTGAAAGTGTATAGGAATAGGATACGGCCTAACCCTAATTGGATTATTGTCGGTAAGAATTATGTCATGTTCTATGACATCTGTGTGTCCAGGAATGTCAGTGAGAACATCCTGAAATGTTTGTAACATCGACAAGTCTCGTCGATGTTCGTCACCAGAAAGATTAGGAGAAACAGAAACGTTTTTCCAAGATTCCGTGGAATGTAATGGAACCACTGGAAGGGGAAGGTTGACATCAGAGAAGGTAGCTTCCTCATCCTGAATGACAGACAGGGATGAATAATGACCGTGAGGTGCAGGAGCATCATCCGTTGCCTGGAAAATAGGCAGCAAATAGTCCGGACGTTCGTGAAATTCCGAAAGCATGTTTATGTGGAAAGTTTTATGCTTTCCATCAATATCGACCACATAGTCAACATCGGAAATCCGAGAGACTATTGCATACGGACCTTTCCATGCAATAAGAAGTCTATTTTCCCTACTGGGGAGTAGGACGAATACTTTGTCACCTGGACAAAGTTGTCGTAGACATCTATTCTTGTTAGCAAACTGCCTTGCCTTCTCTTTAGCAATTTCTGATGAAGCAGTTGCTAGCTTACATGCCTCAATGATCTTTTGTCTAAGAGCAATGACATACTCATATGAGGATTGAGTTTCATCGCTAATATCATCGGCAGTGATGAGATCGTGTAATAAAGACATAGGGCCGCGTGGACGCGCGCCAAAGACAAGTTCGAAGGGAGAAAATCCTGTGTGTTCATTAGGGACTTCTCTATATGCAAAGAGAGCCGCGGGTAAAACCCTGTCCCAATCTTGAGGATGATCTTCAGTTATCTTACCAAGCAAAGTCTTGAGCGTTCTATTCAGACGCTCAACTAACCCATTAGACATAGGAATGTAGATACTACTGAGAGATCGTTCAATATGTAAGGTAGACATTACCTGTGACATAGTGTCAGATATGAGTTGAGTGCCATGGTCTGACAATATTTCTCTGGGGAACCCCAAGCGAGAAAATATGAACCAAAGAGCATCTGCGATATCTGTAGTAGATATGCTCTTAAGAGGAATAGCCTCTGGCCAACGTGTGCACATATCGACACATGTAAGGATAAACTGATGTCCTCTGGCCGACTTGACCTTAAAAGGGCCAATAATATCTATGGCCATTTTCTGAAACGGCCGAATAGGAATGTCAGCAGCCTGGATAGGCGCAGCATGTCGTGGTCCTCTAGATTTGACCTCCTGACATACCTTGCATGATCGGCAGTAAATACGAATGTCCTTATTGACAAAAGGCCAAAAGAAAGCCGCAAGGACTCTCGACTTCGTACGGGCAAAACCCATATGTCCAGCACATTGCGAGTCATGAGCATGTTGTAATATTTGGACTCTCATGCTCTTGGGAACAAGAATTTGCGAATGTGCCGACGTAGCCGAATCTTGTACCATACGTACAAGTACGCCGTTTCTCATTGCAATCCAAGATTTTCTATTTGTATCCTGATTCGGATCACCTTTCTTCGCAAGAACGAAGAATTTTTTTTAAAGAAGGATCTTCTTCTTGCAATTTTATGAAAGAGTCACGAGTGATTACTAAGTGACTATCTTGGCTATCAACTTCATTATCACTATTCAGTGAAGTTTCGGGTGTTTGTAGAGCTTGTGCTCTTGTAACTACTGCATTTGTAGCTTGCATGTTATTATCTTCCCAAGCAGCAATCTGCTGTGGGTACACTCCCTAACTCCGTGAATACGACCAATAATAAGGTCCGCAATAGGATTAGGTAAGAGACAAGCATGCACATCTCCAGTAAAGAAAGGAGTGGCAATGCGAATTACAGCAGTAGGATATTTTTCTAGAGTGCCGCCAAATGTGACACATTTAATAACCCTTCCTGTAGCACAAGATGGATCTACAAGCGATTGTCTAACACCAATAGTGGTGCATCCGGAATCGAAAAGTAGTGAGACCGGAGTATCATTAACAAGACCCTTATGTAGGATTAAAGAACCCCTCCCGTCATGCGCAACAGCAGCAGGAAGAGCGGGAAGTGGGTGACCACAACTCAAAGTAGTTATGGTACCCGGTTCGAATAAAGTACTGCATTGGGGGCATTTGTTTGCTCTCTCAAAGTCAAAAGCAGAACCAGTGACAGCGTCAAAGTTTTTACTATCAACAACATGATTACAGGCTCCCTCAGTTTCCTGTTGTACAGCATTAGCCTGCTGATATCTCTTTTTTTTGTGTTGAGATCTACCCCGACTATTATTACCTCTGAAGTTATCAAAGTTATTATTATCTCTGCAGTTATTATTGTCTCTATTGTAATTGTTATCCTGGTTCGAATTCCAGTTTCCACGATTACTATCATGTTCACATTGATGCGAACATCTATTTGTTTGGTTCTGAGGTCTTCGGCAGGAATAACCTCTATTACCATATCCTCTTTTGAAATGCTTATAATTATTAGGGTGATAGTAACGAGTACTATCAGGTTGTCTCCAATTCTTCGAAGAAGAATCACCATGAAATTGATTTCCATGATTTTGACAGAAATTACCGCTACTCTTTCTATCAAAATTTTGTTGGAATCTACGAGCAAAGTTTTGGCCATACGGAGCTGCCGAAACAACTGGTAAACCTTCTTTCACCTTAGAGTTACCCATGGTTATGTGTGGGTGCGCAGTTACGTATTGGCAACAGAAATCTTCCATTTCTTTTATTGTTTTAGGTTTACGTTCATGAAGGAAAGCAAGGAAAGACTCATTGACAGACGACATGACTTTGTCTCTAAGTATTAAGTCCATATTTCCTTCATAAGTTTTTTCCGTCTTAGATAGTTCAACCCATCGTGAGAAAGTAATGCGTATTCTTGCAATAAACTCGGAGAATTCAACTCCATTTTCAGGTAACATGTTTTTAAATTGTAGACGATAGCCGTCTTCGTTAAGCTGATATTTCTTTAACAAAGCGGCCCTGACAACCTCATAATTGTTCTTGTCAGGTTCATCCACCATATTTAATATACTTAGAGCTTTACCTGTCAGTATCCCTGATAACTGATAAACATATTTTGCTTTGTCTATGTTATGAGCTGTACATGCTTGTTCAAATCTGTCCAGATAGAACATTATGTCATCACTGGAAGGACTAAATGTTGGTAACTTAATCTTAAAAGTATCATTATTAGCCTTACCAGAAGATGAACCCTTGTTTGAATCATTACCATTACTCATGCTTGTCAATTTCAATTTTTCCAACTCTAAAGCTAAGACCTTTTCTTCATGTTCCATTTTTGCTTTCTCTTTCCTCTCATCAGACTCTCTCTGTAATCTTCTTTCCTCAGCCTGAGCCTCTTTTTGAAGTCTTTCATTTTCAGCTTCTTTTTCAAGTCTTTTATTTTCAGCCTCTTTTCAAGTCTTTTATTTTCAGCTTCTTTTTCAAGTCTTTTATTCTCAGCCTCTTTTTGAAGTCTTTCAGCTTCTAGCTGTAGCTGGAGTTTTCTTTCCTCAGCTTCTGATTCCCTTTTTTGTTTTTCCATTTCCATTTGGAATCTTTTTTCATCCACCTGCATCTGCAGTTTCTTTTGTTCAGCTTCCATATGCAGTTTCTTTTGTTCAGCTTCCATTGCTTTATCATATCGAGCAGTTGCAAATTCTTCTAACTTATCACCAGTCTTACCAAGCAATTTACCCTGCTCAATAAAGTGCTCAAATGTAGACATGTTGTCTAACATATGAGTCCAAAACCTGAAATAATTAACTAATTTATTTCAAACCTAAGTGTAACAAGTCTTAATTAAGCACTTGTATATTCACATCACCTTATATTATCCCAGTCTCTGTGGGAAACAAGTCTCCAATCAAAGAACTTGTATATGAAATATCAACAATCAATTCTTGATCATAAGTGCACTTCTCATTCAATAGTGCACGACACTATTCATCATTCATTTATCATCAGTGTAGTAGTAACAGTGCATTAGCATAGCCCATTAACTAATTACTATAACTGTAAACAATGACTATGTAAACACATGCAGAATGTAAACATTGAAAATGTAAACAATACAAACAATGTAAACAATAACAATGTAAACATTAACAAAGATCAGCAACAATACAAAAACGTTCGCAGAAATCAACTAAAAATAAAGCAGAAATTAATGAAATATCACAAAAAATGTGACGATATCTGCGATAGAATTAAACAAAATACATGACACCACAGTGTATAAACAAAAAATGTTGTATGAAACTAAATTATAGACAAGAGTAGGCTAACAAATACAAACAAATCAAAACAAAACTAAAGAATGCGAAATAATAACGAAAACAATATTAAAACATGTCATCACAGCTAACATAAATAGCAACAGAAGTCGCTTAGCAAATTCCAGTATTGGAAATTTGCAAACCTTACAGAAAACGCTCACAATAGACGACCTCTATGACGTGGCATAATCTAACGGAGACACCACCCAACCGAGAACCCGCTGAAATATAAACATATAAATATACGAATAACATATAAACATATAACATATAGAATGAGATGATACACAGAAGACTCAGCAGAAGTATAAGGGCACAGTTTACATACAAACAGGCCACTTAACTTATAGGCTTCCAATCGTAGAACAGCAGAAAAAAACGGATGTCAATCAACGTCCTAAAGAGCGAAGCTCCAACGATGATGGCACATCTGAACTGCTTCCACTGCTAACACGATGGTACAAGAGCTTCTGAAATACTGTGTGTTGAGTTGTTTCGGCACTTGACCTTCTAATCCAAAAGTAAGTTGATGGAAATCGGTACTTGGCCTTCTTCAGAAAACAACCCGTTTCAACCGGCACTTGACCTTCACAAAAACGACAGCACTGGAACCTTGACAGCAGCAACTTGCTTGACTTGCGTAAAAGATAACAGCAGTCCGAGTTATCCGGCAACATGTAACAACGCCGGGTACTGTCAAATTCTTGTTTCCGTCAAAAAGTTGAAATTTTGACTTTTACCGGGCAACGCCGAGTACTTTGAAAATTTTGAAGATGTTGACTGTATTGAAGAATGTTAATTTCTTGAAGGATGCTGATGAATTCTTGTTGAAAATGAAGTGGGTAAGGGACCCCGTGTTTGCTGGTACCAGAATCAAACCAGCTTATGGCCACCAAATGATGCGTGATGCCATATGATGATGGATGGTATCCGCATGTCTGGTTTTGTGTGGTGGTGCAGATGTGTTCAGTCAAAACAATGTTCATACAAAAATAACAGGGCAATCCACATAGGACGTCAGTAAACTCACGACGTATAAAGTCAATGATTCTTGTAACAGCCGTTGACGTTTTTCTTCATTATTTATTGTGGACGCCACAGTGACAAAATGGTTACGCGAATATGTAGGCACATCAAACAGTCATTATCACAGCAACATTCAATACAGCAATAGACGGTAGACAGCATTACAATGATGAGTCAGATGCATGTTATATTTCAAAGTGCTGTAAATGTAGTCAGGTGAAAAACTCCATCCTTTTCTATAACAGCCAGGAGATAACCAGATGTATGAGATCAGTTCACTCTCCTTAGTTTGACTTCAGCAAGACAGACACGTCTGCCGAAGTATAAATAATGTCCTCAAAAAATATCCTCTAGATAATAAAGGTTTTCCAAACCTAGTTCATTTAACAAAGTAGCAAGTAATGGTCCTTGGTACATGCATCAACCGATGCAGTACAATGCAGCGACATGTGAGCTGGGAAAAAACATCTCGTGACGACGACTTTCGAAGACAGGCTATGAATCGAAATCGCTCACGACCCAAAAATCGATAGAGTTAATGAAAAAGTCAATTTACCTTGCTTTCAAGAAATACAGAAATATCACGCCTCCCGGCATGTGCAAATACACTAGAGGTATTATCCCGAATAAACGAAATATCCATAAGAGGACTACACATCCCTGACAGAACAAAAAAAAGCGGAGATCCCCTCTTCAACGAGGCATCTCTTTCGCCATTCCAAATCGCTCACTCCACTAGTGGTGGGCGGAAACCGATCGACCAAGAAGCAAGACAAGTCATGCGCTGTCCAGCGCAAAATGACCACAGCTCAAACTTAACTGCATTCGATACCAACGCGAGAAGACAAATGCTTACCGAGAAAAGTGACTATAAATTTCAAGCAGTTGTTGCCCTTGCGTTATAAAATAGATATTGAAATAAAATGATGTTGCGAGAATTTATCACGCAACAGTATGACAGTTTCATTTAATTAGAATTAAATAAATAAATGAACAAGTAAATTCGATTTTATCCAACAAATGACAGTGTACAGTAATTTCAGTAAGTTCATGAAAAAAAAAATTGAGTTATTTCAAGATTATTACAAGTCAAATCTGTATAAAGAAAAAGACAATAAATCAGCCATCAAACCAACTTATTAATCTGTAAACTAAATATGACAAAAAATGGCGTCACGACCAGTGACCTCTGACCTTACATAGAGACAATATTAACGACAGAAGTGTACAACTCGTATTTAGGACATTGTTCACTTTGTTGATTCCATTCTAGGTTTTTGACATCAGGCATCAGACATCAGACATCAGGCAGTGGGACTGTTGATAATTGGTGAGCGCTGTATTGATATCTTTTGTGGGGAGTGGCAACCATATAACAACAGTAAGCTAATAAGTTGGACAAAATAAACAGATCCACAAACAAAATAAACAGATTCACAGACAAAATAAACAGATCCACAGACAAAATAAACAGATACACAGTTTTCTGTGACGACTGGAACCTGACGGTGTTAGACATGAAGAGTGGATGATGGAATATCACATCTGTTGTCTGTGACAACTGGAACCTGTCGGTAATAGACATGGAGAGTGGCTGATTGAATATCACATCTGTTGTCTGTGACGACTAGAACCTGGCGGTGTTAGACATGGAGAGTGGCTGATGAAATATCACATCTGTTGTCTGTGACGACTGGAACCTGGCGGTGTTAGACATGGAGAGTGGCTGATTGAATATCACATCTGTTGTCTGTGACGACTAGAACCTGGCGGTGTTAGACATGGAGAGTAGTTGATGGAATATCACATTTGTTGCCTGTGACGACTAGAACCTGACGGTGTTAGACATGGAGAGTGGCTGATGAAATATCACATCTGTAGTCTGTGACGACTGGAACCTGACGGTGTTAGACATGGAGAGTGGCTCATGGAATATCACATCTGTTGTCTGTGACGACTGGAACCTGGCGGTGTTAGACATGGAGAGTGGCTGATTGAATATCACATCTGTTGTCTGTGACGACTAGAACCTGGCGGTGTTAGACATGGAGAGTGGCTGATGAAATATCACATCTGTTGTCTGTGACGACTGGAACCTGGCGGTGTTAGACATGGAGAGTGGCTGATTGAATATCACATCTGTTGTCTGTGACGACTAGAACCTGGCGGTGTTAGACGTGGAGAGTGGCTCATGGAATATCACATCTGTTGTCTGTGACGACTGGAACCTGATGCTGTTAGACATGGAGAGTAGTTGATGGAATATCCCATCTGTTGTCTGTGACGACTGGAACCTGATGGTGTTAGACTTGGAGAGTGGCTGTTGGAATATCACATCTGTTGTCTGTGACGACTGGAACTTGATGGTGTTAGACATGGAGAGTGGCTGATGGAATATCACGTCTGTTGTCTGTGACAACTGGAACCTGACGGTGTTAGACGCGGCGAGTAGCTGATGAATATCACATAGGTTGTCTGTGACGACTGGAACCTGATAGTGTAGGACATGGAGAGTGGCTGATGGAATATCACATCTGTTGTCTGTGACGACTGGAACCTGAAGGTGTTAGACTTGGAGAGTAGCTGGTGGAATATCACATCAGTTGTCTTTGACGACTTGAACCTGACGGTGTTAGACATGGAGAGTGGCTGATGGAAGATCACATCTGTTGTCTGTGACGACTAGACCCTGACGGGGTTAGACATGGGGAGTTGTTGATTGAATATCACATCTGTTGTCTGTGAGGACTGGAACCTGTCAATGTTAGACATGGAGAGTAGCTGATGGAATATCACATCTGTTGTCTGTGACGACTGGAACCTGACGGTGTTAGACATGGGGAGTGGCTGATGGCATTTCACATCAGTTGTCTGTGACGACTGGAACCTGACGGTGTTAGACATGGAGAGTGGCTGATGGAATATCACATCTGTTGTCTGGGACGACTGGACCCTGACGGTGTTAGACAAAGAAAGTGGCTGATGTGTTAGATCTTTTGTATACAGATGTGGTGATTTAGGTTGTTTGAGTTCTGACAGTTACAAACTAAGAGACATACATGCAGACAGACATATACCCAGGCTGACAGGCAGATGGACAGACATACATACATAGAGACAGATGGATAGACATACATACTTACAGACAAAGTAACAGACATACATATATAATAAAGACAGACAGATAGACAGACAGACAGACAGACAGATAGACAGACAGACAGACAGACAGATAGATAGATAGATAGATAGATAGATAGATAGATAGATAGATAGATAGATAGATAGATAGATAGATAGATAGATAGATAGATAGAAAACAGATAGACTAAGATGGACAGACAAACAAGCAAGTAGACAGACAAGAATTAACAGGCACGTAGAGAGGCTAACGGGCAGATGGGTGGATGGTTCGATGAAAAGTCGCATGGATGGATAGATAGAAGGGTGGCCGAATGGGCGTGAAATCATGTCACTTCTGTTTTTCTTAATGCACCCAGCGCGTGTGACCTAGTTGTGTTCTCAATGTACAAGACTAACAACAACAACACAATTACGTTTTTTTAAACAATTCTCATTTGTCACGTTTATTAACCTGTATAATTTGTCACGTTTATTAGCCTTCCTGATTTGTCACGTTTATACTCACAGGTCTGCTACGGGCAACAATGGAATCGCTTGAGTGCGGGCGGCTGACGCCCCTCATCAAAGAAGAGCTTCGCTGTCGTATTCAGAGTCGTCGCCTGTCAGAGGGCAAAGAGGAGTTACTTGTAGAATTCCCGTCACCAACACCGTCCCAGGTAGGCTGGCTACCTGATCTTTCTGTTTTGTTGGGGGGCAGTCTTTGGTGTCAGAGCTTTTCCTCGTGGTTTTGAGGGCATCACTCAGGCGTTTAATCACGGCGTATGGGGGATGGGGGGGGGGGGGAGGCCGCGGGGCGTATAATTCAAGCGGTTGATATTGATGGTTTGACCAGGGCTTAGGAGCAAGAACATTTTTGAATTGCCCCGCTCCAGCTCCGCTCCGGCATCTTTAATGACTGCCCCAGCTGCGACTCATTTTTTTGTTGTTCAAGTTTAAAAAATACACACTATAGAACTGGAAATGACACGATTTTTTGTTTCAAGAAGTTTTGAACAATTTAAATGTGAGTTAAACTAAAATCTGCCGTGTAGTTTTTCTTGAGAGTCTCTGAGGAGGTCAACAAAGAATAATCTTACTGCTCCTAGTGGCACTGTTGTAAAAGCTGACTGAAATGTCTGGGGCTGGGTACATCATCACGTACAACGAGACTTTTCCGACTGTGACTCCCAATCCGGTAATTTATAATACCTGGAGTTAGACTCCATTAATTATTAATCACGCCATATATGATCAAATCTTTGATATCTGCACAGTGACTAACTAAAATCATATTACCCATACTGCAACCCCAAATGTCATTTGATTTTAAGCACAATTCCTGTACATGAATATTGACCATATATAGGCTTACTTGTGATTAATAGGCAGCGCCAAAAAAAAATTTCTTTAATTTTATCAGCCATTTTTTTGTTATGTGACGCGAAAAACTACAATGTTCTTAATAGCTACAAATCTGAAAGATGAAATTTTAAAAATGTTGGCATTAAGAGCTTATCTTCATCTCCTGGACACTATGAATTTTTTAAACTCTAATTTGCTCGAAGATGGAGGATCTCTTCAATTGTTTCTTCTTTCATTTGCTCCTAATTCGGACCTCACGATTCGTAGGGCAGAGAAAAAGCGCTGTCACAGAACGGTTTGTGCATGTACTTTTGCGCCGTTCTCTCTCTCCTTCATCGGCCTTTTATTTGGCATATTTTATCTTATATTTTTTGCTCTGAGCCGCGCCCAGTCTTGTTTACGTTTCACCGTGTGAAGCATAGCATGACAAAGCTAATTAGACAGGTCAGCGGATAATACGTTCATCACTTAAGTCGTCTAGCCACCTTTGATAGAGACAACATGTGTTGATCCAAGATGGTCCTGACCACTCATAACAATACAACCCGGCAGAGTACGGAAAGAAAGCGAAATTGTTTGTCTGAGCTGCTGGCGATCCGTATTTGACCGTCTGGCGGATGCACGATAACACAGGTGATAATACTTAATCGGTTCCGCTGGCCCATCTTTGTATCAATATTTCCGATAATCTGTCTGGGGAGGCAATATTGTGGGAAAGCATTTAGACAGGAAATACGTTCACAGATTTGTTTGTGAGTTTGCATAAAGATGCAATCGGAAGTATTACTGCCTTTTAGAAAGAGGTCACACGTTGGAATTTTAAAATTTGATATTTTAAAACACGCGAGGGATATTATGATTTAACACCCCGAACCATATAGTTCTAAAGAGCTTACCATTGGCTTGATTTGAGAGCCGGAAGAGACTAACTTTCATTGGCAAGTTGGGTCTAAAAGTACAGTCTGGTCCTTGATCTGAAAATGGAAATATAATCTAGCAAACTCGGATACACAGATCAGACTGCATCGCCACGTCAAGCTAGCAATTCACCAGAGCCAGAGAAAAGGATAGGACAAAGGATTCCAAAATTATAAGTGACAGATCGAAGTATTTCGGCAACTTTGAAACTTAAAGGTAAACCCGCATTTTTAAATACAAAGACTGGAAACTTAAAGGACCAAGACAGAGTATTTGGGCAACTTTGAAACTTAAAAGTAAACCTGCATTTTTAGATACAAAGACTGGGGACCTAAGGAATCAGATAATCCGTCATAAGAGGATTACTAAAATTTCCCAGACCAAGTGATTCGAAAGCATCTAACCTAAGTTGCTGTGTCCATTCTAACTGTGACAGGAGATTGTAGATCCCATTTGGGGTAAGTTGTGAACCTATATTTTACAAACATGAATTTGACATGTTTTCTTGCTAAGTAATTATATTTATGAGGCTGGCAACCTCAACATGTGAAAACAGTGTATTCATAAACCACTACAGCAAGCGCTGGTGACTGCTTCTTGCTAGTCGTACAGAAAACCGACAGCAGAGGTGACCCCATACTCCGAATGGAGCAGTGATGAGTGATGATTACATCCCATGTGCATCAAGTGTATCGTATCATTTTGTGAGATATATGTACCTTGTTAATTGTAGTTCAGGCACAAATCATTGCATTCGCGCTGTCCAAGCACATATTTTCCCAGTTTAATACCCAGAAGAATATTGGTGATTTCTAATCATCTTCCCTGAGTTACACTGTGTATACTCAAGAATTTAATTATTCAGAGAGGCTAACATTGGTGGGTGGACAGCGAGACAATGCGCCTGTTTATCTTCGAACCCAGTGTACTTAGCAGAGGCATTTGTTTTTTTTATTTTATCTAAAGTTCGTGGAACGAAGCTGTCAGACTCTTCATGGTATGAAGCTGCAAGACTAAAGTTTCGACGTCACTAGTTGTGAGTTAAAAGCAGGGGATCAACACTAACCGCCTATATTTGACGAGTTGTGTGGAGAAGGGCCCTCATCACAGAAGAATTGACGAAACCACGGCTGTAGGACTCACTTATACCAGCTACGTTCTTGTAAAAGGAACCAGAAAAAGGACAATTGTTTTTATCAATCCTCAAACCAAGTCTCAGTGAAGACAATTTTATTTATATCTAAAATTCACCATAATTTCATCGCTATTTTAACCTGTTAAGATTAATTGATTATTAAATTTGTTACATGTTATTTTTAAACAAAACAATCATAGTTGATTCAGTTATGATAAGTATGAAAGCAAACGTATGAGCAAGACTCTTTAATGTATATACATCTAGACATATATTTACATCTATAGAGCAAATACTTTTAAAAGAATTTCGCTGGATTTACACTAGATGGGGGCTTGAACGGGCTAAAACCATTGCTTGATTCTTCACAAAAGGCGACGGATCAGATATAAGTTACCAGTGCTCTGCCCTATGTAGCATTGTTCTTGACTTCTGAAAATATCTTGTGAATGTCCTTTGAGATAGAAGCGTCATTATCCTTCTTTCTACAACTGTGCCAAGAGTAATCTTGTGCGAAGGTAGACACCTTTGAAGACCCATATTATATACTCTTGAGTGTTGGCCACTGGTGGACCACTACTACAGAGCTAAGGGGAGACAAGCGCTCCACATTTACTTGTGTTGGTGGTACAGCTGTGACAATAATAGTGGCGTTTCGCACAGTTGAGAAGTATCGAGGTATTTGCCTTTTCTACATGTATCTTTGATACAGTTATTACAACCTTATTCAGCGGAATTCCAGCTTCAATTGTTATATTACAGTTGGCTTTCTTTCTCTCCTTTCCTCTAAGTTTAATTGGCGGTACTTTGATCGCTTCTGTTCAACTACATATTTTTTTCCCCCTCAAAATCCAGATTATCTCCAGTATGGAAAAATGTATGAGGGCCATGATGAGTTGGTTTGTAGTGATTGAAATAAAGTCATTAAATCTTTCGTTCTGTGATGGGACCATAATAAACGCCCCAAAATCTCCCCGAAGTTCATATTTGTGTTTTCGCTTCTTCATAGAGGGCCATAATAATGCCTTAATTTCCATATCAACGTGGTTAACACCCGACGTAAATAGTTGTGTTTATTTTAGTTGTTTACAAGTAATACAAAGAACCCAGTAAATAGTCCTGCACGAGCCGGCTTTTTCACGATTGCGCGGGCGTAAATCAATACGCCGCGGGTGATGTGGCCAGACCGCGTATATATAAAGAGAGCAGTGAGCCGGCGAAGACCCTTTTCACAAGAGCAGTCCAGATGAGAGAAACGAATTAAGGCGCGCCCTGTGTGGGTAGAAGATGAACAAAGACATGACACATTAGCAATTGAGCACTGGCTGGGTGTTTTGTTTCGTTTGGTTTACTTTATAACGTTTGCTTTATGTGCTTGTTGTCGCTGATAGGGTTGTGTGAATAAATACAGCTCCTGCCTTAGAATTAAGAGTTTTATTGTTGTTCGGGTCGGTGCGAGTGTGCAAGAAAGTGATCACATATCACAACAGCATCACCATCATCTCGCCCACCCTATCACAATTGGCGTCGTCGACAGGATAAGCAGATAGTGACACCGAGCCAACAGCAAACGAGCAAATATTGTAAACACCCAGGAGTGCATTCTTGCAGCAAGATGGCTTCGAGGAGTACACGTGTTCCGAGCAGAGGGGAGCGCGAGGATGCAGATCCAACACCAGTTATTGGTGCATCAGTAGTGCAAAGTGAGGGCCAGAGCAATGCGCCTGTGAAGGTAGTATACGTGACGGTGCCGGAGGTAAGGCGGTTTGGTGGAAAGGCAAGTCCCCACTTGGCAAGAGTTTGTGAAAGACGTAGAGGTCGTGTGGAAGGTATTGCCATTTACTGCAGAAGGTAAGGTAGAAGTTATCTGGAATAATGTTACACCAGTGGTATCTAGGGATCTACGGATACGTGGCGGTGCCAAGACCAGCCCTGAGAAGTTACTCAAAATAGTGGAAGAAGCTTAAAGCTAGCGACAACTAGTCAATGAGATGACTAGGGATTTCCAGGCGGTGAGTCAGGGGCCTAGGAAATATGCTGTTTTCTGGGAAGGCAAAAAGCCTGATACACTAGTACTGGTAGCCATTGTAGAAGCTCACACTGAAAAGGACGCACTCGAAGCAGAAGCATCTCTCCTAAAGTCCCAGCTAGCACAGCAATCACAGACCAGTTCGCCAGCACAAGAGGAGGTGCAAAGAAAGAAAACACCATGCCAACCGCGGAAACAGCCAAAGCACGACGAGGGGGTGTGTGAGCAGGAACCTCAACTAGACCTTCTTGTAGGTGAGAGTCAGGCTGTTGACAAGGAAAGCTGTGATCTGACAGTAACAACAAACGCAGTTGCACCGACAAGGCGACAAGGGGTTTGCAAGTGGTATAGTGTCGACAGGGGATGGGGGTTTATTACGCCAGATAATGGAGGTATTGATGTATTCGTACATCAGACCAAGATCTTCAGAAAGGGATTCGTTTAGGGGAGGAAACTCGTCCTAAGCAGATAGGAGGGAATACACATCGATGTTCAGAAGAGGAAACTTATCTAAAGCAGATTGTGGGGAATGTAAGCCACCGTCCACACAAAACGAATGTAAAACACGTTAGAAGCAATCCCCCTCCAAAGTCGACAGCTGGATGCACTGACAAGAAGAAGTCACAAGCAAGCAGCGACGCTGCACAAGTAGACGAATCTTCTAAACCACAGCAACTGCCAGCCCAACAACGTACGACTAGGAACATGACGACCAAGAGGGTCACAAGCCGGGCTGGTACCTCCTACAGAATCTGAGCCCAAAGCCTCGCCGCTCAGAAAGAATCAGGTGCAGCGCCAACGGCAGAGAGTAGGTTGTGGGGACCACAACATCTTCAGGAGGGTGATATGTGATGGGGCCATAATAAACGCCCCAAAATCTCCCTGAAGTTCATATTTGTGTTTTCGCTTCTTCATAGAGGGCCATAATAATTCCTTAATTTCCATATCAACGTGGTTAACACCCGACGTAAATAGTTGTGTTTATTTTAGCTGTTTACATGTATTACAAAGAACCCAGTAAATAGTCCTGCACGAGCCGGCGTTTTCACGATTGCGCGGGCGTAAATCAATACGCCGCGGGTGATGTGGCCATACCGCGTATATATACTGAAGCACATTAAAAACGCACCACCTGTATAATCCAGGAACAGAGTGTGAAATGTAAATATAAGTGTTTACAAGTTTACATATTTGGAATTTTTATTCATTTTCCTATGAATCCATGCTGATCATTAATTTATACATTTGATTGTTATGAAATTCATTGCATTCTGTGCAGGCAAGAGAGAAAACCAAAAATGCAACCAATAAAAAAAAATTCATTCACACTATCCTCAGTATCTGGTATGTCCACCGTGTGCTTGCAAACAATGGTAGCGGCTCCGCATAGAACGCACAAGTCTCTGAAGGAAATTCCGGGGAATCAAGTCCCATTCACGTGTAAGAGCAGCTTCGAGCTGTTGCAGATTAGCTGGAGAACCTTGCCTGTAGACTCTGCGTCCAAGCTCGTCCCACAGATGTTCTATCTGGTGATAGGGCAGGCCAATCAATCGTCACAATGTTCTGCTGCTGTAGATATTGCTGCGTAATGCATGCGGTGTGCGCACGTGCGTTATCCTGCTGGAGAAGCTGCAAGTCTGGATAATTTGTGAACGCAGGAGCAACCAATGCATCCAGAACCTCATCTCGATATGTCACAGCATTAACATTTCCACAGAAGACGCGAAGAGGCAAGCGATGGTGAAAACTGAATCCTCCACAAATGTGAATACTGCCACCTCCAAATCGGTTGTGCTGACGAACACAGCAATCTGCAAAGCGCTCTCCACACCGTCGCCAAATCCGCATATGTCCATCAGCAAAGGATATGATGAATCTGCTCTCGTCTGTGAATAGGACAGCATTCCACTGCAGTCTAGTCCATCTGACATGTTGCTCTGCCCATTGCAAGCGCTGCTGACGATGTCTGTGAGTCAAGTTTGGCCCAACATAAGGTCGTCTTGCAGTAAGGCCTGTATCTCTGAGTCGTCGTATGACTGTCATTCGAGAGACTTGCCCACGTCTACCCACTATTGCTCTTGCTGTTTGACTTGCCGGGAGAGAACGATTCTTTAGGTGACTCAGCACAATATGACGATCTTGCGCAGGGGTAGTAACTCGTGGTTGGCCACTCCGAAGTCTATCCCGGGCACTGCCAGTGGTTCCGTAACGTTCATTGAGACGTACAATAGTGCTGTGGTGGCAATTCATCCTTCTGGCAATGGCCTGCGGGCTCATTCCGGTCTCCAACATACCAATGGCTAATTGGCGGTCGTTTTCAGATAGTCGTGGCATTTCAAGCACATGTACTGGGTGTTTTGTCTCAACGGCCTTTTTATACCGAGTATACTGCTACAACGCGTACACATTTTCAGGGTCATAGCTGTTGGGAATCGTGTTGCACGTGTAAGTTTCATTGTTTTCATTTAGTCTGTATACACACCCGTGGGTTGAATCATGCACTTTCCATTCCAGCAGCCATTCGCTCTCTACCTCATGACAAACACGGGGAAAATCCATTCCCACACTTTTTTTTCCCAGCTTCTCGGCATCAGTATATATAATAGTGGTGCGTTTTTAATGTGCTTCAGTATATAAAGAGAGCAGTGAGCCGGCGAAGACCCTTTTTGCAAGAGCGGTACAGATGAGAGAAACGAAGTTAGGCGCTACCCTGTGTGGGTAGAAGATGAACAAAGACACGACACATTATAGCACGTTTCACTAGCTTTGCCCAACTTCAAAATGCTATATCTCAGCGAATATATAACGCATATAAGTGAAATTTTGTGTGTGAATTTGAAATGGTATAGACCCTATGAATTAAAATTTTCATTAAAATGCGGCCATTGGTTTCAATTTTCGTTTCTTTGCGATATAATATCAAAATCCTACTTGCCAACACACATCACACACACATGTTGAAATGTCTACAGTAAATTATACGACCTCATTTGCACATGGTTGGTTTATCAAACAATTGGCATGATTTTTGCGTGAAATTGCGTGAAATTGCACTTCTTGAACATAAAACAGTTTATATCCGGTGTTACGCACACATTGTCAATCATAGGTGTGTCTACAAAAAGTATTGTGTGGTTAAGTAGGAAAAATGAGTCTGCGAGTACATTTTATGACATTACAGCAAATCACAAATAGGATTTTAAAGTATTTCTGCAATGAAGCTACTCGACGAAAACTATATCATTCTATTTCAAACCCACAAAAGAGGACTATTCACGCCTTGGGGATAAGCAAACGATCATTGCACCGCTGGATAGCGACATCTGAAATTTCTAATTCCAGTGTGTTACATGTAGTGGATTTGATGGTATTGTATGATTGTGATATTACTTAGTGTGATGCATGAGGTCAGCTGTGAAGGCTCCTGAGATAAATGTAGCTGTGAATTTTCAGAAGGCCCTTCTTGCTACCACTACGACCTCACACCTATCTTTTTTTTTTTCTAATGAATGTGGCTACGTTAAAATTCTAGGGTATGATATGTAATGTGTTGTGGTAGTTTACATACACACACACAGATATTTAATAAGTTTAATAATATTAATAAAATGTTATGACACACTGAACTAACTCAAGCTGTGTAAAATTTTTGATAATAAATTTTCTTTAAGTTTATTTGTTCTGAACCAAGGTTTTATTTTGGTCAGAACATATGAAAGGTTTTGCAATTATTAATGAAATGCATGAATATATGGCATAATAAATGAAAGGAGTGTACATATGGATTTTACAATACTAGTTAATATTACTACTGTTTATAGTTGTAATTTTTCTGGGAGAACGTTTAATGGATGTGCTGTTGGGGTGGCCTCATCACTCCCTGTCTATGGCGACTACACATTGTCCATTTATTGATGGTATTATAATTGGTGTGTTAGAAATTAAGTTGGTGAGTATTCAGTAGTCCAGACGCTCACGTATCTTGAATGAGTAATCTGGTGCTGGAATCAGGTGGCCCCACCTCTCCGTGCTTGGGGGCAATATCAGGCTGCTCTGCCAAAATATAAACTGTACGGGTCCACTCTTGTAATATTCAACACCTCATTTGACACCACATTGGTGCCTAATAAAAACTCACAGTTCAGAATTATGAATATAGAACACAGTTAATTGCTAGCAAAACTCAGCTGAGCTGCTGGCTTTAGTATGGCGTCCCTCTAAATATTTCAATTAGCTTCTGGGAATTACACCACTAAATAATTCACTGTGTCTACTAGGACAACTTATGACGAATGGCAAAAATGCGCGTCTGAGCGCCGATAATATATTCATCTATGGCCAATCACCGCCTTTTTTCCTTTTCAAATTCAAACCTCCTACCAAAAAGTCATTTCAGTCATACCTCAGTCAAGTATGCATTATTGTCTGTTGGTCCGTCTGTCTCTACTTGCGTTTCACAAAAAAAACACACTTGTTTTTTTGAACCAACTCTGCCTTCCCCTACACAATTTTGCCTTTAAAGTTATTTTTAGCCACAATTCACCATCCCATCCCGTCTCTTTCATTCCAACTAGATTTTAGCACTTGAGTCTCAAGGCTACAGTTTTTTGAAAATTTGGGACATTTTTTGTTTCAATGCAGACGCTCGCTGACATGAACAACACAGTCTTTTGTCAATATCTTTCTTATTATTTATCCGTCTGTATAAATGAAAGCATATTATTTCACTGCTCAAGATGGGCCATCCGGCCAGCTAGGTTTTATATTCCTAACATTATTATTAAGAAAAAGTTACTTTTCAAGGTTAGTTGGTTTTTCGAAATATTTCTAGTATCTTCTGTACTGCGTTTGCCGCTGAATTCAAATAAACGGACTAAGTTATCGCAAAAGCGTCCAAGAAATGACTGTTGCGTATAATAGCTAAGGTCCCTTTTGTCGATTTCTTTACCTTGTGTCAACTTGGGGACGTGACTTTTTCCTCCTTTCCCCACCAATTGCGTCTTTTAGCCTTGCTAGTTTCAAGCACGCGTTCAGTCAGATTTTTCCTTTTGATCTCCGTTCTCCTCCCGTTCCAAGGGTAAACGTTTTGCCTTCACGTCTAACAATTTAATTTCCATGGCGGGTGATGACCCGCGGCGTGGGCGATCATGTATTCTAGTAGCTTACGCATTAGTTTTTATCCCTACGTTGTATCATTGGAGATATTTTAACGTTGTATCATGGTTAATTTTATGACACATCTCCCCACTTGAAAACATGCCTACGGCAAGTTCTAAAACCAGTGATACACATAGATAAGATCTCTCCTCACGCCTGCCATTACTCTAATTTTGATCACAGGGGTGCCGACTGAGGAAATCTGCACCGACATTCAATTTGCCTGGGATATATTGGATACTAAACTGATAAGGTTGAAGCAATAAAGACCACCTCAGCAATCTTGCGTTTTCATGCTTAGCCTGAGATAAGAATACGAGAGGCTTATGATCCGTCTCGACCACAAAAGTCCTACCATACAGATAGATTTGAAACTTCTTTATTGCCCAGATTAACGCTAAACATTCTTTTTCGCTTGTGGAATATCCTTGTTCCGCCTTATTCAATTTGCGGCTTGCATAAGCGACTGGTTTCAGTTCCCCATCAGGTGAAGATGATCTTTGCAACAAAGCCGCTCCGAGTCCTACATTACTTGCATCGGTTCTTAAGACAAAGTCCTGTGTCAAATCAGGTAGTTTGAGAATAGGCTTGCTAGTGAGTTTTTCCTTTAAGTCTTGGAACGCTAATTCACTTTGCGCAGTCCAATTAATTTTATCTGGAAGTCCCTTGCGAGTCAGATCAGTCAGAGGAGCACAAATAGAGTTAAAATCTTTGATATATTTTTGATAAAATCCGCATAACGACACGAATGATCGCACGTCCTTTTTTGTTTGTGGTCTAGGTGCTCTCTGCAGTTTTTCCAAGTTCTTGGGGTCAGGGGTCATGTTACCCTGATATACAGTGTGTCCCAAGAATTCCAACTCTTTGCATCCAATGCAACATTTTGTTGGCCTAGCAGTTAAGTTCGCCTCCCTAAGCCTATTAAATAACATTTCTAGAGCTTCAATGTGTTCTTCAAATGTCTCTGTGGCGACGAGAATATCATCCATGAAATTCGTGATACATGGGTTATTCAGGGGATCCAACAATTTGCGCATCATCCTTGAAAATACACTCGGAGCATTTTTCAGTCCGAATGGTAGCATGTTGAATTCATAATGTCCATCCGAAGTGCTAAAAGCCAAATAAGGTCTCACTTCAGGCTTCACTGGGATCTGGTAATAGCCTTTACTAAGATCCACCTTTGAAAAGTATTTTGCCTTGTTCAGTCTGGCAAATAACTGTTTTGTGTCTGGTAATGGATCCACTTGTCCTTCTGTGACAGCATTCAGTTTCCTGTAATCTATGCACAGTCTGTGTTCCCCAGACGGTTTTCTCAACAAAACGACACTAGAGCTAAAAGATGATTCACTGTGTGAAATAATCCCCTCCTTCAACAAATAATCTATTTCTTCCTTCAATGCCTTCTCCTTCGCGAACGGAATAGAATAGGCTCTCATACAGATTGGGTTTGAGTCTACCAGTTTCATGTCATACTGTAGCAAATTTGTATGGCCTGGTTTATCTGTTAATACATCTGTATGTTCCTCCAGAACCTGTTGAACTCTCTCCCTCTGGTTTTTAGTCAGGTGCTTACTGACTTTTACCTGTGCTGCTGTTTCACAAGGATGTAATGGGTATTCATGTGAGGTGAGTGGTTCCTTTTGCATTTTAGTTGCGATAGCTAAGGTCAGTAAGGGGGTGCTTTCCTGGAGTGGTCTGTCCAGATACTTCTTTAACAGGTTTACATGATAAACTTTCTCCTTCCCCTTTTTGTCAATTTTATAGTTTGTTCTAGACACCTTCTCTAGAACCGTATATGGACCTTGCCATCCAATTTGTAATTTATTCTGGCTACCGGGTAGTAGAAGCAGCACCTTCTCTCCCACAGCTAGTTCTCTGTCCTTTGCCTTCCTATTAAAATATGCTGCATGTTTCTTCCTGGCTTGTTTCAAATTATCATTTGCCAGTTTCCATCCAGCTTTCAAACGAGTGGTCAGTTCGTTCACGTATTGATAAGATGAGGTAACAGTCTCTTCCGCCTTCTCATCTGTCCAGGTCCTTAATAGGGCTTCTAATGGACCTTTTATTGGCTTCCCAAATAGCAGAGTTGCGGGAGCCATCCCGGTTGAACTATGTGGTACCTCCCGATACGCAAACAATGCGGCGGGCAGGAATTGATCCCACAGATCCGGTTTTTCGTGTGCCAGCTTTCTCAGGATAGAAATGAGAGTCCCGTTGAACCTCTCTACCTGGCCGTTCCCTTGCGGATGGTACGGACTACAATGAAAGTGTCTGGCTTGAAATAGCTTAAAAACTTCTTCCGTTAGTTTCCCCTTGAACTGAGAGCCATTATCCGTCAAGATTTGATGCGGGAATCCTAATCGGGTAAATATTGTAAGTAGTGCCTCTGCTACATGTTTTGAATCAATTGATGGCAGGGCTACCGCCTCTCCCCACATAGAACAAGTGTCCACCAGAGTAAGGATGTAACTGTTCCTCCTCTTGGTCCGAGTGCGAGGTCCCACAATATCCACTGCAACCCTCTCAAAAGGTGTTCCCACTATGGGCATTTCCCCTAGAGTTGCAGGAGCAGTCCAGTGCTTTGGAGCTACCCTTTGACATTCTGGGCAGGATTTGACATATCTTTTTATATCCTCCGTTATCCCTGGCCAGTAGTAATGACAAGCTATACGCTGTCCTGTGGCGCTGATCCCCATGTGACCACTGAAGGGAATCGCATGCCCGAGTTCCATCACTTTATCCCTATATGAAGTGGGAAGAACCAGCTGGTTGTGACCATTTGTTCCAGTTCCGGCCTTCCTGTATAATAATTTATTCTTCATAAAATATTCCCCCTTGCTTGGAGGTGTGTGGCATTTGGGCAATTTTTTAAAACATGGCTTGAGTGTCCTATCCTCAGCCTGCACCTTCCTCATCTCCTCTGGATGAGCATTTATAGGTTCACCTTCTTCCTCCTTCTTCTGTGACCTGGTCTGCACTGTCGCCATGATCACAGGTCTCTCGGGGTTCCCCAAGAAGACGTATCTACACCCCAATATCAGAGGGTAGATTGGTTCATCTATCACTGCTGCTCTGATTTCTCCTTCCACATAGCGAGTTTTCACCGTTATCCTTGCGATGGGAAGTGTCATGAGTGGTATGTCCTTAGTTGCCCCTTGTATTTCCACTGTTTCTGTGGTATACTGACTTGGGTCCACTAGGCTAGACTTCACAACTGAATCATAATCCAAACCTGTATCATAAAGGCACCTTATGGTGACCCCATTACAAATAACATCCTCACAAACTGGGGGGTGATAAGGTTCCTGCTGTTCCTTAGGATTAACCTTTAATCTTTGCGTCCCCGACTTCATTGCAGCAATGTTTGAAGGTTTCCTTCTACAAAATTCGGTGTTATGGTTATCTTTCTTGCACCATTTACACCATCTTTTTCCTTGGTTAAACGGTTTTCTTTCATTGGATTTTTGGTCATTGAACTGTGAGTTTCTGTCTCGGTAGTCATTTCTTGGCCGTTCAAAGTTTGTCCTACCTTTATTTCCCTGCTCTCTATTATCAAATTTATTAAATTGCTGTGGAGCTTTAAAATTGTCTATGTGCTTCTTTTGCACCACTTACCTCTGCCTGGGCTGCCTGATACCTCTCAGCGACATTTAAAACCTCCCCCAACTTCTCTGCACCTTGTTCTATGAGGAATTTTCTCATGTCTGGAGCCATGGACTCTCTCAATTGCTCAATCATGATCATTTCTTTAAGATCTTGGGTCTTCCCCAGAGCAGTCCATTTCTCCAAATAGGTTTCCAGTCTGGCAGAGAATTGGTGGTATGTCTCCCCAGACGACAGTTTGGCATTTCTAAATTTCTTACGATAAAATTCACCATTTTTCTCGTACCTCAATAACAAAGCCTGCTTTAACATGTCATAATTGTCCTGGTCTTCTCTGTTCATTTTTGCGAAGACTTCATAAGAAGTCCCTCTCAGTCCCTGTGATAACTTTAAACTCCACCTCTCTCTCTCTAACCCATATGTAGTAGCTAATAACTCAAAACGTCCTAGGTACCCCTCTATGTCATCGTCTTTTTCAACAAAATGGTCTAAATGATACCCCATAGCTGATGTTGAGGCTCCCAGACTGGGCGTAGCATCTGAGGCAAAAGGGCTGGACCATTTTCAGGAGCCTGGCCTTGTAGCTCCAGCTCCCTTAGTCGTAATTCGTGCTCCCTTTGCAGCTTTCTATTTTCTGCCTCCCTTTCGGCAGTCAACCTTTTATCTTCTGCCTCCCTTTCGGCAGTCACTCTTTTTTCTTCTGCTTCCCTTTGCTGTCGTTTGTCTTCTGCCTCAATCTGCAGCCTCTTAGTCTCAGCCTCTAACTTTCTTTCAGCCTCTTTTTCTAATCTTCTTTCTTCCCGTTCAATATACTTATCACATTCAGCCGTTACATATTGAATTAAAACCTGACCATCCATTCCCATATCCTTTGCCGTTAGCACAGCAGCTGATCTGAATTTGGCTAGCTCCGCCATACTTTTTAAACAATTCTAGCAATGAGCAAAGTAAACTTTCCAACCACTAAAGTAATTCTAATTACTCTAGTCTAAAATAATTCTAATTAATTAATTAATCAATTAACCACCACTGGCTGTGAAGATTCACCAACTTTTATTTTCAGTGACACTTTTAATTTTTTATAATGTGTTCCCCTAATTTATTTCTCCCCCCAGGAGATCCTAATATTATTGATAGGCTAATTATCCCGGGACAAGAGACCCCAATATATGTAGTGGATTTGATGGTATTGTATGATTGTGATATTACTTAGTGTGATGCATGAGGTCAGCTGTGAAGGCTCCTGAGATAAATGTAGCTGTGAATTTTCAGAAGGCCCTTCTTGCTACCACTACGACCTCACACCTATCTTTTTTTTTTTCTAATGAATGTGGCTACGTTAAAATTCTAGGGTATGATATGTAATGTGTTGTGGTAGTTTACATACACACACACAGATATTTAATAAGTTTAATAATATTAATAAAATGTTATGACACACTGAACTAACTCAAGCTGTGTAAAATTTTTGATAATAAATTTTCTTTAAGTTTATTTGTTCTGAACCAAGGTTTTATTTTGGTCAGAACATATGAAAGGTTTTGCAATTATTAATGAAATGCATGAATATATGGCATAATAAATGAAAGGAGTGTACATATGGATTTTACAATACTAGTTAATATTACTACTGTTAATAGTTGTAATTTTTCTGGGAGAACGTTTAATGGATGTGCTGTTGGGGTGGCCTCATCACTCCCTGTCTATGGCGACTACACATTGTCCATTTATTGATGGTATTATAATTGGTGTGTTAGAAATTAAGTTGGTGAGTATTCAGCAGTCCAGACGCTCACGTATCTTGAATGAGTAATCTGGTGCTGGAATCAGGTGGCCCCACCTCTCCGTGCTTGGGGGCAATATCAGGCTGCTCTGCCAAAATATAAACTGTACGGGTCCACTCTTGTAATATTCAACACCTCATTTGACACCACATTGGTGCCTAATAAAAACTCACAGTTCAGAATTATGAATATAGAATACAGTTAATTGCTAGCAAAACTCAGCTGAGCTGCTGGCTTTAGTATGGCGTCCCTCTAAATATTTCAATTAGCTTCTGGGAATTACACCACTAAATAATTCACTGTGTCTACTAGGACAACTTATGACGAATGGCAAAAATGCGCGTCTGAGCGCCGATAATATATTCATCTATGGCCAATCACCGCCTTTTTTCCTTTTCAAATTCAAACCTCCTACCAAAAAGTCATTTCAGTCATACCTCAGTCAAGTATGCATTATTGTCTGTTGGTCCGTCTGTCTCTACTTGCGTTTCACAAAAAAAACACACTTGTTTTTTTGAACCAACTCTGCCTTCCCCTACACAATTTTGCCTTTAAAGTTATTTTTAGCCACAATTCACCATCCCATCCCGTCTCTTTCATTCCAACTAGATTTTAGCACTTGAGTCTCAAGGCTACAGTTTTTTTGAAAATTTGGGACATTTTTTGTTTCAATGCAGACGCTCGCTGACATGAACAACACAGTCTTTTGTCAATATCTTTCTTATTATTTATCCGTCTGTATAAATGAAAGCATATTATTTCACTGCTCAAGATGGGCCATCCGGCCAGCTAGGTTTTATATTCCTAACATTATTATTAAGAAAAAGTTACTTTTCAAGGTTAGTTGGTTTTTCGAAATATTTCTAGTATCTTCTGTACTGCGTTTGCCGCTGAATTCAAATAAACGGACTAAGTTATCGCAAAAGCGTCCAAGAAATTACTGTTGCGTATAATAGCTAAGGTCCCTTTTGTGGATTTCTTTACCTTGTGTCAACTTGGGGACGTGACTTTTTCCTCCTTTCCCCACCAATTGCGTTTTTTAGCCTTGCTAGTTTCAAGCACGCGTTCAGTCAGATTTTTCCTTTTGATCTCCGTTCTCATCCCGTTCCAAGGGTAAACGTTTTGCCTTCACGTCTAACAATTTAATTTCCATGGCGGGTGATGACCCGCGGCGTGGGCGATCATGTATTCTAGTAGCTTACGCATTAGTTTTTATCCCTACGTTGTATCATTGGAGATATTTTAACGTTGTATCATGGTTAATTTTATGACACAACACACGAAAATTAGGCCAAGAATGGTGGATAATTTTGACAGAGAATTGATCCGCAGAGAAATTTGCAATATGTTTCACAATAATGAGGCAGTGACTTTAAGGAAATAGAAAATTTGGTTAAGAAAGAAGAATGACATTGATATTTCCAAATCTATGCTATGGAGGACTATTAGGAGTTTGGGATTCACTTTTAGAAAATATGTTGGTGGTAGAAACCTTATTTGTGAGAAGCCCTATATAGTTGCAATGAGAAGCAAATATTTACGCGAGGTCAGAGAAATGAGAAGAGATTGTTATGATTTTGTGTATTTAGATGAAACTTGGATCAATGCGCACCACAGTAATGAACGAGAATGGCAATCATCTGATGGGACAACTAAGAGACTAGTACCAAGCAGCAAAGGACAGCGCCTAATAATTGCACATGCAGGAAGCAGTCATCATGGGCTTCTAAATAATACTGAACTCATATTTGTTTCAAAATCCACAGATAATAGGGATTATCATACAGAGATGAATGGCAAGATATTTCAAGATTGAATTGTGAATCATGTACTTCCTTCATTGGATAGACCGTCGTGTTTGATAATGGACAATGCTTCATATCACAACGTTGTGGCACCAGAAGATAAAGTTCCTAATTCATCAAGTACTAAAGATGTAATAAAGATTTGGCTGACCAAAAACAACATTCCATTCAACGAAATGTCCCTGAAGCCTGAATTACTTGGAATTGTAAAAATGACACAGCATACAAAGATATTTCACATAGACAAGGCAATCCAT
The DNA here is from genome assembly GCA_024509875.1 of Oreohelix idahoensis. Taxonomy (NCBI): domain Eukaryota; kingdom Metazoa; phylum Mollusca; class Gastropoda; order Stylommatophora; family Oreohelicidae; genus Oreohelix; species Oreohelix idahoensis. The sequence goes on along the minus strand of JAMPIV010006184.1, from coordinate 432,843 downwards.
GAACATGGTCACAGATGTTTAAGATTGCCTCCTTACCATTCTCACTTAAACCCAACAGAATTAGTCTGGGCTAAAATTAAGGAACAGGTAGCAACAGAAAATAGAACGTTCAAATTAAAAGATGTTGAAATACTAACAAATGCCGCCATCTCCAATATAGCCGGGGATTATTGGAAGAAATGTGAGAACCATGTGTTACAAGAGGAAGAGGAATATTGGACAAATGATGGTTTGTCCTTCATTCAGCCGAGATTGATTATCAATTTCTCAGAGACATCTGATTATGATTCGGATATTTTATTTCAGTTCTATACAACATCTAGTATGATATAAGTCATGAGGCATTGTTATACAACATCTAGTTTGATATCAGTCATGAGGCATTGCTATACAACATCTAGTATGATATCAGTCATGAGGTATTGAAAAATACATTTAAAAAAAACAAGAACAGGAGTAAAGATGCGGTCAAAATTGTATGTGCTCCGGCTAGCTCCAGCTCCAGCTCCGGGCTAAAACCCACTGCTCCACTGCTCCGAGTTAGTTTTAGCGGCATCAGTCAAACATTTAATTACGGTGTTTTGGCGGCCCATTTTTTTCTCTGCTATCAAGAAGATAGTACCTATTTACTTATCAATTTTACACTCCCTTCAGTGATAATTGATCATGTTTGCTTTGCACTTCTCGGCTTTGCTACGATTAAGATGCAGGTAACACCAAGATGGGCCCGGTCAATATTTGTATAGTGAACGCGTGTCATGTTTACCTAGGAGTGCCCCGCGATAAATTATCAACCTGTCGGCATGCATTTGGCGGAAACGAATGACATAATCATTTCCTGTACACCTTGTTATAAAAGACATTACTTTAAATGAAAGTAATATATTATTTAACATTGCCGAGAGAGTGATCGGATGTTTTCATTCTATATTTGGAAGACATGACCTTTGCATTAATGCAAATAAATTTCCTAGTGGAAATATTTGGAATGACCCCATCCTAAACACGCATGTTTGAAACTATTGGCCGGCACTCGAGATGTAAACATAACTACATTTCTGATTGGGGCCTGGTCTTTTTATTTTTATTTTTTATTCAACGTACGCCTGCTATTACTCGAGGCGAAATCTCAGGTTTAGTATGTGTAACCTAAGACTGATTTTACGTGAGTATCCTTTTTTCCTGTACGCTGAAAGGTGTCCTCTCGCTTTCAGGCAGATACTCGCCGTCTTCGGAGAGTACCCATTAGAGCTGGGTCGGCTCAGGAGCCGTTCAGGTTATTCCAGTCAATGGTCGACGATATTTCTTCAAATGTCCTTTCCAGGGCTCGAATTAATCCATCATAAATCCCGGTCGACGACACTGCCTCAAATGTCCTCGCCCGGATTTGAACCTGGATCACCCGATCGCCAGCGCAGTATGGTAACAATTACAACAGCACTCGAGATGTAAACATAGCTACATTTCTGATTGGGGCCTGGTCTAATAGTAAACAACACGTGCCAGGACCGAAAGGGGCAATATAACCTGACACATTAGCCAGTTTAGAACACTGTAAAAATTCACCTCGCGCCAAGAAGACAACCAGACCTTGCCAGAGTTAAGAATAGTACTAGACCGGACTTATTGGAGCATAATGAGGACTTAGAGCCCAGGAAAACACTACAATTTTAACACGAAAAACCGGAATCTAAGGGAACTGAAACACAAGTCAAAGGGGGAACTTATTGCTAAAGCAACAACACCCCAGACCAAGTGTAAGAGGCCTCTATAAGTGTCTTTATTTTTCTGAGCCACCGGTCTGTGATCCTAAAGATTGGCTTGGTGGTACCAGTTGAGGGTACTATTTCTAGAACAAGTGAGGGTATAAGTGGCCTGAAGTCGACGCTAGACACCTTCATCAGACGGGTCTTAGAGACGCGGGACCAGCTTTGCAGTTACTCCCTGATTCTACTTGGAACGTGCTACAACTCTTAAATCTTGACCATGGACGCGAGCGCTCCAGTCATCTATCTGCGAAGAACCAAAACATCAGCTGGAGCAGAAACAACTAGTGGCAGCTAAGTAAAACTTAAACGCTGCCACGTAAACTGTCCATTTTTGAAAACCATAACATCACATTATGATGAATACTTTTTTTCTAAACAATTATTCATTTTTATAACTGTTAAGACATAATTGATTATTTAATTTGTTACTTGTATAAAGACAAATCTAAAGCTGATTTCATAATTTTGAATGTACTACAACCGTATGTCTCAGACAATTTCTTAAATACACGTAAACAGAGCTATATATAATAATAAGAGGAAATTCGCTGAATTAACTCAACTGGGGGCTTGAACGAATTATAAGATTACATAATCCTTCACAAATGTTGACGGCAGATACTAGAGTTAACATGCTCAGCCAATGCAGCGTTGTTCTCGCTTTCTGAACTCTGCTGCTCATCTTTGGAACTATCTTCCACATTATCTAAAACATAACAACCTCAGTCCCTATTCATACAATCGTAAACTTTTCGAATACTTTATGAGTTCTGATTATCTGCCCCCCTAATGTGATTATTTTTCCGAACAAATGATATAATATCGAATGTAGGTTTAATGATGATGTCAGTGCTTTTCAGCATATTTTGTTTCACGGTAATACTTAGTTTGTACTTTTCAACATATTTTATTTCGTGTTTATAATTAGATACTGTGAATGCGAGTATGCTATTATTTTACCTTTACAATGTTGAATTCCTTGAATTGATGGGTAAAATGTATGTGAGAATAAATGAAATCAGTATAAAAGACGAGAGAAAGGAAGGGCAGAATGTCAGACGGGCCTGCGTGCCCAATTCTCAACCCTTTGAAAATAAAGTTCGTTCGTTCGTTCGTTCTCTTGAGTTAGAAGCATCGTTATCTTTCTATCTACAACTCTGCGAAGAGTAATCTTGTGCGAAGGTAGACGCCTTTGAAGACCCACATCAGTTATTCTTGAGTTTTGGCCACTGTTGGAACACTACTGCAGAGCTAAGGGGAGGCAACCCGTGACAGGTTTATTAAAAGAATTACCCCGAGATGGGCTTTCAAAACATTTTACAGGACCCCAAGATGCAGCAATAGTGAATGCAGTCAGCGACCCATAGCTGTACTGCTTGCATCAGGACCAGCGAACCAGAGCTGGTCAAGACCGCACTCCACCTCCACGTGGTGGTCCTTGAAACAGTCTGCAGCAGTGCAGTCTGGCTGAGCGAGTGCGGATCGCAATGGGAAGGCAAACCCGGTCCCTAAAAAATGTCGTGCTGAAGTCGGATGTGTCGACCGAAAGGTGCAGATATCACAGCTACGGCGTAAACAGACACAACGCAACCACCGTCCTTTTCAGGGCGAACGAGGAAGAAGGAAGAAGAAGAAGACATTTTATTTTCTGTCTGTCCTTAATGACGGCTAGATACTCAAGACATTTCACATTCTGTATGTCATCAGCGACGGCTAGATACTCAAGACATTTCACATTCTGTATGTCATCAGCGACGGCTAGATACTCAAGACATTTCACATTCTGTATGTCATCAGCGACGGCTAGATACTCGAGACATTTTATTTTCTGTCTGTCATCAGCGACGGCTAGATACTCAAGACATTTTACTTTCTGTATGTCATCAGCGACGGCTAGATACTCGAGACACTTCACATTCTGTATGTCATCAGCGACGGCTAGATACTCAAGACATTTTATTTTCTGTCTGTCATCAGCGACGGCTAGATACTCAAGACATTTTACTTTCTGTATGTCATCAGCGACGGCTAGATACTCAAGACATTTCACATTCTGTCTGTCCTCAATGACGGCTAGATACTCAAGACATTTTATTTTCTGTCTGTCATCAGCGACGGCTAGATACTCAAGACATTTTACTTTCTGTCTGTCATCAGCGACGGCTAGATACTCAAGACATTTCACATTCTGTATGTCATCAGCGACGGCTAGATACTCAAGACATTTTACTTTCTGTCTGTCATCAGCGACGGCTAGATACTCAAGACATTTCACATTCTGTATGTCATCAGCGACGGCTAGATACTCAAGACATTTTACTTTCTGTCTGTCATCAGCGACGGCTAGATACTCAAGACATTTCACATTCTGTATGTCATCAGCGACGGCTAGATACTCGAGACATTTTATTTTCTGTCTGTCATCAGCGACGGCTAGATACTCAAGACATTTTACTTTCTGTATGTCATCAGCGACGGCTAGATACTCGAGACATTTCACATTCTGTATGTCATCAGCGACGGCTAGATACTCAAGACATTTTAGTTTCTGTATGTCATCAGCGACGGCTAGATACTCAAGACATTTCACATTCTGTTTGTCCTCAATGACGGCTAGATACTCAAGACATTTTATTTTCTGTCTGTCATCAGCGACGGCTAGATACTCAAGACATTTTACTGTCTGTCTGTCATCAGCGACGGCTAGATACTCAAGACATTTCACATTCTGTATGTCATCAGCGACGGCTAGATACTCAAGACATTTTACTTTCTGTGTGTCATCAGCGACGGCTAGATACTCAAGACATTTCACATTCTGTATGTCATCAGCGACGGCTAGATACTCAAGACATTTTACTTTCTGTCTGTCATCAGCGACGGCTAGATACTCAAGACATTTCACATTCTGTATGTCATCAGCGACGGCTAGATACTCAAGACATTTTACTTTCTGTCTGTCATCAGCGACGGCTAGATACTCAAGACATTTCAACTTCTGTATGTCATCAGCGACGGCTAGATACTCAAGACATTTTATTTTCTGTCTGTCCTCAATGACGGCTAGATACTCAAGACATTTTATTTTCTGTCTGTCCTTAATGACGGCTAGATACCCAAGACATTTCACATTCTGTATGTCATCAGCGACGGCTAGATACTCAAGACATGTTATTTTCTGTCTGTCCTCAATGACGGCTAGATACTCAAGACATTTTATTTTCTGTCTGTCCTCAATGACGGCTAGATACTCAAGACATTTCACATTCTGTATGTCATCAGCGACGGCTAGATACTCAAGACATTTTATTTTCTGTCTGTCCTTAATGACGGCTAGATACCCAAGACATTTCACATTTTTTATGTCATCAGCGACGGCTAGATACTCAAGACATTTTATTTTCTGTCTCTCCTTAATGACGGCTAGATACCCAAGACATTTCATATTCTGTATGTCATTAGCGACGGCTAGATACTCAAGACATTTTATTTTCTGTCTGTCCTTAATGACGGCTAGATACTCAAGACATTTTATTTTCTGTCTGTCCTCAATGACGGCTAGATACTCAAGACATTTCACATTCTGTATGTCATCAGCGACGGCTAGATACTCAAGACATTTTATTTTCTGTCTGTCCTTAATGACGGCTAGATACCCAAGACATTTCACATTCTGTATGTCATCAGCGACGGCTAGATACTCAAGACATTTTATTTTCTGTCTGTCCTTAATGACGGCTAGATACCCAAGACATTTCACATTCTGTATGTCATCAGCGACGGCTAGATACTCGAGACATTTTATTTTCTGTCTGTCCTCAACGACGGCTAGATACTCAAGACATTTTATTTTCTGTCTGTCCTCAATGACGGCTAGATATTCAAGACATTTCACATTCTGTATGTCATCAGCGACGGCTAGATACTCAAGACATTTTATTTTCTGTCTGTCCTTAATGACGGCTAGATACCCAAGACATTTCACATTCTGTATGTCATCAGCGACGGCTAGATACTCAAGACATTTTATTTTCTGTCTGTCCTCAATGACGGCTAGATACTCAAGTCATTTTATTTTCTGTCTGTCCTCAATGACGGCTAGATACTCAAGACATTTTATTTTCTGTCTGTCCTCAATGACGGCTAGGTACTCAAGACATTTCACATTCTGTATGTCATCAGCGACGGCTAGATACTCAAGACATTTTATTTTCTGTCTGTCCTTAATGACGGCTAGATACCTAAGACATTTCCCATTCTGTATGTCATCAGCGACGGCTAGATACTCAAGACATTTTATTTTCTGTCTGTCCTTAATGACGGCTAGATACCAAAGACATTTCATATTCTGTATGTCATCAGCGACGGCTAGATACTCAAGACATTTTATTTTCTGTCTGTCCTTCATGACGGCTAGATACCCAAGACATTTCACATTGTGTATGTCATCAGCGACGGCTAGATACTCAAGACATTTCACGTTCTGTATGTCATCAGCGACGGCTAGATACTCGAGACATTTTATTTTCTGTCTGTCCTCAACGACGGCTAGATACTCAAGACATTTCACATTCTGTATGTCATCAGCGACGGCTAGATACTCAAGACATTTCACATTCTGTATGTCATCAGCGACGGCTAGATACTCGAGACATTTTATTTTCTGTCTGTCCTCAACGACGGCTAGATACTCAAGACATTTAACATTCTGTCTGTCATCAGCGACGGCTAGATACTCAAGACATTTTACTTTCTGTATGTCATCAGCGACGGCTAGATACTCAAGACATTTTATTTTCTGTCTGTCCTCAATGACGGCTAGATACTCAAGACATTTTATTTTCTGTCTGTCCTCAATGACGGCTAGATACTCAAGACATTTTATTTTCTTCTGTCCTTAACGACGGCTAGATACTCAAGACATTTCACATTCTGTATGTCATCAGCGACGGCTAGATACTCAAGACATTTTATTTTCTGTCTGTCCTTAATGACGGCTAGATACCCAAGACATTTCACATTCTGTATGTCATCAGCGACGGCTAGATACTCAAGACATTTTATTTTCTGTCTGTCCTTAATGACGGCTAGATACCCAAGACATTTCACATTATGTATGTCATCAGCGACGGCTAGATACTCAAGACATTTTATTTTCTGTCTGTCCTTAATGACAGCTAGATACCCAAGACATTTCACATTCTGTATGTCATCAGCGACGGCTAGATACTCAAGACATTGCACATTCTGTATGTCATCAGCGACGGCTAGATACTCGAGACATTTTATTTTCTGTCTGTCATCAGCGACGGCTAGATACTCAAGACATTTCACATTCTGTATGTCATCAGCGACGGCTAGATACTCAAGACATTTTACTTTCTGGCTGTCATCAGCGACGGCTAGATACTCAAGACATTTCACATTCTGTATGTCATCAGCGACGGCTAGATACTCAAGACATTTTACTTTCTGTCTATCATCAGCGACGGCTAGATACTCAAGACATTTTATTTTCTGTCTGTCCTCAATGACGGCTAAATACTCAAGACATTTCACATTCTGTATGTCATCAGCGACGGCTAGATACTCAAGACATTTTATTTCCTGTCTGTCCTTAATGACGGCTAGATACCCAAGACATTTCACATTCTGTATGTCATCAGCGACGGCTAGATACTCAAGACATTTTATTTTCTGTCTCTCCTTAATGACCTCTAGATACCCAAGACATTTCACATTCTGTATGCCATCAGCGCCGGCTAGATACTCAAGACATTTTATTTTCTGTCTGTCCTTAATGACGGCTAGATACTCAAGACATTTTATTTTCTGTCTGTCCTCAATGACGGCTAGATACTCAAGACATTTCACATTCTGTATGTCATCAGCGACGGCTAGATACTCAAGACATTTTATTTTCTGTCTGTACTTAATGACGGCTAGATACCAAAGACATTTCACATTCTGTATGTCATCAGCGACGGCTAGATACTCAAGAAATTTTATTTTCTGTCTGTCCTTAATGACGGCTAGATACCCAAGACATTTCACATTCTGTATGTCATCAGCGACGGCTAGATACTCGGGACATTTTATTTTCTGTCTGTCCTGAACGACGGCTAGATACTCAAGACATTTTATTTTCTGTCTGTCCTTAATGACGGCTAGATACCCAAGACATTTCACATTCTGTATGTCATCAGCGACGGCTAGATACTCAAGACATTTTATTTTCTGTCTGTCCTTAATGACGGCTAGATACCCAAGACATTTCACATTCTGTATGTCATCAGCGACGGCTAGATACTCAAGACATTTTATTTTCTGTATGTCATCAGCGACGGCTAGACACTTGAGACATTTTATTTTCTGTCTGTCCTCAACGACGGCTAGATACTCAAGACATTTCACATTCTGTATGTCATCAGCGACGGCTAGATACTCAAGACATTTCACATTCTGTATGTCATCAGCGACGGCTAGATACTCGAGACATTTTATTTTCTGTCTGTCCTCAACGACGGCTAGATACTCAAGACATTTCACTTTCTGTCTGTCATCAGCGACGGCTAGATACTCAAGACATTTTACTTTCTGTATGTCATCAGCGACGGCTAGATACTCAAGACATTTTATTTTCTGTCTGTCCTCAATGACGGCTAGATACTCAAGACATTTTATTTTCTGTCTGTCCTCAATGACGGCTAGATACTCAAGACATTTTATTTTCTGTCTGTCCTCAACGACGGCTAGATACTCAAGACATTTCACATTCTGTATGTCATCAGCGACGGCTAGATACTCAAGACATTTTATTTTCTGTCTGTCCTTAATGACGGCTAGATACCCAAGACATTTCACATTCTGTATGTCATCAGCGACGGCTAGATACTCAAGACATTTTATTTTCTGTCTGTCCTTAATGACGGCTAGATACCCAAGACATTTCACATTCTGTATGTCATCAGCGACGGCTAGATACTCAAGAAATTTTATTTTCTGTCTGTCCTTAATGACGGCTAGATACTCAAGACATTTTATTTTCTGTCTGTCCTCAATGACGGCTAGATACTCAAGACATTTTATTTTCTGTCTGTCCTCAATGACGGCTAGATACTCAAGACATTTTATTTTCTGTCTGTCCTCAACGACGGCTAGATACTCAAGACATTTCACATTCTGTATGTCATCAGCGACGGCTAGATACTCAAGACATTTCGCATTCTGTATGTCATCAGCGACGGCTAGATACTCGAGACATTTTATTTTCTGTCTGTCCTCAACGACGGCTAGATACTCAAGACATTTCACATTCTGTATGTCATCAGCGACGGCTAGATACTCAAGACATTTTATTTTCTGTCTGTCTTCAACGACGGCTAGATACTCAAGACATTTCACATTCTGTATGTCATCAGCGACGGCTAGATACTCAAGACATTTTATTTTCTGTCTGTCCTCAACGACGGCTAGATACTCAAGACATTTTACATTCTGTATGTCATCAGCGACGGCTAGATACTCAAGACATTTTATTTTCTGTCTGTCCTCAACGACGGCTAGATACTCAAGACATTTCACATTCTGTATGTCATCAGCGACGGCTAGATACTCGAGACATTTTATTTTCTGTCTGTCCTCAACGACGGCTAGATACTCAAGACATTTCACATTCTGTATGTCATCAGCGACGGCTAGATACTCAAGACATTTCACATTCTGTATGTCATCAGCGACGGCTAGATACTCAAGACATTTTATTTTCTGTATGTCATCAGCGACGGCTAGATACTCAAGACATTTCACATTCTGTATGTCATCAGCGACGGCTAGATACTCAAGACATTTCACATTCTGTATGTCATCAGCGACGGCTAGATACTCAAGACATTTTATTTTCTGTCTGTCCTTAATGACGGCTAGATCCTCAAGACATTTCACATTTTGTATGTCATCAGCGACGGCTAGATACTCAAGACATTTCACATTCTGTATGTCATCAGCGACGGCTAGATACTCAAGACATTTCACATTCTGTCTGTCCTCAACGACGGCTAGATACTCAAGACATTTTATTTTCTGTCTGTGCTCAACGACGGCTAGATACTCAAGACATTTCACATTCTGTATGTCATCAGCGACGGCTAGATACTCAAGACATTTTATTTTCTGTCTGTCCTTAATGACGGCTAGATACTCAAGACATTTCACATTCTGTATGTCATCAGCGACGGCTAGATACTCAAGACATTTCACATTCTGTATGTCATCAGCGACGGCTAGATACTCAAGACATTTCACATTCTGTCTGTCCTCAACGACGGCTAGATACTCAAGACATTTTATTTTCTGTCTGTCCTCAACGACGGCTAGATACTCAAGACATTTCACTTTCTGTATGTCATCAGCGACGGCTAGATACTCAAGACATTTTATTTTCTGTCTGTCCTTAATGACGGCTAGATACTCAAGACATTTCACATTCTGTACGTCATCAGCGACGGCTAGATACTCAAGACATTTTATTTTCTGTGTGTCCTTAATGACGGCTAGATACCCAAGACATTTCACATTCTGTATGTCATCAGCGACGGCTAGATACTCGAGACATTTTATTTTCTGTCTGTCCTTAATGACGGCTAGATACACAAGACATTTTACTTTCTGTATGTCATCAACAACGGCTAGATACTCGAGACATCTTACTTTGTCTGTCCCCAGCCAAGACTGATTTCAGAAACTTTATATACTTTACGTCTGTTCTCAGGCCAGCTCTGACTTCTAAAACGTTTTTTGTATCTATCTTCATACAACAGGACTTCTAAACCGTTTTCTCTGTTATCATACAAGACAGCACTTCTAAACCGTTTTCTCTTTGTCATCAGACAATACAGCACTTCTAAACCGTTTTCTCTTTGTCAGACAAGACATGACTTCTAAACCTTTTTCTCTTTGTGAGCATACAAGACAGGACTTCTGAAACAGCTTACGCTGGGCCGGTCCTCGACTAAAACTTGAAATCTAAAACAGTTGACTGAATAATTGTCCTGGAAGAAGTTTTGAATTCTCAAACGTTTCACTGTCTGTCTGCTCTCATAGACAAGGCGGCACTTTAACAAACGTTTATTTTCTCTTTGTCCTCAGCCAAGACCGGATGAAGTTGAGAAGAGAGACAGACGGAGAGAACAGAACAGACGAGCAGCCCAAAAATTTCGGAAGAAAAAGAAAGAACGCGGAGAACATCTCATAGAGGTGAGATAGAACTTACTAAAATTACAGACATTCTTCTTGAGTCTTGTTAGAGACACAGACTTTCTTCTTGAGTCTTGTTAGAGACTCAGACTTTCTTCTTGAATCTTGTTGGAGACTCACACTTCATTCTTGAGTTTTGTTGGAGACTCATACTTTCTTCTTGAGTCTTGTTAGAGACACAGACTTTCTTCTTGAGACTTGTTAAAGACAAAGACTTTCTTCTTGAGTCTTGTTAGAGACACAGACTTTCTTCTTGAGTCTGGTTAGAGACACAGACTTTCTTCTTGAGTCTTGTTGCATACACATACTTTATTATTGAGACTTGTTGCATACACATACTTTATTCTTGAGTTTTGTTAGAAACACAGAATTTCTTCTTGAGTCTTGTTAGAAACGCATACTTTCGTCTGGAGTCATGTTTTATTCTTGTGTCTTGTTGGTGACAAAGGCTGTCTTATGGAGTCTTGTTAGACAAAAAGGCATTCTTGTTGAGTCTTGTTAGAAACCTAGACTTTCTTCTTGAATGTTACTAGAAACACAGTCTTTTCTCTTGTTAGAAACACAGACTTTCTTCATCAATTTTGTTAAAGACCAAGACTGTCTAGTTGAGTCTTGTTAGAAACACAGACTTTTTTCATCAATTTTGTTAAAGACCAAGACTGTCTAGTTGAGTCTTGTTAGAAACACAGACTTTTTTCATCAGTTTTGTTAAAGACCAAGACTGCCTAGTTGAGTCTTGTTACAGGCACAAACATTCTTCTTCAGTCTTGTCAGAAACAAAAACTTTGTTATTGAGTCCTATTACAAACATTCTTCTTGGTCGCGAAAAACAAATGTGTGTGTGTGTGTTTCATCTAATCATCTTGGTCAGCATGACTGATCGCCAGTAACAGACATAAACATGGCAAAAAACATAGCAACATCATAACAAAAAATCTTCCTCAAGGGTACAACAAACACGTAGCAATGGCAGTTATCAAACGATACATTTCTTCTTATCTTTTATTGTTAAATCTTTTTTTTTTCCCCGCACCTGAATACAAATGCACTGATATTTAACCAGTGGGTCACGTGCCCTATCATCTGTTTAGACGCGGTACTTTGGACTGTTTTCCGTTTTCAAACATATGTCTATTTCCTCATAATCAAGCCAAAAAATGAATGTTGAAAACACCTGTTAGGACAGAGTTCAACCTGACTCGTGAACTCTAATACGAATTAGAAAATAATAGACTCAGATAAACTCTGTATGCCATACATAAAACATTCGTGTACCATTGTACACACTTGTAATGCTAAATCTCTTTTTTGTGTGCAGCCTTGTATTCTTGAATCTCATCTTGTGTACACTGTCGTGTCCACACATCTCTCGTGTACAGCCTGTACTGGTATATCTCTCGTGTACAGCCTATACTGGTATATATCTCTGTACAGCCTGTACTGGTATATATCTCTGTACAGCCTGTACTTGTATATCTCTCTGTACAGCCTGTACTGGAATATCTCTCGTGTACAGCATGTACTAGTATATCTCTTGTGTACAGCCTGTACTGGTATATCTCTCGTGAACAGCCTGTACTGTTATATCTCTCGTGTACAGCCTGTACTGATGTATCTCTCATGTACAGCCTGTACTGGTATATCTCTCGTGTACAGCCTGTACTGGTTTATCTCCCGTGTACAGCCTATACTGGTAATGTGGTATATCTTTCATGTACAACCTGTACAGGTATATCTCCCGTGTACAGCTTATTCTGGTATATCTTTCGTGTACAGCCTGTACTAGTATATCTCTCGTGTATAGCCTGTACTGGCATAT
>JAMPIV010006184.1:345000-415000 GCA_024509875.1 Oreohelix idahoensis | reverse complement strand
TTGTATGAGTAGGACGAGTCTGTCTTATATATGTATATCTTTACTTTTCTAAGTCGAACTATGTTGGTTGTCGCTAGAAAAGGTCAAAGGCTATGCAGCGGAAGTATCGCTAGCAGTGGGTGTGATTCATGGCTGTCATCCTGTCGGGATGTCGAATTTTGTTGTAGCCGGCTTATCGCCGAAAAGTGATCTATAAGTAAATGGGGAAAAGTGATAGTCATTTAGACATGTTGTATGTACTTTACCCCAGTGTTTATTCTCTTTTGCCAAGGAATGGCAAAGTTATATTTCGCATAGAAAGGTAAAACCACAATTTATTATGAACGTGGGCTTCGCCATCGTTGTCGATAAGCAGATGCACAGTGGTACTTTTGAAGAGAATATTTATTCAAAGGAAGATGACATTCCTATGTATCAGCACTAGATTATATGATATTATTCAATTACCTCTATGATAGAAGCTATGAAGAAATGAGGACATTTAACGAATGACCAATTTTGGTCTGTATCCAATAGTGAGTGAAGCTCACGAGAGAAGCACAGCCATGTTGAAATCCATATACTTTGTATTTATCGAGTGAGAAAAAGGGATGCCTGTACTATCGCTCGATGAACCAAGAGATCACTGCTACATGTGAGAATCCATGTCTGGGATTCCTATATCTTTATGGAAAATATATATATTGAACTTTACGTGAAGGGATATTCGCTAGACGAGATTAGGTCTAGGAGCCTTCCTATATATTGGTTATGGTCTGACGTGCCCAGTCAGTAAAGCCAGATGATTTACATGATGGAACTCTGAATGCTTATTTACGAATGCTCCATTATGATATTTGCCAAGCATGAATGCTAACTTAAGATGATATTCCTGTGATCAACATTATGCTGTCTATGTCGACATTTGTTCCTGTAACCATACACGTACTGTCCAAGTGTGCGTCCCATTAAATGTTATAAAAAGACCACCGTAGTTCCAGTACTTCTTGAATTCGAACAGTGTGAGTATGAGTGATGTACTACCAACCTGTCAACTCTATCGAATCATTCTACCATTCGCGTTCTGACATTCATATACACACTCATTGTCTACACTCACATTCTTGTCGGAACCTCATCACGTTCCAGGACAAGATGACCTGTATGACCAAAACTGTGCTGGGTTTAATAAGTTGACAATCGTTACACTTTACTACACCAGTCCCAACATCTACATTTATCAACTGGTGGACATTCACGTCATTTAACAAATAAAGCGTGATTTAACAACTAGTAGCCAGTATGAGTTAACAACCACAGACTTTAACAATGTGTATGAAGAAACTATGATTGTAAAGTGAAATAATGACTTGTGTATGAAGAAACTATGGTTGTAAAGGGAAATAACGACTTGTGTATGAAGAAACTATTATTGTAAAGGGAAATAATGACTTGTGTATGAAGAAACTTTGATTGTAAAGGGAAATAATGAACAAGCTGTAAGTCGGACACTATAAGTCAGAAGAAAACCTAACAGCGTATACTTTGTGTGAGGTGAGAGCCGGAGACATATCGACGTGTAACTTGATGATAAGAGAAACCAGATATTAAATATTAGTGTTTGGTATAGGAGAAGAAAAGTCATTATGTGTACATTGTCAAAATCTGGGTAGTACCCATGTCGCATTGTGAGTGTGTTGGGAAGCGGAGAATATTGGATCCCATCTACTGTCATGGGATATTAATTGGGTTTCTTATGACCAGCTTGAGAAAATCATGGCGCCAGTTAAAACCGTGATACCAGGAGCTACGAGTTTGGCCATCTTCTGTGCCTGGCTGTTTTGTATCAAGTCTCAGAGAACACCCACACCTTCTACCTCATCTTGATTGACAGCCATTTCTGGCAGCAGACGTAGGTATAAACAGTATGGCCAGGTCAGAGCAGGTCAAGGTCGGGCTAATATCAAATTTGTAATTGTGTGTGTGTGTGTGCTCAGATATGAAGTTAGCAACAGAATTGATTCCTTGACAGATACATTAGTGACTTGTGACAGATACATTAGTGACTTGTGACAGATACATTAGTGACTTGTGACATACATTAGTGACTTGTGACAGTTACATTAGTGACTTGTGACAGATACATTAATGACTTGTGACAGATACATTAGTGACTTGTGACAGATACATTAGTGACTTGTGACAGATACACTAGTGACTTGTAATAGATACATTAGTGACTTGTGACAGATACATTAGTGACTTGTGACAGATACATTAATGACTTGTGACAGATACATTAGTGACTTGTGACAGATACATTAGTGACTTGTGACAGATACATTAGTGACTTGTGACAGATACATTAGTGACTTGTGATAGATACATTAGTGACTTGTGATAGATACATTAGTGACTTGTGACATACATTAGTTACTTGTGACAGATACATTAGTGACTTGTGACAGATACATTAGTGACTTGTGATAGATACATTAGTGACTTGTGACTGATACATTAGTGAACTGTTTCTGTCAGAGATACACAAATGTGTTGATATACGGTACAGTTTCTGTCAGAGATACAGAAATGTGTTGCTATACGGTACAGTTTCTGTCAGAGATACACAAATGTATTGATATACGGAACTGTTTCTGTCAGAGATACACAAAGTGTTGATATACGGAACTGTTTCTGTAAGAGATACACAAGTGTGTTGATATACGGAACGGTTTCTGTCAGAGATACACAAATGTGTTGATATACGGAACTGTTTCTGTCAGAGATACACAAATGTGTTATACGAAACTGTTTCTATCAGAGATACACAAATGTGTTGATATACGGAACTGTTTCTGTCAGAGATACAGAAATGTGTTGATATACGGAACTGTTTTTGTCAGAGGTATGTCGGGCAGAGCTGTTTTTAGCTACAAACAATTGTCCCCTGGCATGCATTTGAAGATCTATGCTCGTCAGGGTAGTTACGATGTTGATGATGATAATGACGAAGTGTCACTGCCTATAATAAACTCCAGTACACACGCACCTACCAACAGTTAATCTTACTGTCACGTGATTTCATGTCTCACGGAATGTCCTCCTAAATTACTGTCTCCGCGCCATCGGTCACGTGTGTTGTTTTAGCCAGGGTCATTTATGATCAGCGATCCACTTTTGGACGTCAACTGTGGCTACCAGGAATATCAATCAATCGGCTACCAGGAATATCAATCAATCGGCTACCAGGAATATCAATCAATCGGCTACCAGGAATATCAACCAATCAATGCCCTTTACATTCCCAAGCAACTTAGGCTTTCAACAAACACATACATGTACCAGATCATATTGTCACGTGCCATCAGCTCAAATTATGTCCATGCCTTCCTCATCATTTTCACCTCTGTTTCCAGTTCTCTTGACCATGTGCTTGTTGCTCTACCACTGCCTCTCTTTCCCTGCGGATTCCAGAACAAGGACTGCCTTGTAAGGCTATCAACAGGTTTCCTCAATGTGTACCCATTTTATCGTCAACGTCATCTTCTCATCTTTAGTGCCACTGGCACTTGTACCAGGAGTAGTTACTTCATGACATGTGTCTTGTAAACAACCTAATTATTCTCTTACCAGAAGTCATATGACACAGACAACAAGGACATCCATTTCTCTGTCCCACATTTTATCTTTGTTTCTTGCTAATGATACATCTCAAACACTTTTCCCAGAATACTGTGGTACACTCCTCAACTGATTAGGCCGGTAAAAGTTTTATTTTATGATATGGTAGGGACCACGGGTATTTTGTATGCGTCATGTTTGTCCCGCGGTACGGAATTTATTACAAGTTTTCTATTGGTTGCATGTGTTAGGCGCGAAGGATGATGTGGCGTTAAATTGTATTGATATAAGTGTGCGAGAGTTGTTCCGTACTGTATGTTGATGATTTAGCACTGCAGCAATGTGCAGGAGCTTGGCGGAGTGTCCAGGTGTGCCAGCAGAAAGATAAAAACGGCTACTGGTGTAAACAGTATATTATAGATGTTTGTTGAAGCCAGTGTTAGATGATACCAGCTTATCTTTGCATGTCAGCAGGACTTTGTTAGTCAATTACATGCAGGAGACTGTCATTCAGATATATATCATGTTTAATAACGTGTTATAAGAGTGGGACCGTTTCCCTGTTAGATTTTTTTATCTAGCCTGGGTCTACTGCCATATTTGGTCCGTGACACCTTCAGTATGCCAAAGGGCAACGTTCAGTATGACAAAGGGCAACATTCAGTATGCCAAATGGCAACATTCAGTATGCCAAAGGGCAACATTCAGTATGCCCAAAGCATACATTCAGTACATCCAAGTTATACCTTTATTGTGTCCAAATTATATCTTCAGTATGGCCAAGTTATACCTACAGTATGCCAAAGGTATGCTTTCAGTATGTCAAAGATATACTTTCAATATGTGCAGGTTATACCTTCAGTATATTGAAAATATAGCTTTAGTGTGTCTTTATTATCCTGGTATGTCCGTTATGCCTCAGCATATCAAAGGTATACATTTAAAATGCTGACATTATACTTTCGTTATATCCTAGTTATACTTGTACGAGGGGCGTACAGAAAGTAATGCACCACATTGTTTTTCTCAGCTAATAATGAAGATAGAGGCATGAAATTTTGCACACTTCAAGTATGGCATGCGCCAATTGTGTGCACCAAATTTCACCGCAACCGGTCAAATAATACGGCTGCCCTAAACCGTTGAAATGGAGCGTGTTAGCAACTTGCGTTATAAGCAGCGAATTGTGATTGAATTTCTCATTGCAGAGAAGGAAACTGTTGTGAACATTCACAAGCGTCTATGTGATGTGTATGGAAGTTTTGCAGTCGACAGGAGTACAGTCAGTCACTGGGTTCAGAGAATCAAAGAATCAGGAAGTGGAGATACGGAGCTGCTTGATCGGCCGCGCTGTGGACGTCCTGCCACAGCCACCAACGCAGAAATGTTGAACGAACGAACGAACGAACGAACTTTATTTTCAAAGGGTTGAGAATTGGGCACGCAGGCCCGTCTGACATTCTGCCCTTCCTTTCTCTCACCTTTCATACTGAATTCATTTATTCTCATATGCGTTTTACATATCAAATTCAAGGAATTCAACGTTGTAAAGTAAAATAATAATATAGCACACTCACAATTAACATTAATTACTTATAAGCATGACATAACAAATGTTGAAAAGTACAAACATTATCATATTATTCTTACTGATAGGCGAATCACTACTCAACAATTGGCCTTACAGCTGTCAGTCAGCATTGGTAGTGCAAATGCAGTTATAAAAACTCTCGGATTTTCTAAGGTTTGCGCAAGATGGGTTCCTCGAGGTCTCACAAATGACCAACGACTGCAAAGGAAAGCAATTTCTTCTGAATTGTTGGAGCGTTTCAATGCTGATGGAGAGAACTTTTTGGCTAAGATCGTTACAGGTGACGAAACCTGGGCACATCATTTTGAACCTGAGACAAAAAGACAGTCAATGGAGTGGCATCATCCGCAATCACCACGAAGAAAGAAATTCAAGACAATTCCTTCAGCTGGAAAGGTCATGATCACTGTCTTTTGGGACAATGAAGGTGTGATTCTTGTGGACGTTATGCCAAGAGGAGAGACAATCAATTCGCAAGCTTACATTAAGACATTGAAAAAACTCAAACAACGTTTTCGCAGAGTTCGGCCGCACAAGAATCCAGCAGACCTGCTTCTCTTTCACGACAATGCGGACCTCACACAAGTCTGGCAACACGGGAAGCAATCACCAAATTGGGTTGGACTGTACTATCCCATCCACCCTATAGTCCCGATTTGGCACCCTCTGATTTTCATCTATTTGGTCCACTTAAAGATGCACACCGTGGGACAAGGTTTGAAGATGATGAAGGAGTGATTCATGCAGCGAAGAAATGGCTACATGATCAAGACAGAATCTGGTACGGGCTAGGAATACATGTACTTGTTTCGCGCTGGCATAAAGCCGTACAAGTTGATGGGGATTATGTTGAATAATACCGATGTTTACATGACATATCCATGTATATTGTGTATAAATTTCATGCTTTTTGAATAAACAGCTCCTGAGAAAAACGATGTGGTGCATTACTTTCTGAACGCCCCTCGTATCTTCAACACGTCTTAGTTATACCTGCGGCATGACAGTTGTTATAACCTCGGGATATTATTTTTATCTTCGCATCTCTAAAGCAACGCGGTGATGCCGCAGAAAGTAAATCTAACATGATTGCTTACATTGTTTCCGACACCAATATCTGCGTACGATTTTTAGAAACATGCTATTTCGAGGGGCTGCTAGGAATTTCCGATGTTGAATGTGCTAGGATTGTTATTTGGACAAACTTTGTTGGCATAATTGTTGAGTCTTTGAGAAGGGCTTTGAGGTCAACCCAAGCTAAAATATTATAATGTTCTTTAAGTGCAGGATGGCCCGGAAACATGTCATATCCCAGGAACGAGTTCCGCCAGGAGATGTCTCGTTATTATTTACTTGGCTAACTGGAATCATTGCTGAAGTGATTTTTGTGGCGAGTTCTGTTTTAGATTACTTTTTGTGGTAAAGTGGGATGTTATAAATATTTATAGGGGACTTAGTGTACTGACTGAGATCAGCTGTGAAGGTATCTGTATCTAATAAGTGTGGTGTATTTACAGATGACCTTACTTGCTACCACATTTTTACCTCAGTCAGAATTATTCTGGAATAGTGTGATGACTACGTTAAATGTCTAGGGTTATGAAAATGATGAAGTGTAAGTCACAACAACAACAGACAGATAAACAATTTAATTTATTCTACAACACTTTACAACACTGTGACACTCACACACATATAACACTCTATAAGACTATCTTAAATGAGTCGAGTGATTAAGTTTAAAAAATATATGTATTAATTCTTGTCAATAATGGATATCCTGATTCAACTACACAGTGAACCAGGAATCACAATCAAATGTAATTACAAGTATTATTTACACAGTTTATATATATGAACTTTGCATTGACATAGTTTACTATTATTATTCTATGTGTGTAATTTGTGCAGTAGTAATATGAGGTAATACTGGTTTTGTTCAAGCTTGGTTGTTGTTTTTCATCATGACTTCAAGTGTTTGATTATCGGGGAAATAGTATTGGGAAACTTTCACAGTTCCTGTCATTTGAACCCATTAATTGTCCCTCTGTGGTAACAAAATGTCAATTTTTGAGGGGGCACATAATGTTGAGCTACTCTGGCGGCAGGAAAAGACTCCTCTGCTCGATTGCTTCACTGTGTTCTGGAGACACCTCACTGGTCGATATCTGGACCAAGGAGTATGCTGTCAGCCTCTGGATTCAGCAAAACTCAGACCAGGTGCTGCTTCAATAACTAGGACCACAGTCCCACAATTCATGGAAATAATACACAGATACGTTGACTGGCGATAAATAATTGCACAAATTCCGATCTGCCTCTGTCCCAGACTTTTATTTAGAAAAATATGATCTGGCTCTCAACGCACTGTTTCTTAGTAAGTTTATTTTAAAGTGTGGCACTGACCTGACGCTCCTAATTGACTATATTGGCGGGTCTAACCAATCGGACCATGTTTACACAGCTTTTAAAAAAAAGTACTCCTACTCACGTTTCCCTAACAACAAAGAATTAGTATTTATAGCCCGACTAATCGTGTTTAGCCTTACATTTACTTCCCGCCAATCAAATAGGAGGTAACATGTTGGCCTATTTCCAGTACAATGGTGGTTTCAAAACCTGCCACTGCGCAATTCTGATTTTGGTGTTGTCTGACAGCACCACCATTTTATTTTGGCTATAACTTGTTAATTCCTAGACTATTTGCGTAACACTTAACATATTCTTTGTCAGCAAGTCCTAAGGAACCCAATTATATAAATTTAAGGGAGCTAGGTGGCTGCGTTCAAAATGTGCATTTTCTAGGATAGTCGTGTATTTTTTATTTTTTTATGTTTAGAACCGCCACCTGTCCTGCCTTTTCGACTGTTCTGTCATACTAATGTCAGGATTTCAGACATAAAACAGTAGAATGTCATGTTTCCCAATAAGCGTTTTACAGGTTTTTAAACCTAACTCTCGTATGGGTAGTGTTTTTTTTTTCACTGTCTATCTGAAAAAAAGTATTGCTTCTGGCCTTTCGCTTGGGGTGGGTGGCATTAATTGTATATCGCGAGACGCGTGTTTAGTGTTGCATGCGTTCCTGCTTTCAGCCCTCCCTTCTCTCTATCCTAAGTTCATCTGTCTTTTCATCACGCCGTGTATAAAATGAAATTAATGGAAGTATTAATTTAGGTCATTACGCAGGGTGCCTAGCTCAAGGTTTTCATAGAAATGCAGTACACGTTTTATTGAAGAAAGCGTGTAGTGATGCAGTAGGCTTTTTACTATCAACGTGAAACGTTACAATTTGCAGACGAAGTAGAAAACAAGGGGATTTTTTTGTACGCCATTGTGACAGCACTGTACTTTTACCATTTCTCTTACCTTTTATTGAGTTTATGTGTTAGGCTTTACAGTTACCTTTTAATTTATATATGTGGATTTAGAATGTTTCACGACACTTTTGTTGCGTTCATTTTATAGAATACCTTTTAGTTTAATTGTTACGCGATTTGTGTTAGACACTTTTGTTGGAACAATTACTTACATTCAGTTTTTTTTTAATTTGCTTTTTATCTCCGCCATCAAAGTGACTAATTTAACACATTTTTTGTTTTCGCAGGAAACTCAAAGATTAGAATGTCACAATACGACACTGAGATCAGAGATCAAACAGCTGCACGAGGAACGTGAGCAGCTCACGCGTATTATTCAAAGCCATGCAAGTATTTGTCCCCTTACGCCTCGACAAAGCCCTTTGACGATTCCTCGGGAGAGTCCCTTGCCAACTTCTATTCGAGAATCGCCGCTTCCTTTGCCCACATTTTCTGGAAATATTCTCGCCAAAAGTCCAGTTTTGGGAAAAAGTCCAGTTATGGGGAAAAGTCCAGTTTTAGTCCAAAGTCCAGCCATCTTGGTTCCACCGACAAGAGAAAGCCCGGTACCGCTGCTAATCATTAATCCTACCCGTGAGAGCCCAATACCCTCGTCGCTTATCCCCAGTAGTCCAGTTCCGATGTCAGGGCGACCTAGAAAAAGTCCAGTATCCTTAATCCGGATCGGCCAAAGCCCTGTTCCTGAAGACAAAAGTCCAATACTTTTTGGGTCGCCACCTAAACAGAGCAAGCACTCGATTCCTCCTCGACTTAACTTAATTGGTCCGAAACCGGTGATTCGCATCCTTCCTAAACCGGCTCCAAACGCTCTCCAGAGTTCTCCGTCACCGAAAACTCCTAAGACGATCATCACAAGCCCCCTGCCCATTGCTCAGAGTCCAGGGTCAGGGGGTCGGGCAGTTCATGCCAGTCCAGTTTTCTTCAGAGAGGGATGCTTCACGCCTTCAGGTCATGGCCGACAGATAAACCAAAGTCCAATATCCGTGTCTGACAGCAGCAACAGTTCCACGCCAGGCAGGATCACACAACAAAGTCCAGTTTTTTTTGGAGAAAGACCTCCAAGTTCAGCACAGTCTACGTCACAGTTTCTGCAGCCCCTCTCTGCATCCTCCACTTCATCCACCTCCTCCTTAGCCACGCTATTGCGACAGGAAAGTCCTCTATCGGTACTCAGCAACAGCAGCGGAATTTCTAACGCCAGTAGCGTGTTTGTCAGCAATACCACCAACCTTATCATCAGCGCCAACAGTAACGCCGTCAACAAAAACAATATTAGTGACAACATTGTGGAACATTCCAGTAACGTTTCCGAGAAACAAACCTCTGTCTATTCGTGCTCCCCTCACTGTTCTGTTCGGGAGAACCCAGAGGATAATGTCTTGTCTCTGGAAGAAATAGAGAAAAGTGCTTCCGGGATTGAGGCCAGAGATGACCTGATTGATTTTATGGACATTCAGGCTTTACTGGACCTGAGCAGTGATCATGGCGGACACGTGGCAGTCGAGCATCCAGGTGCTAGTTGTCAGTCCAGATGTGACCTTACCTGTCACAGTATGAACCAGACCAGGTGCTCCATGGAAACTCTTGACATCAGCCACAGAGGGGAAGATGCAACAGACTGCAGTAGCGTTCAGGAGGTCCCAACGTTTAAGGCCTCTAGCATGAGCCACTGTGAAAATATCCCCACCACACGATCTACTCTGACACAACGTGGTCAACAACTGTGCGTGTCTCTACTGACTCAAAGTCTGAATAAATTAGCAAGTTCAAACATTTGTCATAATTTAGCGAACACTTCTTCTACCGTCGCTCAAGATAACTGTTCTTTTGGTATCAGTCCACCCGGTAGCCATAGCTCTGGCGCATTCAGAGAGCTTAACAATGGTAATTTCCATAGTCCATATGAAGGTCAGAAGGATGTCACCTTCAGGAATTCCTGTGTTGTTACGGACGAGTCACTTCTTCAGAACTTCAGGGAATCTCACACTGGAAACTCTGTATCGGCAGCTGGCGTGCAACAGTTTCACAGCCAGCTTCGAGAGCTGATCAGTCAAGAAAGACTTGCAGAGAGCAGCGCTGTTAATGTCAGTGACATAAACAATTTAAGCAACATGAGAAAACAGGAGAGTTTAGAGGACAACAACTGTTATCTTCAATCAGAAGATGATATCCCATCATGCAACGCTGACGCTTCAGAGAGTGATCTTGTGAACTTGCAAAGTTCTCTGCCCTTGGATGTGCTCATGACGTCACACAGTATTTGTAGCACAAGCGCAGATAGCGTGTTTTCTCATTCCACTCATCCGTGAACAGACCTATATTAAGCAGCCAATGATTGCAGACTATTAATGTTATCTTGAACATCACGTGGCTAGTTCAAATAGTTAAACTCGTTTAAAAGAATGACCTCTCATATTTGAGACAGCCTGCTACCCCGATAGTCGCAGCCAACTTCCTGCTCTGGCTGGTGTATGTTGCTGATATAGTGACGAAATAATCAAGGACCTGTTGCATGCCTCCTCAAATGATTGAGGCTGTCGTCAGAAGTAGGTAACCTTGGTCTGACATTAAAACATAAAGTATAAAAAGAAAGTGACTACATGAATAAGGATGTTGTGCGTTACTAAGAAGTGTCACCTGACAGTAGCAACCGTTAATAAACGATGAAACTCAAGTGTACAATTAACAGACGTAAATAAATTGAAGAAACACTAACATAAAGTTGACAGAATAAAGGAACAGAAATATAAAGTTGAAAGACATGAAAAAATTAAGCAACAAAAACATAAAGTTAACAGACGTGTGTTGTGAATGATTTATCAGATAGTTAATAGATGTTTATAGCCCTGTCTGACAGAGATGATAGTGATGACAATGTGAAAGTAAGGGGTAAGGAATAGTTTTATCACGAGGTGATCGTGTAAGAGAAAGGACAGTCTCTGGATAGAATAATTTATCTAATCCAGCCTATCTGAACGACGATATTTAAATCAGACGCACTTTTTCTACTTGTACGTAAATACAAGTTTTGACTGCACTCACATGCACACAATTCTGTGACAAATACGCACAAACGTGAAAACAAACTATGAATAACATATAGTGGATAAGGGTTGACCGACACGATAACTAAAGGTTTAATAAAGTTTATTAGCAATAAAAGATCACAACAATAAGCAGGTTTATAATTAACCCAAAAGATCAAAGGTTAACAATAAGTTATGAAATAGTCAGTATGGGAAAAGAATAGGTTCCTAATGTAAACTATCCCGTGACTAATCAGATTATTGAGATAAAAAAAAAGAAAGAAGAAACCATATAAGTATATGATGTTAACAAAAGACATACGTTTCTTTCTCTGTTCATTCAATTCACATACACGCAGTGGCCACTTTCAGATGCACTTACCCCAGTAGTTGTCGCAGGCATTCCAAGGAAATACACTAATAAGTAATATATATATATATATATATATATATATATATATATATATATATATATATATATATATATATATATATATATATATATATATATATATAGTGTCAAATTTAAGTTTGCCAAATCGAGCCCCAGACTCTCCGTAGTTGCTGACTGCAAATTTCACAGGAGTCGCTAGAGTCGGTGTTAAATTTGTACTGGATACAATAAGTTATCTATGCCTTCAGTTGGTTGGAGTAAGGATCATGCGTGGGGATCGCCGATGTAGAATAAATAGAACATATAAAGTTCCTAGGTTGTTTAGCCTCAGGTGACTGAAACGCTAGGTTTAAGTTACACAAATGTTGCTGACAATATATTGCCACAGTTGGCTAATGAGATATATATATATATATATAAGTAAATCTGGTAATAGTTCTGGCCCAGTTTTTTATTTTTTTTTATTTTTTTATTTTTTTTTTTTTTTCGTACGCCCGCTAATACTCGAGGCGAAATCTCAGGTTATTATTTTTTTTTTTTTTTAATGTCTAACCTGACATTGATTTTACGTGAGTATCCCTTTTTTCTTGTACAGAGACAGGTGTCCCTCGCCATTCAGGCAAATACTCTCCGATTTCGGAGGTACCCATTACAGCTGGGTCGGCTCAGGAGCCGCCAATCCCTGGTCGACGACACTCCTTCAAATGTTCTCGCCAGGTCTCGAGTTAATCCAGTTCAAATCCCGGTCGACGACTGGCCCAGTTAATATTATAATTCAATGGTTCTATTCTGGTTTCTCTCAGGAAAATTGGACCGCACAGGTCACAGCAAGAAGCTCATCAATATTAAATATTCTTGGATGCTTATAATATTATAAGTTCGTATGATCATAAGTTCATATGGCCATAAGAAAATAAGCCGCTAGTACTCAGGTTTGATCTGCCTATATTTTAGGAAAAAAACAAACATTTAACCAAATTATCAATATCATATCTAACACGTGTTAAAATAGGACCTCTTCACCACTGTTATAAATTAGATTTAAAACACACGTGTCTAGCTTATCCTATCATTCTGTTAACGCGTGCTATGAACACTAGTCCTTTAAAAAAATTACATAAAATGGATAGAAGTAAATAATATATGCCGTCAGTAGACAGTTATTTCATGTATGTACTAGTCAATTCAAAACATCTCTTACTGGAAAAAATAGCGAGTAATTAAATTTACTTTACGGCTGGAAAGTTAGCTATAAGTTATTTAATTAGCACAGAAAATCTCAGTGAAATATATATTGAAAACTATAAACACACTAAATCACTTCAAATCTAGTATATAAATTACCGCAATCAGAGAAATGAAACACTCCACGGAATCTATTAATTTTCACTCTGTACGAGAAATCTTAAGATAACGAGCTAGTGAATTCAGATGAATTTCTGGCAACTGATCATGCCTATCGGAGAGACATGGTATATATTGATATGTTCCGTACTATCGTTCTTTAATGCGAAAATCACACCACTGCCAGATCCGAGCCAATTTGCCGTTCGATTTCTTGAATCAAAGGTAATTTTACCACCTCTTGACTTTCATCACTCCGCCTTGCCGAAAATCAGCTACGCAATTTTCACCTGAAAGTTTCACAATCCAAGGTCCGTCTCACTGAATATCGTGTGTTCCCCTGATCAAAGAATCTATTACGCCATGCTCCGCGCTTCGCTCTCTGTTTCACATAAGGCTTGATTGCCAGATGGCCCCCGTGTTAATTAAACTGGTGCTTGCTTCGTTTATGTAGCAAAAGTATACTCTAGATGGGGAGGGGCAAAAGTGGATGATTACATCGGCACTATTTCCATCTGTGACAACGTGAATAAATGAAGAAACACAAACATAAAGTTGACAGACGTGAATAAATGAAGTAACAGAAATATAAAGTTACAAGTCATGAAAAAATGAAGTAACACCAACATAAAGTTGACAGACGTGAATAAATGAATAAATCTGACGTGAAAAAATAAGAAACACGAATATAAAGTTAACAGGCGTAAGTAAAGGAAGAAACGCGAACATGATAAATAAGTTAGCAGACAAGAATAAATGAAGAAGCACGAAAGTGAAGTAAAGTTAGCAGCTGGGAATAAATGAAAAAAACAAAACACGAATATGAAGTAAACTTAGCAGACGTGAATAAATGAAGAAACACGAACATGAAGTAAAGTTAACAGACGGGAATATTTGAAGAAACACGAACTTGAAGTAGAGTTAAAGACGGAATTAAATGAAGAAACACGAACATGAAATAAAGATAACGAACGGGAATAAATGAAGATACAGGAACATGAAGTAAAATTAACAGACAAGAATAAATGAAGAAAGTTAAACATGAAATTAACAGACGGCAATAAATGTAGAAACACGAACATGAAATAAAGTTAACAGACGGTACTAAATGTAGAAACACGAACATGAAGTAAAGTTAACAGACGGTAATAAATGTAGAAACACGAGCATGAAATAAAGTTAACAGACGGAAGTAAATGTAGAACCACGAACATGAAATAAAGTTAACAGACGCTAATAAATGTAGAAACACGAACATGAAATCAAGCTAACAGTCGGTAGTAAATGTAGAAACACGAACATGAAATAAAGTTAACAGACGGTAGTAAATGTAGAAACACGAACATGAAGTAAAGTTAACAGACGATAGTAAATGTAGAAACACGAACATGAAATAAAGTTAACAGACGATAGTAAATGTAGAAACACGAACATGAAGTAAAGTTAACAGACGATAGTAAATGTAGAAACACGAACATGAAGTAAAGTTAACAGACGGTAGTAAATGTAGAAACACGAGGGCTAAGTGAAATGTTCAGACGTGAACACATTTAGAAAAACTGGCATAAAGTAATGCTAACAGAAAAAGATCAAGAAAAACCACCGTAAATGTTGTTAATTTGTGAGGAAATAAAGAAATCTGCAGCAAAGTTAATAAATGTTATTAGACAACAAAACACTCGTAGTGTAACCTGACAAGGTAAATGCTCTTAACAAAAAAAAAAAAAAAAAAAAAAAAAAGGAAATTGTAAAATTCTTGGACGTAACTAAATCTTCTTCTTCTTCTTCGTCCACTCTCAGACGTCCACTTGAATGTTTTCAAAGAAAGCAGTAGTCAGTTTGAGGCTATTTGAATCCCCATAGAGCTTTTCCATGAATGGTACTGGTGTCGGCCATATGCGCTTTCTCTGTTCCTCATATGTTGGGTAACTTTGAAGTAGATGTTCAGAACTAGCGACACCGGATATTTATTTATGTAAAAAAAAAAAAAAAAAAGAAATACAATCAAATATAAATCGAAAATTCATTAGACCTGACTAAACAACAGATAACAACAATCAATATAATTGTGTAAATGTGAATACAGGAACAAATATCATTTCCCTGATCGGTACCCTTCATATCCCAAAGGAATATAAGCATTCAACAAACATATGCCACTTCTGTTTCGCTCATGTCATTATATTGTGTCTGCAAGATATGTCAAACTTGTTCCAGTATTTTCCCCATATTTTTCTGTGTTGATTAAATAAACCTGTCCCAGTGTGAATGAGCAGAATTTTTGCCAGTTCGATGGGCAGCAAAATTTACGCACTGGAATACCCGTTATACTGTCATTGTGGTGGACTTTTCAGATGTGCGAAAAGTTAATAGGAAACACTTTTTTGTTTTAAAACAAGTGTTAAATGATAAAATTATCAGAAATTTATTTGGAGTATTTGTTCTGTGTGCTATAACAATATAGCAATCACCGACATGAGTTATTTATAGTTGTACATAAATTGACAGCACGTGTAGTTTCTGTCGCCAGCGTCTTGTTTGTTTCTTACCGGATGTGCGGGAACAAATACAGACAGGCAGAGTGTTGTACTTACATGTCTAGACAGAGATTCCAGTAACATGTAACACAACAAATATGTTATTCTTAATTGCGTTTTAAAAAAGTTGTCTTTTAGAGAAATACCTTGTATAATCAGGGTTTCTTTTCAACAACAGCTGAATCTGGCTGT
Source organism: Oreohelix idahoensis (assembly GCA_024509875.1). Classification (NCBI taxonomy): domain Eukaryota; kingdom Metazoa; phylum Mollusca; class Gastropoda; order Stylommatophora; family Oreohelicidae; genus Oreohelix; species Oreohelix idahoensis. The sequence continues at coordinate 398,939 of JAMPIV010006184.1, read as the reverse complement.
GGAACTGAAAGTGGTCATGGACAACTATAAACTTATATTATCAACCTGTAAATTTTTTTCTTCTTGTTGCCAGTTCTCGTATTGAAGTGTGTACAGAATATACCTGTCATGTCAGATTTCAGTTGTCCTACTTATAAAATATGTCTAGACATTGTCCTACTTATAAAGTGTATCTAGACATTGTCCTACTTATAAAGTGTATCTAGACATTGTCCTACTTATAAAGTGTATCTAGACATTGTCCTGCTTATAAAGTGTATCTAGACATTGTCCTACTTATAAAGTGTATCTAGACATTGTCCTACTTATAAAGTGTATCTAGACATTTTCTTCTTATAAAGTTTATGCAGGCATTTTCCTACTTATAAATTGTGTCTAGCCTTTGTCCTACGTGTAAAGTTTATCTAGGCTTTGGCTATTTATAAAGTACGTCTAGACTTTGTCTTACTTATAAAATATATCTAGTTTTTGTCCTACGTGTAAAGTGTACCTAGACATCGTCCAAACTATAAAGTGTATATTTACATTGTCTACGTATAAAGTCTCCTCTCTTCTGCTGGTTGTGTAAGCCTTTTTTCGCCCAAACTTAGGTGGCGCCGCAGATAGCATCGCCACTTGGTGCGATCGGCAGCGTCATCGTCCCAGGTTGCTAGATTTATGTCCAGTGCCCTCATGTCTCTCTTGCACACATCTCTGAACCTCAGCTGCTGTCGCCCAACAGTTCTTTTGCCGTCTGCCAGTTGTCCGTAGAAGATGTCTTTAGGGATACGACCATCTTCCATGCGGCGGACATGGCCAAGCCAGCGTATATCTGCGGTGTCTAAGCTGTGTATACATGCTTTGAAGGCCAGCACGTGACAACACCTCGACATTTGTCACTGTGTCCTTCCACGAAATACCGAGGATGTGGCGTGTGTCTAGACAACATCGTATTTACAAAATAAATCTAGACACTGTCTTACTTTTAAAGCAAATCTAGACATTCTTTACTTATAAAGTGTGTCTAGACATTGACAACCTCAGGTGTAAGAAATGTCATAAATTTTGCCTTCAGTATTTTCTGTGTGTGCGCACAATTTGTGTTTTGTTACCTGGGCTTGTGCACACGACTGTTGTGAACGTACTTTCTTATTGTGCACACGATTGTTGTCAACGTAGTTTCTTATTGTGCACACGACTCATTTGTTTCCGTCATCATTAATGTCATTTTTTTAAAATGCCGGTTTCTGTCATGACAAAAATGAGCTTTCTCTCTCTCTCTCTCTCTCTCTCTCTCTCTCTCTCTCTCTCTCTCTCTCTCTCTCTCTCTCACTCTCTCTCTCTCTCTCTCTCTCTCTCTCTCTCTCTCTCTCTCTCTCTCTCTCTCTCTCTCTCTCTCTCTCTCTCTCTCTCTCTCTCTCTCTCTCTTTCTCTCTCTCTTTCTCTCTCTCTCTCTATCTATCTATCTATCTATCTATCTATCTATCTATCTATCTATCTATCTCCTCCTCCTCCCTCCCCCCCCCCCAAAAAAAAACCCATATATGAGAATGCAGAAAGAACATATCTTCATTATAATTCTTTGTCACAAGAACAAATTGTACCTTTATTATATAAACATCACGTGACAATATCACAGACACATGTACACATACAAATACTACATATTATTTTATTACTCGTCCCACATTACCGGGCCTGGTATTAAAACTGATACAATTAAAAGTATCGCACATTTAACTCGTTTTTTAAAATTATTTTTGTTTGTTTGTTTGTTTGTTTTCACTGTTTGGTTATTAACTGCTGCCCAAACTGAAGTAATGATTGTAAGACAGTGCTCAAATCTTGTCATTCATGGAAAGACAACCGAGTCGAGTGTGAGTGACATCTGTCAGAACTAAGATAACTTAGACGTGTATAAGTGACATGTCATAACTAAGATATCTGGGACGTGTGTAATATACATCTGTCAGAACTAAGATAACTGGGACGGGTGTAAGTGACATCTGTCAGGACTAAAGTAACTGGGTCGTGTGTGAGTGACATTTATCAGAATTATGATAACTAAGTCGTGTGTGAGCGACACATGTCAGAATTATGATAACTAAGTCGTATGTACGTGACATCTGGCAGAGCATAGTTGTGTGTGAGTGACACCTGTCAGAATTATGATAACTGGGACGCGTGTAGGTGACATCTGTCAGAATTATGATAACTAAGTCGTATGTGAGTGACATATGGCAGAGCGTAGTCGTGTGTGAGTGACACCTGTCAGAATTATGATAACTGGGACGTGTGTAGGTGACATCTGTCAGAATTATGATAACTAAGTCGTGTGTGAGTGACACCTGTCAGAATTATTATAACTAAGTCGTGCGTGAGTGACATCTGGCAGAAAGTAGTCGTGTGTGAGTGACACCTGTTAGAACTAAGGTAACTATGTCGTGTGTGAGTGAGATCTGGCAGAACGTAGTCGTGTGTGAGTGACACCTGTCAGAACTAAGGTAACTAAGTCGTGCGTGAGTGACATATGGCAGAAGGTAGTCGTGTGTGAGTGGCGCCTGTCAAAACTAAGATAACTGGGACGTGTCTGATTGATACCTGCCAGAACTATGATAACTGTCACGTGTGTGAGTGATACCTGTCAGAACTACAGTAACTGAGACGTGCATGATACCTGCTAGAACTATGATTGATTAGACGTGAGTGAGTGATACCTGCTAGAACTATGATTGATTAGACGTGAGTGAGTGATACCTGCTAGAACTATGATTGATTAGACGTGAGTGATACCTGCTAGAACTATGATTGATTAGACGTGAGTGAGTGATACCTGCCATAACTTTGAAAGCTGGGACGTGTGTGAGTGATACCTGTCAGAACTATGATAGCTGAGACGTGAGTGAGTGATACCTGTCAGAATTATGATAACTAAGTCGTGCGTGAGTTACATCTGGTACAACGTAGTCGTGTGTGAGTGACACCTGTCAGAACTATGGTAACCGAGACGTGAGTGAGTGATACCTGTCAGAACTATGATAACAGAGAGGTGAGTGAGTGATACCTGTTAGAACTATGATAACCGAGACGTGAGTGAGTGATACCTGTCAGAACTATGATAACCGAGACGTGAGTGCGTGATACCTGTCAGAACTATGATAACAGAGAGGTGAGTGAGTGATACCTGTTAGAACTATGATAACCGAGACGTGAGTGAGTGATACCTGTCAGAACTAGAGTAACTGAGACGTGAGTGAGTGATACCTGTTAGAACTATGATAACCGAGACGTGAGTGAGTGATACCTGTCAGAACTATGATAGCTGAGACGTGAGTGAGTGATACCTGTTAGAATTATGATAACTAAGTCGTGCGTGAGTTACATCTGGTACAACGTAGTCGTGTGTGAGTGACACCTGTCAGAACTATGATAACTGAGACATGAGTGAGTGATACCTGTCAGAACTAGAGTAACTGAGACGTGAGTGCGTGATACCTGTCAGAACTAAGATAACTGGGACGCGTGTGAGTGATAACTGTCAGAACTATGATAACCGAGACGTGAGTGAGTGATACCTGTCAGAACTATGATAACTGAGACGTGAGTGAGTGATACCTGTCAAAACTGAGTCGTTTGTGAGTGACACCTGTCACAACTGAGTCGTGTGTAGGTTACGTCTGTCAGAACTAGGGTAACTAAATCGTTTCTGAGTGACACCTGTCAGAACTGAGCCGTACATGAGTGACACCTGTCAGAACTGAGCCGTACATGAGTGACACCTGTCAGAACTGAGTCGTTTGTGTGTGACAACCTTCAGAACTGAATCGTGTGTGAGTGACAGAACGAAGATAGTGGGGCATGTGTGAGTGAGTGACACCTGTCATCAGAACTAAGATAACTGGGACATGTGTGAGTGTCAGAACTAGATCGTGTATGAATGACACCTGTCAGAACTGAGTCGTGTGTGAGTAACACATGTCAAAACTGGGACGTGTGTTACACGTGTCATCAGAGCTAAGATAATTGGGATGTGTGCGAGGTACTCCAGTCAGAACGAAAATAACTGGGTCGTGGGTGAGTGACACCTGTCATCAGAACAGACAAGTTTAACCTTGACATAATTATGTTGTAGGTCACTTGGTGCTTAACAAATTCATATAATATCAGGTTATAGTTAATGACAAATAGCAGTGTTTGTGTTAAAACTATTCTACGTGCATTTACAGTTTTCTGCAGGAGATGACCTTTTTGTACCTGTTATTTGAAGTGAAATTTACGGAATATGATGGGAATTATTTTTTTTATAGAAAAGACATTGCCTTCAACAAAAATTGTTCATGGGACACGTTCATGTTACAATTTAGTTCATGTGACAGGTACGTTCATGTTATAAATAGTTCGTGTTACATTTAACGTTCAGGATTTTTTCACATTTATGATACAGTTATCTATCATGTTACAGTTAACGTTAAGGATTTTGTTACATTTATGTTACAGTTAACCATCATGTTAAGTTAACGTTCAGGATTTTGTTACATTTATGTTACTGTTATCCTTCATGTTACATTTAACGTTCATTATTTTGTTACATTTATGTTACAGTTATCCTTCATGTTACATTTAACGTTCAGGATTTTGTTACATTTATGTTACAGTTATCTTCATGTTACATTTAACGTTCAGGATTTTGTTACATTTATGTTACAGTTATCCTTCATGGTACCATGAACGTTCAGGATTTTGTTAAATTTATGTTACAGTTATCCTTCATGTTACATTTAACGTTCAGGATTTTTTGTTACATTTATGTTACAGTTATCCTTCATGTTACATTTAATGTTCAGGATTTTGTTACATTTATGTTACAGTTATCCTTCATGTTACATTTAACGTTCTGGATTTTGTTACATTTATATTACAGTTATCCTTCATGTTACTTTTAACATTCTGGACTTTGTTACATTTATGTTACTGTTATTCAACATGTTACTGTTAAAGTTCATTTTACTGTTATTCATCATGTTACAGTTAACGTTCGTGTTACTGTTATTCATCATGGTACAGTTAACGTTCGTGTTACTGTTATTCATCATGTTACTGTTAACGTTTATGTTACTGTTATTCATCATGTTACAGTTAACGTTCGTGTTACAGTTAACGTTCATGTTGCAGTTAACGTTCGTGTTACAGTTAACGTTCAAGTTACTGTTATTCATCATGTTACAGTTAACGTTCATGGGATAGTCAACGTTCATGTTACTGTTATTCATCATGTTACAGTTAATGTTCATGTGATAGTTAACGTTCGTGTTACTGTTAACCATCATGTTACTGTTAACGTACATGTGATAGTTAAGTTAACAGTAGTGGCCCCTTCAGCTGCTTTTTTTTTGTGCTGATGTTCCTTTCGAAGTTGTCTTTTCTCTTCTGCTTGTTGTGAGAGTTTCCTTTCGCCCAATCTGAGGTGGCGCCCTAGAGAGCAGTGCCACAATCGGCAGCTTCAAAATGATAAAATCAACTTTAGATTTGTCTGTATACAAGTAACAAATTTAATAACCAATTACGTTTAACAGTTATTAAAAAAATGAATAATTGTTTAGAAAAAGTATTCATCACAGTGTGATGTTACGGTTTTCGAACATGGACAGTTCACTTGGCAGCTTTTAAGTTGTACTTAGCTGCCAATAGTTGTTTCTGCTCCCGCTGATGTTTGGGTCTTTGCAGAAAATTGACTGGATCGCTCGCGTCCCTGGTCAAGATTTAAGGTTGCAGCACGTTCCAAGTAGAATCAGGGAGTAACTGCAAAGCTGGTCCCGCGTCTCTAAGACCCGTCTGATGATAGTGTCTAGCGTCGATTTCAGGCCACTTATAACCTCACGTGTTCCAGAAATAGTACCCTCAACTGGTACCACCAACTAGTATGGCAAAAGAAGAGAAACAAATACCCTCTGAGTATTGAGTTTCCCGACACATACTTATGTGTCCCCCTCTTTTCATTCCACCATCCCATCTATCTCAGAACCTTTACCATCTCTGAGAATTAATCTTAATCCCAGTGGACAAAAAAATATATTTACATTTCAAATGAATAGTTTTAAATTTAACTTTAGTTGAAAATGTTAACAATATAGTTTGAATATGTTTACATTTACATCGGTTGAAAAGGTTGAAACTTTCATTACATTTAGAGTGAATACGTTTTACATTTACAATGGTTGATAAGGTTAGTAATATAACAAGTATGTACATCATTTCTTTCATCATTCCCTCCATGCTCCATATGGAACTTGGGACTACATCTGCTTTTGGTTCCTTATAAGAAACTCGCAATAAAGCAGTCACCAGCCCTGTCAGTGGTGGTTCACGAAATCATCATTCTATATGCTGAGGTTGCCAGCCTCAAATGACATGGACATCCACTAGCAATTTTCACAAATTAATATTCACATGTCAATATATACGTATTAGTTCACATGTTAATAATGAAAAAATATAGAATTCAAAATGTACAACTTACGCCAATCTTTAGTCTCACAGACTGCTGGCTCAGAGACATAAAGGCACTTGTAGAGGCCTATTACACTTGGTCTGTGATGTTGTTGCTTTAGCAATAAGTTCCCACTTTTGACCTGTGCTTCAGATTCCTCAGATTTCGGCGTTTCTTACTAATAATGGTAGTTTTCCTGGGCTCTTAAGTCCTCACGATGCCCAAACAAAGTCCGGTCCGATAAAAGAAAGCTGATTTTAGTCAACTCTGGCAAAGTCTGGTTGTCTTCTTTGCGCGAGTTAATTTTCACAGTGCTTTCAACCGACTAACGTGTCAGGTTATATTGCCCCTCTCGTTCCTGGCATGTGTTGCTTACCATTAGACCATGCCCTAATCAGAAATGTAGTTATGTTTAAATCTCGAGTGCCGGCCAATAGTTTCAAACATGCGTGTTTAGGATGGAGTAATTGAAAATATTTCCACTAGGAAAGTTCTGCGCGTTACTGCAAAGGTCATGTCTCCCAAATATGGAATGAAAACATCCGATCCTCTCTCGGCAATGTTTTCTCAAATACAACATCTTACTTTCATTAAAAGTAATGTCTTTGTAACAAAGTGTACCGGAAACGATTATGTCATTCTTGTTTGTCCAGAAATGCGTCGCGCAGGCGAGTAATCTAACTACCCGTCGCTTGCACAAAGAAAATTCTTCGTTTACCCATCTGGTCGAGGAAGGCACACCAGCCTTATCAGCGATTAAACAAATTTTCTGGGTGATTTTAGTTCTAATCCGTAGCCCGATGTCGGGCACACCCGAAATTTCCCAACATGGTTGTCGGTTAATATGATCTTATCCGTCTTCTTTTCCAGCAGGGTAGAACGGGTAAACACAGACATGACGACTTATCACTGAGAGGAGTTTAAGAAGATTTGAAAGTACTAAATATCTGCTTGATAGCAGGGAAAGAAAATGTGCCGACCACAGAAAAGCACGTAATTTAGCCCACTCTAAAAATGTACCTAAATACTGCCGGAGAGGAAAAGAGATCGACCAAACTCTTATGTGACAATGTCTCTCTTGCACACATCTTTGAACCTCAGCTGCGGTCCCCCAACTGTTCTTTTGTCATCTGCCACTTGTCCGTAGAAGATATCTTTCGAGACGCGACCATCTTCCATGCGGCGGACATGGCCAAGTCAGCGTAGTCTGCGTTGTCTAAGCAGCGTATACATGCTTTGAAGGCCAGTACGTGATAGCACCTCAACATTTATCACTTTGTCTTTCCACGAAATACCAAGGATGTGGTGTAGACGCCGTAGATGGAGGGTATTGAGCCGTCTTTTTTGCTTAGCACAGTTAGTCCATGTCTCGCTGCCATATATAAGTGTACTGGTATCTGAGGTATTAGACACCGCAGCTTTGGTTTTCATTATCAGTTTGGAGTTTCATCAAACACGCGTTATAAGGCAGGCAAAGATGGCTGCAGGATTGCCAATGCAGATGTCAATGTCTGTGTCCAGAGGGAGTTTGTTGTTGATGGTAATCCCCAGGTATGTGACGTGGTGCATCACTGGTAATTCATAGTGATCGATAGTGATAATTTGGTGCAACATCCACATCCTGACTCAGCACATCTGTTATTGTGAGGCCAAAGTCCTTACATGCTTTGGTGAAGCGATTCATCAAGCTCTGAAGCTCCTGCTGACTTTTAGTGACGATTGCAGCGTCATCAGCGAATAACTATATGGTGACCCTTCTGATTTTAATTTTTGCTTTCAGCCTAGTGAGGTTAAAGAGGCTGCCATCTGGCTTAGTGTGGAGGCATATTCCTTCAGTTGCATCTCGGAAAGCATGTTTCAAGAGGAAGGCAAAGAAAATCCAGAAGAGGGCATTGTTGACGCCACTGCGTATGCCTCAGAGCAGTGATGTGCTTCCAGCATATTGGACTGTTCCCGTCATGTCTTCATGGAATGACTTTATCATTTCCAGAAATTTAGTGGGACAGCCTATTTTCAGGTGATTTTGGCGAGTCCATCAAAGCTAACCAGGTGTCACAGGTTGTCTTCCCTGCTCTGTAGTGATTGTCCAGCTATGGCAAAACTTTAGAGTATAAACTGAGGATTTTTAAAGGTATCTACCATGCTCAAGATTACTCTTGGCAGAGTTGTAAATAGAAAAATGGTGCTTTTGTTTTAGTGAGTCTTCATAGGATATTTCAGAAATCATGCACAACGCTGAATTTATCAAGGCTAATGTGAATTTTGCATCTGCCCGCCCCTTCTATGAAGAGAAAGATGTATTAGCTCATTTCTGAACCCCCTGCTGAATTATTCAGTAAAATATTAGCTTTGTTGCATTTATATTTAAGACAACGGATTCATACGTGAGCACTTCTCTCTGTAATAATTAAATGAAATATTTATTTGTAAATACATATAACAAATTAAATAATCAGTTATGGTTTAACATGAGTAAATAAATAAGTGATGTGAGGAGTTTACACTATACAGTTTTTTCTCATCAAAAACGTGTGAGAGTTTTGTGAATTGGTGGTGATAATTATTTTGTTGTGGCCAGATTAAAATCACTTATCTGGCCAGATGTTAGACTGGTTTACTGACTGCTGCGTCAGTTGTCGACATTTGTGGTGAGGTCACGTCCCAGGCGTAGTTGCAGGGGTAACCGCACCTAACTTAATGGCACGCTTCCCCAGCTTCCTTCGCGATGAAAGTTGCCAATCAAACGTCGTATAATTAATATATTTTGGATAGACCAAACAAAGTTAAACGTTTGACTTAGTATATATCTTTTCCTCCCTTCCTTCTCATGACAACCAACCATTTTAAAACTTATTTCATATAAGGTATCCGTACTGCCGCTTTTAGATGATTCATGTCTGTAATTCATAACAAACCTTCAGTTTAATTTGTTATCATAATGCTAACAAACAAGAGTTCACCTGCTGTGAAGTTACCAAATATCCTGCCACAGCAAAGGTACTGTAAAATTCTGTTTGTTCGTGATGTAAACTTTGGTAGAGTGGGCGTGTCGTTTTATCACCTGGACAGTCCAATGTTGCGGTGTATATCTAGGTCACCAGCGTGAGGCGCTGCCAGGGTGTAATGAATACATTCACACAAACAGCATACATGTTTTCAGGCGTGTAGTACTTGGAATATGATGTGGGATGATGTGGTAAGTGTGGGCGTAGACGAATGCGTTTAGGCTCTTGGACACCTGCACACTGAACCCACTCACCCACATGCAGAAGTCAGTGAAGGTAGGTAATACTGCTGACGTTTCACAATATTTATTATACGACGTACGATAGTATGGACGACACAGTCAATGACACAAGAATCATGGACATTATATGATGGTAATGGTAGTTAACCCTTTGCATCAGCTCAGATATGTGGTGCCAACAATAAAGGCCTGTCAATCTACGTTCTGCTTTCATATACTGAAGTTCTGGTACCCTGACAGAACTCGTCAGGTACCCCTTTGCAAATATACCGCACGGGAAAGGCGGTTTCAATAGCCTAACAAAAGGCTATGACTTCTCCTGACATCACATGCCAGGCACTTCTCATGAAGAATAAAGGCCGTAACAACGGGCCCCTATTGCGACAGCATCAGGCCGCAAGTAGCGGGCCTCAAATATAACGTAACCTTAGTGTTTTATCTTTCCGTGTACACATTCCTGCCAATCCTACCGCTTGCATAGCAGGTTACTCAAGTAGATAACTTTCTCTGGGCTTCTAATGTTCAAAAGACAACTTGGTCTTGGTTCCCGTATCAAGCACCAATAGTGGGGCTCTATATAACATATCAACTTTGAGCTCTGTTCAACATGTCGCCTTAAGGTAATCAAATGTACTTCTCTAACCTAAGCATACGAGAAGATCAAAAATGACTCTGTTACCTTGTTTCAGAATCCTATAAAACACTAAACACAACACTGCCATTCCTGGCATACAGAATTAACTAGGGGAAGGAAAGATGACATCTCAGTCATACAATGAACTTCCAAATTCCCGAAAAGATGGCAAGGAAAAATCTTCGGACCTCTGTCCGATCACAACGCCCAGGGTACACTGCTCAAACCGGAAGTCTGCCGATCTTTGCGCCAAAACCTGCGCATGTGCAAACAAGCACAGACCTGAGTGAAACTAACCACACGACCAGGGCGTTTCCTCAAGCGAGAGGCAAAGCCACTCCGTATATTGTCATGTGAATAGTGACTTAAGACATGACAACTATTTAAGACCTTCCCCGCCACAGGTCAACATAAGACAAGAGGAAGATAACCACAAATCAAACCTGTCACTAATGGTAAATAACCAGTTCTCTATCTTAGACCATCAAAAGAATTAAATAGGTTGATGTCTTTAACATATATGCCAAATAGACAGGAACAGATTACCGCACCCTCAGGGAAAAAAAATGAAACACTTTTTTTTTGAAATACATCCTTGAGCAAGATGCAACAAGCTCATAACGCATGAATGATGCGCCGATGAAAGGATCAACATAAATATAACGACATAATGTCAGACCCAAACGACGCACTATAGAGCGTCTGGTGAGAACAAAAGATATCTCACAAGACAAGAGAAAATATATCCGGGGAGGTGCCACCAAAGTACCCAAAGGTGCAGGCAATGTTACAATGCAAACAATATTTACATAAAATATCATGTGTAGCAATGGTGAAAGACAGTATATATCGAGAAGTCATATCAACAGAAATCTCTCGAAGTATAATGCTATAAAATCATTATTATCTAATGGTTAAACATAACAAAATTTATAAAGTCTTTTCACATCAATATGACTATACAGGTATACATTCTAACTAACAGGCGATAATCTCAGAAGGCTTGTCCGGAGGACGCTTGTAAGCAGCATCTGATTGGTCAGCATGGAAGTCATAATGCATAAAAATAATTCTGTGACGACACTCCGGGACAAAGTACTGGTTTGCTGAGAACAATACAAATAACACAATTTTTAGAATGTTATAATGTACCATAGTCACCATTACATTTCTACCTTATTAAGTGTGGCCGTAATAATTTCCGACCTTTATATCGTGATTACTAAACCTTCTCTGTTATACCAAGAACGGAAACAGAGAAAGAAATCATAACACTGAATTTAAGTAAAGTGACATAAATGTTGTAGTAGCATGCTATTGTAAGGTGCAGACATAAATCTAGATATATATCAGGAGATCTAGACATGAGAGTTAAGTAGATTCATGTGGGCATCGCGACAATATGTCTGCCATCACATTATCCGAACCACGGATAGCTCGTACCGTGAAATGAAAAGGTTGAAGAGCAATAGCATATCAAGTGGATCTTGAGCTCTTCAAATCCTTACTCTGCATAGCTGTGAGAGCTTTTTGGTCGGTTTCTACTATGAAATGCGCGCCAAGAAGGAATCTTTGAAGTTTAAGAATCGCCCAGACCATAGCCAATAATTCTCGGTCTAGAACGGAATAATTCCTTTCTGCCGCATTTAGCTTCCTAGAGACGTACATTACTGGATGCAGAGTATCTGAATACTCTTGCATCAGTGCCGCCCCGATCCCCGTTGATGAGGTGTCACTACGAAGGACAAATGTCTTATCAGCAGTAGGTAGTCTTAAGATAGGTGGAGATGAAAATAATGACTAAATCTGATCTAATGAAGATTGACATTCTTGTGACCAGCGCACCACATTAGGAGACCCTTTCTTCAATAGGGTTGAGAGTGGTGCCGTAATAGAAGAAAGATTCTGAATGAATCTTCCGTAGAACTGTATTAGGCCTAAGAGACTACGGATCTGTTTCTTTGTCTTAGGAATAGTGATGTTGAGTATCTTAGAAGTGTTGTGGTCCTCTGTCTTCAAAAGACCATGTCCAACACGGTGACCAAGAAAAGAAATTTCACTAAATCCAACAAAGGCTTTAGAGGGTTCAGCTGTCAAGTTATGCTCGTTCACATAACCCCAAATAGTGATCTTCCCAAGAATCAATAAAAAGACAGATATCGTACAAGTATGCAATAACATCTGAACGATGTGAAAGAATTCGACGCATCATGCGTACGAATGTAGCTGGGGCATTCATAAGGCCGAAAAGCATGAAGTTCCATTGGAATAAGCCCCTGGCTGTAGAGAAAGCAGTGAGAGGTTTGGCTCGATCAGTTAGAGGAACTTGCCAATAACCTTTAGACAAGTCGAGTTTGGTAAAGAAACGAGAGTTAGAAAGTCTAGTAAGTAGCTCATCCAATAGAGGCATAGGTTCAGCATCGAATTTCGTTACTTGGTTTAGTTTATGGTAATCGACGCAAAGGCGTGTGTTATTGTATTTTTTTCGAACAATAACCATAGACGACGCGTATGCTGAATTGGATGGTTCAATTATTCCTAACTATCATTTCATCCAACTCTTTCTCGACCTGTGTTTGGAAAAGAATAGGAATAGGGTAAGGTCTGACCCTGATAGGAGTATGGTCAGTAAGTATTATATCATGCTTAATGACTGATGTGCGTCCAGGAATGTCCGTGAGAACATCCTGAAATGTTCGTAACGTGCAATAGACTTGTAGCTGTTCCCCAGTAGACAATTTAGGAGAAATAGTAACATTTTTCCATGATTCCGTAGAATGAAGTGGAATCATCGGAAGAGGAAGATTAACGTCCGAGAAAGTAGATTCTTCATCCTGTATAACTGACAGAGATGAGTAACAACCATGAGGGACTGGAGTGTCGTCCGTCGCTTGAAAGATAGGTTGCAAGTACTCTGGACGTTCAAAAAATTCCGTAAGCATATTTATATGGAAGGTTTTATGTTTTCCGTTTATATCGACGACATAGTCGACATCAGAAATTTTAGAGACAATCATAAAAGGACCTTTCCATCCAATGAGGAGTCTATTTTCCCTGGTAGGGAGTAATACAAATGCTTTGTCACCAGGACAAAGTTGTCGTAGGCATCTTTTTTTTAATTCGCAAATTGCCTTGCCTTTTCTTTAGCAAATTCCGATGCAGAAGTTGCTAATTTACATGCTTCAATGATTTTCTGCCGGCTGAGTGCAATGACATATTCATAAGAAGATTGTGTGTCATCACTTATATCATCGGCAGCTGTGAGGTCGTGAAGCAAAGACATAGGGCCGCATGGATGCGCGCCAAATACAAGCTCAAACGGAGAAAACCCGGTGTGTTTATTAGGAACCTCTCTGTATGCGAAGAGAGCCGCGGGTAAGACTCTGTCCCAATCCTTGGGATGATCCTCAGTTATCTTCCCAAGTAAATTTTTGAGGGTTCTATTGAGACGTTCGACTAACCCATTAGACATTGGATGATAGATGCTACTCAAAGATCTATCAATATTAAGAGTAGACATCACTTGTGACATAGTGTCAGATATCAGTTGGGTGTCATGGTCTGACAAGATTTCCCTAGGAAATCCCAGACGTGAAAATATCATCCAAAGAGCGTCTGCAATGTCGGCAGTAGAAATGCTCTTAAGAGGTATAGCCTCTGACCAACGAGTACACATGTCAACGCATGTAAGAATAAATTGGTGTCCTCTTGTTGACTTTTTATAAAAGAGTCACGCGAAATTACCGAATGATTATCTTGCTCAAGTACTTCATCACCTTCGGTCGATGAAGACGGAGACATATTCTGAGCCTGTGCTCTTGTGACAACTGCATTAGCAGTTTCCATATTTTGTTCTTCCCAGGCAACAATTTGCTGCGGGGTACAATCCTTAACCCCGTGTATACGCCCGACGATAAGATCCGCAATAGGATTAGGTAACAGACACGCGTGAACATTTCCCGTACAGAAAGGAGTAGCTATGTGTATGATAGCAGTCGAATATTTTTCTACTATGCCACCAAATGTTACACATTTGATCTCTTTCCCAGTGGCACAGGAACGATCTATAAGAGATTGCTTAACCCCAATAGTAGTACATCCAGAATCAAAGAGAACTGAGACTGGATTATTATTCACTAGATCTCTATGTAGGAGAAGAGATCCTCTCCCGTCATGCGCCGCTGCGGCATGAAGAGCGGGTAGAGGATGGCCACTACTCAAGGTAGATATGGTAGTAGGTTCAAACAAAGTAGTGCACTGAGGGCTTTGAGGTGCTCTCCCATAATCGAAGGCAGAACATGTGACAGCACTAGGGTTAGCTTTATTATCATTTGATTCATTACTAGCTACCTGTAACTCTTGTTGAGCACAGTTAGCATGGTGACATGATCTATTATTGTTGTGTTGCCCTCTACCCCGACTATTATGTCCTCTGGAATTATTGTTATTTGACCTTTTGCTTTGGTTTGCACTGCAGTTTTCACAATTGTAATTGTGATATACTCTTTGATTATAATATCTACCAGATTGACTTTGCTGTTTCCCTGCAAAATTTTGATAGCTAGGATAGTTTTTATTGTGGCTACCCCTACGAAAGTTCCCAAAATTGGCGGAATTAAAGTTACGAGGGCTGTCAGATCGCCTCCAGTTCTTTGAAGACGAACCACTGTGGGATGGATCACCCTGATCCTGTCCGTAATTACGATTACTTTTCTTATCAAAGTTGCGTTTATTACTTTGAAATTTACCCTGAAAATTAGGCCCATATGGTGTCGCAGAATCCACGGGCAAACCCTCTTTAATCTTAGAATTACTAATCGTTTGCTGTGGGTGTGCAGTGACATACTGGCAACAGTATTGTTCCATGTCTTTTATGTCTTTAGGTTTACGTTCAGGTATAAAGGCAAGAAAGGACTCATTAACTGATGACATTACTTTGTCCCTAAGTAATAAGTCCATAAGTGCTTCATATGTGTGTTCAGTCTTAAACAACTCAATCCATCGAGTGAAAGTAAGACGTATCTTTGTAATAAAGTCTGAGAACTCTACCCCAGTTTCTTGTAACATAGTCTTAAAACGAAGACGATAATCATCTTCTTTAAGTTGATACCTCTTTAATAAAGTTGCTCTAACAACTTCATAGTTAGTCTTGTCAGGTTCATCTATTGCCATTATAGTATTTAATGGTTCACCTGTAAGTATATCCAACAAATGACCGACATACTTTTCCTTATCTACCTTATGCGATACGCATGAAAGTTCAAACCTATTAAGATAGAACGTTTTTCTCTTCAAATTCCTGCTGAATTTTTCTCTCTTCAGCTTCTCTTTGTAAATTTTTCTCTTCAGCTTCTCTTTGTAACTTTTTCTCTTCAGCTTCTCTTTGTACCTTTTTCTCTTCAAATTCTCTTTCCAGTCTTTTCTCTTCAGCTTTTTGTTTTCTCTTCTGCTTTTTGCGCCTTGTCGTATTGAGTAAGTGGAAACTCCTCTAATTTCTCACCAGTTTTACCAAGGGTTATCCCTTGCTGGATAATGAAATCCAATGTAGACGTTATGTTCCAATAATGTGCTATCAATAATAATAATAATAATAAATTCTTTAAGCACCAAACACGGCGCATAAGGCAGAAACCAGTGCTCTCCAGGTTGTTCGTTGTGACGCCACTCCTCTTAGCTCTTGCACATTATTTAGGCCCAACGTTCTTCCTTCTCTTATTATTGTTCTTCTGAGTGTTTCTTTTGGTCTTCCTTTTTTCCTCTTACCCTCAGGAACCCAAGTGATCGCCTGTAGTGGTATTCTGTTGTTTTGCATTCGTAGGACATGACCGATATATGACCATCGTCTTTTCCTTATATAGTCGGAGACATATTTCTGCCTAGAGTCTTCTCTTATTTGTCGATTAGTCTTGAATTCTTTCCAACTGATGTTCATGAGTTTTCTAAGACATTTGTTCTCGAATGTATTCAGCTTGTTCTCCAATGATTTTGTTATTTGCCAACTCTCACAGCCGTATGTTAACACTGAGATAACATTTGAATTAAACAGACGAAGCTTGGTATGTATATTCAATGATCGTAATTTCCAAATGTTAGATAATCTATTGAAGGCGCTACCGAGAGATGACACAAATTATTTACTGCTTCTTGAGATTGTCTGGGTGTTGAACTTAAGAATGCTAAATCATCTGCGAAATCCAGGTCCCCCAGGAATTTTCCATTTGTCCATTTTATACCTAATTGTTCATTGTGGGTATAGTTTCTCATAACCCAATCAATAGCTATTCCAAAAAATAGTGGTGACATAATACAGCCTTGTTTCACCCCTGTTTCTACTGTAAACCATTCTGTATTCCCTTTATTTGTTCTAACACAACATCTTGCATTGTCATATAGCGCTTTGATTATATTCACATATTTTGTTGGAAAACCATAGATTGTAAGTATCTTCCACAATGATGGGCGGTGTAGACTATCAAAGGCTTTTTTAAAATCGACGAAGGTGATAATAAGTGGCGATTGCATTTCCACAGATTCTTCTATAATTGTTCTTAGTGTGAATATTTGATCAATACATGATCGTTTCGGCCTGAAACCCGCTTGTTCTTCTCTGATCTTTTCGTCAGCATGCAATTTAAGTCTTTCTAACATCATGCAACATAATAATTTTCCAGGTACTGATAGTAGAGATATACCACGCCAGTTATTACAGTCTGATAGATCACCTTTCTTCGGTAACTTTACAATAATTCTGTCTTTCCATTGTTGTGGTGGTTGTTCTTCTCTCCATACTTCATTTATAATAACTAAAATTCTCAAGAGGTTGTTGTCATTAACTGCTTTAATCATTTCCCCTGAAATTTCGTCAACTCCAGCAGCTTTAAATTTTTTTAATTTTTTAACGGCTTGTTTGATCTCGTCCAGCGTGAATTCATCGCAAGTTATTGGCAAGGTGGTTGTGGGTGTTTCATTATTAAAATCAGGTGTTACTGTTGGTGGTGGTCTGTTTAGTACCTCCATGAAGTGCTCAGCCCATCTCTTCATTTGTTCTTTTTCTGTTGATATTGAATTCCCTAATTTACCTTTAACAGGTGTTTCCATAGCAGTAGGCTGGTGACATAGTTGTTTTGTAATTTGATAAAGGCACCTGCTATTACCAGTTCTTGCAGCATTTTCAGCTTCTACGGCCAGTTCATTGATGAAATGTCTTTTATCTCTTCGAGTTTTTGTCTTCACTTCTTTATTTAACAAGTTATAAGTTAGTTTGCAAGATTCAACTGCATTATGTGTGCTTGCCGCTAGTAGTTTAAGTTTTGCTGTTTTCCTTTCTTGTATTTTATCCCAAGTATCTTCTCTCATCCATTTATTCTTTTTATGTACTAGGTATCCGGTGGTCGCTACAGCTGCTTCTGTCATTGCTGTTCTCAGTTGTTCCCATTTAGTATCGATTGTCTTGGTGGTGATATCGTTGTCAATTTTGCCTAAAGCATCGAAATAGTTGTTCATTTTGACATTATATTCCTCCTTTATATCATTTGATTGCAGTCTGTGTACATCTATTCTTCTATTTTTATTCGGTTGGTATAACTTCTTCAGTTTAATTCTCAGTTTAGCTATGCAGAGGTTATGATCGCATCCGATCTCTGCATCTCTGTATGCTCTGACGTCTTGAACTGATGAGCGAAATTTTGCGCTTATGCAGAAGTGATCTATCTGGTTCTTAGTTCTGCCATCAGGTGAATTCCATGTTATCTTGTGGATATTCTTATGTGGAAAGATGGTGTCTGCCACAACGAGGTTTGATATTTCACAAAGTTCTAGAAGTCTTTCGCCATTTTGATTCATACAGCCTATGCCATGAGTACCGAGATATCTTTGTACTCCATCGTTGTTGTCACCTACTTTGGCGTTAAAATCACCCATGACTGCTATTATGTCATGCTTGGGTATTGTGTTGATGGTACTTAGAAGTGCTTCATAGAAGTCATCTTTTGTGGTATCAAGAGCGTCGTTAAATGGTGCATAACATTGTACAATTGAGAGCTTGAAAAATCTTGTCTGAAATCTAGCTATCAATACCTCTGAAATAATAATACACTATATCCCAATCTCAGTGGGAGACAAGTCTTTGACAAAGACTTTGTATAGTTACCCTGTTTATAATGTCACCATATCACTTCAGTATCTTATGTGCATCATATTAATAATAGTACATGATCAAGTATACATGTAGACTGTATATGACAACAATATATATAGCACTAATTAAACAAAGACAAACATCTGGACAATCTAAAACATTCGCAGAAGTCAACTAAACTGAAAAGCAAAACCAAAGAAAATGTTACAAAAAATTGTAATGATAACTGCGAAAAATCACAATAATACAATGACAACACAGTGTATAAACATAAAGGTGTATAGAAATAAACAATAGAAAAGAGAAGACAGAAAAATACAAACAAATCAGAACAAAACTGAAAAATGGAGAAAAATAACGAAAACGACACTAACACATCTCGTCACAACTAACAAAAAATATCGCGCAAGCAACAAAAGTCGCAACAAATTTCCACAACTGGGAAATTCACGATAAGTTCCCTAAAGAACGCTAACAATAGACCCTCGGTTAGGTGGGATATTCTATTGGAGTCACCGACCCAACCAAAAAAACCCGCTCAAATGTACACACTAATACAACATGTAACATAAACAAATAGCATATAATAGAATGTGTTGCAAAGAAGGCTCAGTTACACACAATATAATGGCCCAGTTTCCAAAAACCCACTGCCACTTATCTTTGGTACGATGCTGGCCCTTTTTGTCAACACCGAAGTACAATATATGAACAGCAACGATTGGAAGATCCACCGTCGATGGCTACCGAACGACGACAATATGTAGTGGTCTTCAAACGTACAGCTACTGTAACATTCTCGACAACCAGTTGCGACCGGAAGATCCAACGTTGATATGTCTGTAGACTGTAGTATGTAAACAAACAGCTGAAATGTTTACAATGAGAGCTTGAAAGAAAACGATGTGACTTGATCGCTCAAATAATTGGACATCGTTTGTAGAACTCCAGTAGAACGCTTATTAGTAGCAAAGTGACACTCCACTTCTGTAGCAGCTGTGGTCCATGTAGCAATATCATAAAGATGCTAACGCATGTGTTTATGTGGGTCAGCAGTCGTTGACCTATTTACCACCGTCCTGTGTAGCTGACAACCCCACGAATCTGGCCTACCAGAAGTAAAATTCTGTTTGTTCGTGATGTAAACTTTGGTAGAGTGGGCGTGTCGTTTTATCACCTGGACAGTCCAATGTTGTGGTGTATATCTAGGTCACCAGCGTGAGGCGCTGCCAGGGTGTAATGAATACATTCACAAAAACAGCATACATGTTTTCAGGCGTGTAGTACTTGGAATATGATGTGGGATGATGTGGTAAGTGTGGGTGTAGACGAATGCGTTTAGGCTCTTGGACAGCTGCACACTGAACCCACTCACCCACATGCAGAAGTCAGTGAAGGGAGGTAATACTGCTGACGTTTCACAATATTTATTATACGACGTACGATAGTATGGACGACACAGTCAATGGCACAAGAATCATGGACATTATATGATGGTAATGGTAGTTAACCCTTTGCATCAGCTCAGATATGTGGTGCCAACAATAATGGCCTGTCAATCTACACGTAACCTTAGTGATTTATCTTTCCGTGTACACATTCCTGCCAATCCTACCGCTTGCATAGCGGGTTATTCAAGTAGATAACTTTCTCTGGGCTTCTAATGTTCAAAAGACAACTGGGTCTTGGTTCCCGTATCAAGCACCAATAGTGGGGCTCTATATAACATATCAGCTTTGAGCTCTGTTCAACATGTCGCCTTAAGGTAATCAAATGTACTTCTCTAACCTAGGCATACGAGAAGATCAAAAATGACTCTATTACCTTGTTTCACAATCCTATAAAACACTAAACACAACACTGCCATTCCTGGCATACATAATTAACTAGGGGAAGGAAAGATGACATCTCAGTCATACAATGAACTTCCAAATCCCCGAAAAGATGGCAAGGAAAAATCTTCGGACCTCTGTCCGATCACAACGCCCAGGGTACACTGCTCAAACCGGAAGTCTCCTGGTCTTTGCGCCAAAACCTGCGCATGTGCAAACAAGCACAGACCTGAGCGAAACTAACCACACGACCAGGGCGTTTCCTCAAGCGACAGGCAAAGCCACTCCGTATATGGTCATGTGAATAGTGACTTAAGACATGACAACTATTTAAGACCTTCCCCGCCACAGGTCAACATAAGACAAGGGGAAGATAACCACAAATCAAACCTGTCACTAATGGTAAATAACCAGTTCTCTATCTTAGACCATCAAAAGAATTAAATAGGTTGATGTCTTTAACATATATGCCAAATAGACAGCAACAGGTACTTTTCCAGCTTATGTCCGGATTGTCAGCACGAGTAGTATGGGCGCCCAGCTTGGCATGCGAGAGAAATCCACACCTGTTTGTTTTTAAACATAGGCAAGGCAGACCCATCTATCTACTCCCAGCTGAGTGTTTTACGTTATCTCTACACAGGATAGATCATGCGAATAAACAACTTGGAACCTGAGCCATGCGTTCAAATATGAGAGAAAATACGGGCTAGGAAGACATAAAAGGAAGGTACAATATGGGGAATAAGACAGAACACTATAAAATGGATAGCATGGTCATTTTATGACACCAGGTCAAATGTCTTTGTGAGGTCTATAAAGGCGATATACAAAGGCCTTTTCTGCTCTTTTGACTTCTCCTGAAGTTCATGTTATTGTTAACGTTCATGTTATAGATACGCTCATGTTATACTTACATTCATGTTAAAGTAAACGTTTATGTTACACTTACGTTCATGTTATCGTAATGTTCAAGTTATAATTACGTTCTTGTAATCGTTATGTTCATTTTATGGTTACGTTCATGTTATAGTTACGTTCATGTTAAAGTTACCGTCATGTTATAGTTACGATCATGTTATATTAACGTTCTTCTTATCGTTACGTTCATATTATAGTTACGTTCATGTTTTGGTTACGTTCCTGTTTTGGTTACATTCCTGTTACAGCTGCGTTCATGTTATAGTTACTTTCATGTTATAGTTACGTTCATGTTCCACTTACGTTTATTTTACGTTACAGTTAAGTTCATGTTATAATTACGTTCATTTTACAGTTACTGTCATGTTATAGTTACGCTCATGTTAAAGTTACGTTTACGTTATAGTTACCGTCATGTTACAGTTACCGTCATATTATAGTTACGTTCATGTTACAGTTACCGTCATGTTATAGATACTTTCATGTTATAGTTACGTTCATGTCATTGTTATGTTCATCTTATAGTTACGTCCACATCATAGTCACGTCCATGTCAAAGTTATGTTCATGTCAAAGTTACGCTCATGTTACAATTACGTTCATGTTACAGTTACGTTTATGTTACAGTTATATTCATGTCATAGTTACGTTTATGTCATAGTTACGTTTAACCATCTATCTACTCCCAGCTGGGTTGTCGACTTATCTCTACCAAGGATAGATCATGCGAATAAACAACATGAAACCTGAACCATGCGTTCAAATATGAGAGAAAATACGGGCTAGGAGAAAATAAAAGGAAGGTACAATATGAGGAATAAGAAAGGTAGAACAATATAAAATGAATAGCACAGTCATTTTGTGACACCAGTTCAAATGTCTTTGTGAGGTCTATAAAGGCGATATACAAAGGCCTTTTCTGCTCTCTTGACTTCTCCTGAAGTTCATGTTATTGTTAACGTTCATGTTATACTTACATTCATGTTAAAGTTAACATTTATGTTACATTTACGTTCATGTTATCGTAATGTTCAAGTTATAATTACGTTCTTGTTATCGTTATGTTCATGTTACAGTGAAGTTCATGTTATAGTTACGTTCATGTTACAGTTACGTTCATGTTAAACTTTCGTTCATGTCATATTTACGTTCTTTTTATCGTTACGTTCATGTTATAGCTACGTTCATGTTATAGTTACATTCCTGTTACAGTTACCGTCATATTATAATTACGTTTATGTTACAGTTAAGTTAATGTTGTAATTACGTTCATGTTACAGTTACCGTCTTGTTATAGTTACGTTCATGTTACTGTTACCATCATGTTATAGTTACATTCATGTTACAGTTACATTCATGTCATTGTTACGTTTATGTTATGGTTACGTCCATATCATAGTCACGTTCATGTCATAGTTACGTTGTTGTCATAGTTACGCTTATGTTACAGTTACGTTTATGTTACAGTTATATTCATGTCATAGTTACGTTTATGTCGTAATTACGTTCACGTTCTAGTTACGTTCATGTCATAGTTACGTTCATGTCATAGCTACGTTGATGGTATTGTTACGTTTATGGTATAGTTACATTTATGTCATATTTAGTCATAGTTAAGTTTATGATATAGTTACGTTTATATCATAGTTACGTTTATGTCATAGTTAGGTTTATGTTATAGTTACATTTATGTCATAGTTACGTTTATATTATAGTTACGTTTATGTCATAGTTACGTTTATATTACAGTTACGTTTATGCTATATTTAAGTTTATGTTACAGTTACGTCCACGTCATAGTTACGTCCATGTCATCGTTACGTCCATGTCATAGTTACGTTCATGCCATATTTACGTTACAGTTACGTTCATGTCATATTTACGTTCATGTTATAGTTGCGTTCATGTTATAGTTACGGTCAAGTAATAGTTAGTTACACGTTTCAGTTAACATTGGTTTTACTGCTAAAGTATATGACTGTTATAAAAGGCCGTAATTTGTGTCCTTCAACCTTCTCTAGTTTTTTGATGTCATATTCCTCATCCATCGTTCTAGATAATGTTTTTTGTTGTCATATTCCTCATCAATCGTTCTAGATAACGTTTTTTTTTAATCAATAGTATTTGGGTCTGAATACCTTTTCTTTATCTACGCTTCTCTATCTACATATTTTTACAAACAATACTTTGTGGATCACGCGTTGTAATTTACGTGCAGCTTAAATTTGTACAACTGTCAGTTTTATGTTTTACACAACAAATTATGTCACTGGAAACAAGAAATGTGCTTTATTATTTATTGCCGGGTTCGCCAGTTACAATTGTGACAATTGTACCAGTCACAATTCTGACAGCTTTACCAGTCACAATTTTGAAAAAGTTCTGATCACAATTTGACTGGCCACAATGTCTCGCTGTTATGATGTCACTCACTTATACCGATATTTGACATATAAGGACGGGCATATTTGAGTGACAAGTTTCTAAACGTGGACATGGAACGTCACGGACAACAACAACTTATTACTGTTGGCGTCACAGACAACAACAACTCTTATAATTGACGTCACAGACAACAACTCATTATTGTTGACGACACAGAAAACAACAAGTTATTGTTGACGTCACAGATAACAACTCATTATTGTTGACGTCACAGACAACAACTCATTATTGTTGACGTCACAGACAACACTGCTTACTGTCAAAGACCATTACTCATTATTATTGAATGAAGTTGTAGGCAATTTCCTGGCAGTAGTTCTAGACATGTTGTCTGTGTTTCTCGATTATTTATCACCATAGTCTGGTAGGCTACGGCAAACATTCGTTTCTTACAGGCCAAAACAAAAGTAATGGAGAACTAACAGATAAATAATAAAATTACATATACAGCAGTACGGTAACTACACACACACACACACACACGCAAGAAAAAAATCACATAGACAGTGACAACAACAACTGATAGAATCGCCTGGACATCAGCAGCAACAACAACAACAACAACTGAAGTATTGTAGTGTGAAAGTGTCGCTACTTATGGAGCATAGACCACAACCTTAGCTAGACCACTGTCATCAATCCTGTCACGTGATCAGTCATGTGGTCTTGCAGTATTGGTGTCTGTAGCATTGTGTTTGACATGGTCAGGTTGGCCAGTCACATGACCAATTTCGTTCTTGTCGCCTCTTACGACATGCATGAGGTAGCAGTAGTCATATCTTTCCCTGTCTCACTAGAGACCCGCGGACAGCGGGGCCGAACAAGGTTGAACAATGTCCCTGTCTCACCAGAGACCCACGGATAGTACGCGGGACCCAACAAGGTTGAACAATGTCCCTGTCTCACCAGAGACCCACGGATAGTACGCGGGACCCAACAAGGTTGAACAATGTCCCTGTCTCACCAGAGACCCACGGATAGTACGCGGGATCCAACAAGGTTGAACAATGTCCCTGTCTCACCAGAGACCCACGGATAGTACGCGGGACCCAACAAGGTTGAACAATGTCCCTGTCTCACCAGAGACCCACGGATAGTACGCGGGACCCAACAAGGTTGAACAATGTCCCTGTCTCACCAGAGACCCACGGATAGTACGCGGGACCCAACAAGGTTGAACAATGTCCCTGTCTCACCAGAGACCCACGGATAGTACGCGGGATCCAACAAGGTTGAACAAGGTCCCTGTCTCACCAGAGACCCACGGATAGTACGCGGGACCCAACAAGGTTGAACAATGTCCCTGTCTCACCAGAGACCCACGGATAGTACGCGGGACCCAACAAGGTTGAACAATGTCCCTGTCTCACCAGAGATCCACGGATAGTACGCGGGATCCAACAAGGTTGAACAATGTCCCTGTCTCACCAGAGACCCACGGATAGTACGCGGGATCCAACAAGGTTGAACAATGTCCCTGTCTCACTAGAGACCCACGGATAGTACGCGGGACCCAACAAGGTTGAACAATGTCCCTGTCTCACCAGAGATCCACGGATAGTACGCGGGATCCAACAAGGTTGAACAATGTCCCTGTCTCACCAGAGACCCACGGATAGTACGCGGGATCCAACAAGGTTGAACAATGTCCCTGTCTCACCAGAGACCCACGGATAGTACGCGGGGCCTAACAAGGTTGAACAATTTGAAAAAAAGTTTTTACAAGAAACAAGGAAAGAGGCATTAACGCTGTAATACAAACACAAGTGTCTAGAATCAAAATATGTACTTACAAAAACACGCACACAAGTGTCTAGAATCAAAACATATACTTACAAAAAGACGCACACAAGTGTCTAGAATCAAAACATGTACTTACAAAAACACGCACAGAAGTGTCTAGAATCAAAACATGTACTTACAAAAACACACATACACGATCTAGAATCAAAACATGTACTTACAAAAACACACATACACGATCTAGAATCAAAACATGTACTTACAAAAACACACATACACGAGAGGGATCCCCACACTTCTGTTTAGGCTCGAGCCCTCCATGGAATCCTTGATCTTGAATCGACGCTGAGATAAAATATAAATAATAAAATCTTAGAAGTGATTATAGAGGCACAACAAAATAACATGACATTTTTATTGAACTGGTTACATTCATAAATGAGGCAGATGTGGCTGAGGAGTATTAACAAGGGCATTGGAGACTAATGAGTTTTAGTCGTAAGTAACCAAGCTCTTCCAGGTTCAGTCTGTTTCTTTTGTGTGGCTAAAACCAACTTCAACTATGTACAAACTTGGGAATGTACGAACTTGGGAATGTGCGAACTTGGGAATGTGCGAACTTGGGAATGTACAAACTTGGGAATGTACGAACTTTTGAATGTACGAACTTGGGAATGTACGAACTTGGGAATGTGCGAACTTTGGAATGTGCGAACTTGGGAATGTAAGAAGAAACGGCTCAAATGCTGCACAAAGCTTGTAATATTTGGCAGAAGTATCTACACTGCTCCAATAGTCAATGAGGGTTTTACTTTTGAAAAATGATTTAGCTTCTAGATACACACACACACATACACACACACACACACACACATATCAATCAAAGAGTTCACCGTGCAGGTAAAATTCATTTATTCAATACTTCTACATTAAACGGCGTAACAGTCCAGACAGGGTCAAGCTATTCCTCCAGGTCCTCGAAACCTACTTGCAAGCCTTCCTTTAATTTTTGTTTAGATCATTTACGGTAAGATATAAAACAAACATTAAACCGCCCACAAGAACACCTGTAAATATAAAATTCAGTCACACCAGGCATTTTTATTTCTTATGTCATTGTCACATTTTGACTGCAAAAGTTTAATTCACCCGCTATCGACTCTCTGGGCTTTTATCTAAACCACACCCCCCCCCCCCCCCTCCCCCCCCCCCCCCCAATGTTTATTTCGATCCTTGGAGGTTGTCTTACAATCAAGGATGAAATGGGTTTAGCTATTAGCTGTGCCCTGGCAACCACACACCTTATGTGCCCTGGCAACCACACACCTTGTGTGCCCTGGCAACCACACACCATGTGTGCCCTGGCAACCACACACCTTTTTCGACCTGGCAACCAAATAGATTAGCAATCTTACACTGTATGAAATTATTCTCTGGCTACTTGTCCGACATTTTTAAGTTATTGTTGAGAAAATAAACTCGTAGACGATGTTTTAGATTAGAACAAATATGACAGGATATATTCGACTCTTGGCATGTACGACATGCAACAGTTGGAGCTAATGTTGGTCTTGTCCTTGTCAATGTTGTATACATACTGTTTTATTGTTACAGAAGTTGACCCACACTTCAAAATGGCCACGTCTGTTTTTGTTTTTATTGTTATTTTCGTTTGGATAAAGTATGATCTAGACCAGAATGGAGTACTCTTGTAATACTGCACAGACATGTCATGATCTACTGCCTACAGATGTCATGTATCATTGCATATATATCTCATGTTTTACTGCCTATAGATGTCATGTAACACTGCACAGACATGTCATGATCTACTGCCTACAAATGTCATGTATCATTGCACATAAATCTCATGTTCTACTGCCTACAGATGCCATGTATCATTGCACATAAATTTCGTGTTTTACGACATAGAATGTCATGTATTACTGTATAAAAATGCCATGTTTTACTAAATATGTATGTCAGGTATAGATATATGCGAATGTCATGTTCTGAAGCATACAAATGTCATGTAGTCAGATGTCAGGAGTGTGGCATATCGGGTCTAACTGTCAAAATGTGTTGCTATTTTCCGTGAAATCACGCACAAAAATGTCTCTACCCGTGTAGATTGTACAGATGAAGACATGGCAGCTTGTAACGTGAACTGCGCCTAGGTAGATTAGTTTTGTTGTAGGGCAAAGAAGTTGTAACCAAATATGGACTCGTCTTGTTTGGGTTAAGCAACAGCATGCTCCAATTGTTGTATGGCTAGCTATCAGCTGTCCTATTTGTCAGTTAACATTACTTATTCACGTTTGTCCATTGGACACACTTTACGGATGCACTTGAGTTTTAATTTAACGATATAAGTATGCACTGCCAGTTTTTTTTAAAGATCTGTGGCAGTTTGTTCCCTACGAGTAGAGAGAGCATCACTGAACACGGGACTCAGTTATGTATAGATGGCGTACTAAGCAGTACACACCAGGATAACTTATGTGTTCATTATGTCATTATAATGTAGATATCTGATAATAAACATATGTTGAGTGCCACTTATTGGTTGGGTTCCAATGTTGTACTGGGCTGGTATAGTGATGCAGAACTAGCCGTAGTTACTGGCAGAAACACACATCTCAGAACTGATCGTGGTCTCTGTCTTGTTAAGTTCAACCTCTGGCCATTACAGACATGTGACAGTCAACATTCATTGTTACCCCCGGGTAATTACCGGGGGGTTTCCTAGGAGACAAAGACAGAACAGGACTACTGTACTCTCACGCATGTCGTACTAGGCTACGTATGTGAAGGTTGTGCATGGGTGTGGCAACCTCTTTTAAAGGACAGAGATATGAATATCTTGATTGCACAGATCGATTCTTTTCCAAGAGCTAGTTCTTTTAAAATCGGTCATATTGTTAATTTAATGTTGATATCTTCTTCTGCGTTCAGTTTGTAGTTAAGCTAAATCTGCAGATCTGTCGTCAGGACGACGTCCGCAGTGTTTTCCAGGTCAGCACGGCAGCCCCATAGCTTCTGCTTGAGCTCAGCACCCCCTGGCCAGGTCAGACGTCGTGGGTCATTATGGCCAGGTCAGACGTCGTGGGTCATCATGGCCAGGTCAGACGTCGTGGGTCATTATGGACTGGGCAGTTTTGGAGAGGTTGCTCGAGGGTCTGGATTCCAGTTCCACATGGACACTCATTTGTATGAGATATCTAGAGGCGATAGAGATGGTCAAGTGTGAAATATCTAGAGGCGATAGAGATGATCAAGTGTGAGATATCTAGAGGCGATAGAGATGGTCAAGTGTGAGATATCTAGAGGCGATAGAGATGGTCAAGTGTGAGATATCTAGAGGCGACAGAGATGGTCAAGTGTGAGATATCTAGAGGCGATAGAGATGGTCAAGTGTGAGATATCTAGAGGCGATAGAGATGGTCAAGTGTGAGATATCTAGAGGTGATAGAGATGGTCAAGTGTGAGATATCTAGAGGCGCTAGAGATGGTCAAGTGTGAGATATCTAGAGGCGATAGAGATGGTCAAGTAATCTGCTGTAACCAGTTCCACATGGACACTCATTAGTGTGAGATATCTAGAGGCGATAGAGATGGTCAAGTGTAAGATATCTAGAGGCGCTAGAGATGGTCAAGTGTGAGATATCTAGAGGCGATAGAGATGGTCAAGTAATCTGCTGTAGCCAGTTCCACATGGACACTCATTAGTGTGAGATATCTAGAGGCGATAAAGATGGTCAAGTGTGAGATATCTAGAGGCGATAGAGAGGGTCAAGTGTGAGATATCTAGAGGCGATAGAGATGGTCAAGTAATCTGCTGAAGCCAGTTCCACATGGACACTCATTAGTGTGAGATATCTAGAGGCGATAGAGATGGCCAAGTGTGAGATATCTAGAGGCGATAGAGATGGTCAAGTAATCTGCTGTAGCCAGTTCCACATGGACACTCATTAGTGTGAGATATCTAGAGGCGATAGAGATGGTCAAGTGTGAGATATCTAGAGGCGATTGAGATGGTCAAGTGTGAGATATCTAGAGGCGATAGAGATGGTCAAGTAATCTGCTGAAGCCAGTTCCACATGGACTTTCATTAGTGTGAGAGATCTAGAGGCGATAGAAATGGCCAAGTGTGAGATATATAGAGGCGGTAGAGATGGTCAAGTAATCTGCTGTAGCCAGTTCCACATGGACATTCATTAGTGTGAGATATCTAGAGGCGATAGAGATGGCCAAGTAATCTGCTGTAGCCAGTTCCACATGGCCACTCATTAGTGTGAGATATCTAGAGGCGATAGAGATGGCCAAGTGTGAGATATCTAGAGGCGATAGAGATGGTCAAGTAATCTGCTGTAGCCAGTTCCACATGGACATTCATTAGTGTGAGATATCTAGAGGCGATAGAGATGGTCAAGTAATCTGCTGTAGCCAGTTCCACATGGACACTCATTAGTGTGAGATATCTAGAGGCGATAGAGATGGCCAAGTAATCTGCAGTAGCCAGTTCTCAGGCGGAAAATGATGATCAGTTGGTGTCTGTTAATTTGGTGAATTGTGTCATCTCTATTGTATATATTACCTTCCTCATTCCACTGATTTTTGTACTTGTTGTGGATTATGGTTTTAGCTTCTCGATAGGGCAATGGGTGGCTGAATTGTTCCATTTTACTGCCACTTCTAGATAAAGCATCGGCTCTCTCATTTCCAGCAATTCCACAATGGGAGGGTAACCACTGAAGAGCAATGGTTGATGACCTTTGGATTATGTTAAGCTCAGATATGATCTCATGCTTGTTTTCATTTTTGGTGTTCTGTAATGATTCCAGTAATGATCTAGTCAGTTATCCTAGCTGGTGGCTGCTGTTCTGATCTGTGATTCCAGTAATGATCTACAGTCAGTGAAGATTACTATCTTAGCTGGTGGCTGTTGTTCTGATCTGTGAATCCAGTAATGATCTACAGTCAGTGAAGATTACTATCTTAGCTGGTGGCCTTTGTTCTGATCTGTGATTCCAGTAATGATCTACAGTCAGTTATCTTAGCTGGTGGCTGCTGTTCTGATCTGTGATTCCAGTAATGATCTACAGTCAGTGAAGATTACTATCTTAGCTGGTGGCTGTTGTTCTGATCTGTGATTTCAGTAATGATCTACAGTCATTGAAGATTACTATCTTAGCTGGTGGCGGTTGTTCTGATCTGTGATTCCAGTAATGATCTACAGTCAGTGATGATTACTATCTTAGCTGGTGGCTGTTGTTCTGATCTGTGATTCCAGTAATGATCTACAGTCAGTTATCTTAGCTGGTGGCTGTTGTTCTAATCTGTGATTCCAGTAATGATCTACAGACAGTGAAGATTACTATCTTAGCTGGTGGCTGTTGTTCTGATCTGTGATCCCAGTAATGATCTACAGTCAGTTATCTTAGCTGGTGGCTGTTGTTCTGATCGGTGATTCCAGTAATGATCTACAGTCAGTGAAGATTACTATCTTAGCTGGTGGCTGTTGTTCTGATCTGTGATTCCAGTAATGATCTACAGTCATTGAAGATTACTATCTTAGCTGGTGGGGGTTGTTCTGATCTGTGATTCCAGTAATGATCTACAGTCAGTGAAGATTACTATCTTAGCTGGTGGCTGTTGTTCTGATCTGTGATTCCAGTAATGATCTACAGTCAGTTATCTTAGCTGGTTGCTGTTGTTCTGATCTGTGATTCCAGTAATGATCTACAGTCAGTTATCTTAGCTGATGGCTGTTGTTCTGATCTGTGATTCCAGTAATGATCTACAGACAGTGAAGATTACTATCTTAGCTGGTGGCTGTTGTTCAGATCTGTGATTCCAGTAATGATCTGCAGTCAGTTATCTTAGCTTGTGGCTGTTGTTCTGATCTGTGATTCCAGTAATGATCTGCAGTCAGTTATCTTAGCTTGTGGCTGTTGTTCTGATCTGTGATTCCAGTAATGATCTACAGTCAGTTATATTAGCTGGTGGCTGTTGTTCTGATCTGGGATTCCAGTAATGATCTACAGTCAGTTATCTTAGCTGGTGGATGCTGTTCTGATCTGTGATTCCAGTAATGATCTACAGTCAGTGAAGATTACTATCTTAGCTGGTGGCTGCTGTTCTGATCTGTAATTCCAGTAATGATCTACAGTCAGTTATCTTAGCTGGTGGATGCTGTTCTGATCTGTGATTCCAGTAATGATCTACAGTCAGTGAAGATTACTATCTTAGCTGGTGGCTGTTGTTCTGATCTGTGGCTCCAGTAATGATCTACAGTCAGTGAAGATTACTATCTTAGCTGGTGGCTGCTGTTCTGATCTGTGATTCCAGGATGATCTACAGTCAGTGAAGAATACTTTCTTAGCTGGTGGCTGTTGTTCTGATCTGTAAATCCGGTAATGATCTACAGTCAGTGAAGATTACTATCTTAGCTGGTGGCCTTTGTTCTGATCTGTGATTCCAGTAATGATCTACAGTCAGTTATCTTAGCTGGTGGCTGCTGTTCTGATCTGTGATTCCAGTAATGATCTACAGTCAGTGAAGATTACTATCTTAGCTGGTGGCTGTTGTTCTGATCTGTGATTCCAGTAATGATCTACAGTCATTGAAGATTACTATCTTAGCTGGTGGCGGTTCTTCTGATCTGTGATTTCAGTAATGATCTACAGTCAGTGAAGATTACTATCTTAGCTGGTGGCTGTTGTTCTGATCTGTGATTCCAGTAATGATCTACAGTCAGTTATCTTAGCTGGTGGCTGTTGTTCTGATCTGTGATTCCAGTAATGATCTACAGACAGTGAAGATTACTATCTTAGCTGGTGGCTGTTGTTCTGATCTGTGATCCCAGTAATGATCTACAGTCAGTTATCTTAGCTGGTGGCTGTTGTTCTGATCTGTTATTCCAGTAATGATCTACAGTCAGTGAAGATTACTATCTTAGCTGGTGGCTGTTGTTCTGATCTGTGATTCCAGTAATGATCTACAGTCATTGAAGATTACTATCTTAGCTGGTGGCGGTTCTTCTGATCTGTGATTCCAGTAATGATCTACAGTCAGTGAAGATTACTATCTTAGCTGGTGGCTGTTGTTCTGATCTGTGATTCCAGTAATGATCTACAGTCAGTTATCTTAGCTGGTGACTGTTGTTCTGATCTGTGATTCCAGTAATGATCTACAGACAGTGAAGATTACTATCTTAGCTGGTGGCTGTTGTTCTGATCTGTGATCCCAGTAATGATCTACAGTCAGTTATCTTAGTTGGTGGATGTTGTTCTGATCTGTGATTCCAGTAATGATCTACAGTCAGTTATCTTAGCTGGTGGCTGTTGTTCTGATCTGTGATTCTAGTAATGATCTACAGTCAGTTATCTTAGCTGGTGGCTGTTGTTCTGATCTGTGATTCCAGTAATGATCTACAGACAGTGAAGATTACTTTCTTAGCTGGTGGCTGTTGTTCTGATCTGTGATTCCAGTAATGATCTGCAGTCAGTTATCTTAGCTGGTGGCTGTTGTTCTGATCTGTGATTCCAGTAATGATCTACAGTCAGCTATCTTAGCTTGTGGCTGTTGTTCTGATCTGTGATTCCAGTAATGATCTACAGTCAGTTATCTTAGCTGGTGGCTGTTGTTCTGATCTGGGATTCCAGTAATGATCTACAGTCAGTTATCTTAGATGGTGGCTGTTGTTCTGATCTTGGGATTCCAGTAATGATCTACAGTTAGTTATCTTAGCTGGTGGCTGTTGTTCTGATCTGTGATTCCAGTAATGATCTACAGTCAGTTATCACAGCTGGTGGCTGTTGTTCTGATCTGTGATTCCAATAATGATCTACAGTCAGTGAAGATTACTATCTTAGCTGGTGGCTGTTGTTCTGATCTGTGATTCCAGTAATGATCTACAGTTAGTTATCTTAGCTGGTGGCTGTTGTTCATATCTGTGATTCCAGTAATGATCTACAGTCAGTGAAGATTACTATCTTAGCTGGTGGCTGTTGTTCATATCTGTGATTCCAGTAATGATCTACAGTCAGTGAAGATTACTATCTTAGCTGGTGGCTGTTGTTCTGATCTGTGGTTCCAGTAATGATTTACAGTCAGTGAAGATTACTATCTTAGCTGGTGGCTGTTGTTCTTATCTGTGGTTCCAGTAATGATCTACAGTCAGTGAAGATTATTATCTTAGCTGGTGGCTATTGTTCTGATCTGTGATTCCAGTAATGATCTACAGTCAGTGAATTTTACTATCTTAGCTGGTGGCTGTTGTTCTAATCTGTGGTTCCAGTAATGATCTACAGTCAGTGAAGATTACTATCTTAGCTGGTGGCTGTTGTTCTGATCTGTGGTTCCAGTAATGATCTACACTCAGTGAAGATTATTATCTTAGCTGGTGGCTGTTGTTCTGATCTGTGGTTCCAGTAATGATCTACAGTCAGTGAAGATTACTATCTTATCTGGTGGCTGTTGTTCTGATCTGTGATTCCAGTAATGATCTATAGTCCGTTATCTTAGTTGGTGGCTGTTGTTCTGATCTGTGATTCCAGTAATTATCTACAGTCAGTGAAGATTACTATCTTAGTTGGTGGCTGTTGTTCTGATCTGTGATTCCAGTAATGATCTACAGTCAGTGAAGATTACTATCTTAGTTAGTGGCTGTTGTTCTGATCTGTGATTCCAGTAATGATCTACAGTCAGTTATCTTAGTTGGTGGCTGCTGTTCTGGTCTAGTGAGGATTTTCAAAGCTTGTAGTAGTGCCATAGCTTCTGCCCTGAAATCGGAGGAGATCTTTCCAGTTGGGAAGGCGTTACGGTTTCCGGGTGACCCATCATGCGACGTTGTCCACCAGTGTCATAATCTGTAATAAAATTTCTACATGACACGCGTGTACTGAACATAAACGCTTCTTCTCCCACATTAACCCGACATGGCTTTTTCCTTACCTGCTGATTTTGTCACGCCTAGTGCGGTGTGTTCCTGTTGATGTTGGGGTTATCTTGCTTGATGGTGTTGCATGCCTGATGTGGTTCTTATGGGAGTGCAACGAATGTTGTTCTTGGTAATCAGAGGCATTGCTTAGAAATTTGACAGGGGAGGGTGTCCATATTTCTTCGTTTAGTCAGTTGGCTTTCAGCTATTCCTGCTTTAAATAAGTCAGCAAGTTTCTCACAGGTATCTAGACACACGTACACCTGACGCTGGTATCTATAGTTTTCACTGATCAGTGCCACGGACGCACCGTTCCAAAGTTGCGGTGTATCAAATAACTCATGCCTACACGTGCCTACACAAGCCTACACGTGTCTATACCGCCATATTGACAATACTCTCAGTCTATCTGTTAACTCCCTGTGATGTCGTCCTGCCAATAAGTAAACGATAATGAAATATATTTAGAGATGAGTCATCACGCCTCCTTCTCGTTCCCTGTCAAACATAGGGCTCTAAATGTTTTGGTCACGTGTTTCTAATTTGGACGGTTATCCTCCACGCGCTTTCGCCTGCCATTTTTGTTTAAATATCTAAACCGCCAGTTGTCATGGCGCGCTTACAATTTTATTTAAGCCATGGAATAACAGAAAAAAAAAAACTGAACTTGCTGGGTCGACCCCGGATCCGTCTGCGGTCTAAAAAAACCCATCTCAACTGAGGATCGAACCATGGCCCACCGAGCTACGATGCCAGTGCACTAACCACTGCGCTACGGCGGCTCCGAACTCATTTTACCTTTAGTTGTTGTGTGACATGTGTGGTGGTGAAGTATGAACCTGGTGGATAAGTCAAATATTAGGTGTCTGAACAATAGATCTATATTGTGGTTGTGTTGTGTCGCGCTGATTGACGGGAAATGTCAGGGTTCCCCACGTGACATTTGACAAGCTCTCTGTTTACCCACAACAATGTTGTAGAAGAGAGCACGGAATCGACTTTTGTAATCATAAAATCGAAGTTGTTGGAATGTGAACTACAAAACAATTACAGTAGAACTCCATTTATCCGAACCCCATGGGACCGAGCATCGTTCGGATAATCAAATGTTCGGATAATTGGATTACATAATGTATCGAGTACATGTACACATATTTCTAAAAATAATTAACCATCACAAGGAAAATACACTATAAAACATATTTACTTGTACTGTAATAATAATACCCACACTGTATTAGATCACTGTATCACCAAAATCTTTTATTACACTGCAGTGCATGTACTACTTGTATTAATTATTTTTGTTAAGAAAGAGAAATGTTTTCAAAATAACATTACAAACGATTCAAAACCAGGCGCAACTTACGTATATATGTACTTACACAGATGTAGCCCACTATTTAAAATAATGAGGAATCCTCTTTTGCACCAAACTGGATAGTCTCCTTTTGGCTGCTAAGTCCT
Source organism: Oreohelix idahoensis (assembly GCA_024509875.1). NCBI lineage: Eukaryota > Metazoa > Mollusca > Gastropoda > Stylommatophora > Oreohelicidae > Oreohelix > Oreohelix idahoensis. The sequence continues at coordinate 363,103 of JAMPIV010006184.1, read as the reverse complement.
GCATTCTCTTCAACAGCAGAAGCTGTGTAGGACAGCTGTCATCTTCTTGCTCGTACCAAGCCATCGCTGTTTCTAGTGCTATAAAGGCCTCTTCAGGACTTGGTCGACGTTTTGGGTTTTCTTCATAATCTACAAGTACATCATGTACTTCTGAGGAGTCTTCATCATCGGTCACTACATGTATTTGGTTTTCTTCTTGCACAAAAGACAAAATTTCTTCGTCATTCAAAAACTGAAAACCAGAATCATTATCATCTTCTAGCCACATGTGTGCATCATCTTTGTCACAGTCCGAAAATCCGGGCATTGCTTGAAACAGTTCCACAACTTCATTTATACAATCATCATTTGTGTCCACTGCAGTAGTTTCATTTCCTCCTTTTTTCCCAAGCAATCTACTCCAAGCCTTGTTGAGATTATCTTGTGACAGGGTGGTCCAAGCATAGCTAACATATAGCAGCAGTCTTTGAGATTAAGCTTTTTGGAAAACGCCACCACACTTTCTTCATCTTCAGCCAACAATAAACGACACAGGACTTCCTTCTTGTACATCTTTTTAAGATTTGCTATAACACCCTGATCCATTGGTTGAATCAGTGCTGTTACATTGGGAGGCAGAAAAATTACTTTAAAATTTGCATCAACTGCATTCAATGTATCCGTCTCTGGATGAGATGGTGCATTGTCCAGTAGAAGAATTACTTTTCCAGTTTTCTTTTCTTGTTCTCTCAACCTCTTCACATTTGGGATGAACTGATTTGTATACCAATCAAGAAATATTTCACTATTCATCCAAGCACTCTTCTGTGCTTTGTAACAGAATGGGAGACATGTCACATTCTTTAAACAACGTGGTTTTTTTGGCTTTGCCGATCATTAGCACCGGTAAACGATGACTTCCACTGGCATTCGCGGCTACCAAAATTGTTACTCTCTCTTTGCACTTTTTAAACCCAGGGGCAGCTGCTTCGCGCTGAGATGCAAGTGATTTTTGAGGCAATGATTTCCAGTATAAGCCAGTCTCATCGTCATTATACACATCATCGAGTGAATAACGTTCTTCTTAAAAAAAAGCCAAGAATGTTTCTTTAAAATTTTTAGCGGCAGTTGCATCGCTAGATAAAAATTCCCCTTGAATCTCCAATTCTCGTATGCCATGACGAGATTTAAAGTTTCTTAACCATCCCTGGCTAGCCTTAAAGTCAGGAGGACCGTCAAGTTGATTGTTGAACTGAAGTGCCTTTTCACACAATAGAGAGCCAGAGATAGGTTCCCCTTTGCTTCTTTTGCACAAACCATATATTCAAAGCCTCTTCCAATTTCACATCTTTCGCATTTCTCATGGTTTTACGCTTCTTCGACCCATTTTCACTATCAAATTTCGATGCAAAACTCATAATTTTATCCTTGTTACTTTTGATGTCAGAGACGGTAGCTTTCCCAACATTGAAAATCCTCGCAAGTGAAGACACAGTTTCACCTTGTCCTAGTCTCTTGATAATTTCTGTTTTCGTTTCAATTGACAAAACATTGCGGTTCCTTTTATATGCTTTAGGCCTACTGGAAGATGCCATATCGCACAGAGAAATACTTGTACACCAAAATTATTCTGCTGTAGTAGCAGACACAATTATTTTAAGTTGAACTGTCTGTTTAGCCAGTATTCTACCTAGAACGCACACGTACACTGGATTGGTAAACCAGATATTAACTGACTTTATGATCTAACTGACATTCCTGTACGTTAGCGACCGACCATTAGCCCATCCCATTCTCTACAAATTGTTCGCACACATTTGAAGTTTGCCGCATCAAAAGATTCAGAATTTTAGTCTAACGTGACTGTGGCATCTGATTTTTTTTTTTTTTCTGGAAAAAGTGTTCGGATAATTGGATGTTCGGATAATTGGGGTTCGGATAAATGGAGTTCTACTGTATTAGACATGGTATCGATCACAAAATTCTCGTCCGGGGGAGATATCACCGAGTACACAGCAACTTGTCATGAGGTGATTCGACCTTGACATTTGATAATTGTGCAGAAAGAACGGAACTTCGTCATTGTTCTCATCTCTAAGTTGTATACCTCACTTCTGCTGGATTCTCAGTTTCTATCATTACAATGATCCACGCCTCAGGTTCTATCATTACAATGATCCACGCCTCAGGTTCTATCATTACAATGATCCACGCTTCAGGTTCTATCATTACAATGATTCACGCCTCAGGTTCTATCATTACAATGATCCACGCCTCAGGTTCTATCATTACAATGATCCACGCCTCAGGTTCTATCATTACAATGATCCACGCCTCAGGTTCTATCATTACAATGATCCACGCCTCAGGTTCTATCATTACAATGACCCACGCCTCAGGTTCTATCATTACAATGACCCACGCCTCAGTTTCTATCATTACAACGACCCACGCCTCAGGTTCTATCATTACAATGATCCACGCCTCAGTTTCTATCATTACAACGACCCACGCCTCAGGTTCTATCATTACAATGATCCACGCCTCAGTTTCTATCATTACAATGACCCACGCCTCAGTTTCTATCAAAACAATGACCCACGCCTCAGTTTGTATCATTACAACGACCCACGCCTCACGTTCTATCATTACAATGACCCACGCCTCAGTTTGTATCATTACAATGATCCACGCCTCAGTTTGTATCATTACAATGACCCACGCCTCAGTTTGTATCATTACAATGACCCACGCCTCAGTTTGTATCATTACAATGATCCACGCCTCAGGTTCTATCATTACAATGACCCATGCCACAGTTTGTATCATTACAATGACCCACGCCTCAGTTTGTATCATTACAATGACCCACGCCTCAGTTTGTATCATTACAATGACCCACGCCTCAGTTTGTATCATTGCAATGATCCACGCCTCAGGTTCTATCATTACAATGACCCATGCCACAGTTTGTATCATTACAATGACCCACGCCTCAGTTTGTATCATTACAATTACCCACGCCTCAGTTTTTATCATTACAATGACCCACGCCTCAGTTTGTATCATTACAATGACCCACGCGTCAGGTTCTATCATTACAATGACCGACGCGTCAGGTTCTATCATTGCAATGACCCACGCCTTAATTTCTATCATTACAATGACCCACGCGTCAGGTTCTATCATTACAATGACCCACGCCTTAGTTTCTATCATTACAATGACCCACGCGTCAGGTTCTATCATTACAATGACCCACGCCTTAGTTTCTATCATTACAATGACTCACGCCTTAGTTTGTACCATTACAATGACCCACGTGTCAGGTTCTATCATTACAATGACCCACGCCTTAGTTTGTATCATTACAATGACCCCCGAGTCGGGTTCTATCATTAAAATGACCCACGCCTTAGTTTCTATCATTACAATGACCCACGCGTCAGGTTCTATCATTACAATGACTAACGCCTTAGTTTCTATCATTACAATGACCCACGCGTCAGGTTCTATCATTACAATGACCCACGCCTTAGTTTCTATCATTACAATGACCCACGCTTTAGTTTGTATCATTACAATGACCCACACCTTAGTTTGTATCATTACAATGACCCACGCCTTAGTTTGTATCATTACAATGACCCACGCGTCAGGTTCTATTATTACATTGACACACGCCTCAGGTTCTAACATTACAATGACCCACGCCTCAGGTTCTATCATTACAGTGACCCTGTGGTGAACTTCTAAATACAATACCTAAATTAGTATATAACAGTATAGTGCATAAAGTCAAAGATAGGATAGCACTACACATTTTCATTGTTTTCGTCGCCTACGCCTTTAGCGTATTATTTGATAACGCCTTATGGCCGAAATAAAGGTACCAAATGCTTCTGGGTAACCTTGAGATAAACGTACCACTTTTCCAAGTTCAAGTGAAATATTTGCCTAAAATACATTGTAGAGGAGAGAGCACGGATAGATAACACAACGCAAATCGCGTCTCACATTGTTTCTAAAAATAAAACCAACTTGCTAGCATTGCCCTTAGGCGGTTTTCAAAATTACGATGTAAACGTTAGAAAATGTGGACACTACGGTTAGGAAAACACGCTTAGCTCTTGTTGCGAATGACGTAATTCTCGTGTATTACGAGAGACTCTCGTATTTAGCTTGAAAGTACATGGAAAAAGAATTGAACAGGAGGTAGTTTAAAAATAAACAACTAACATAGAAAAAAAAAGATAGAATTTTGAACCAAGCCACTTAGCCCCATAAAAATCATATATTCGTGTACCTGAAGACTTGCTGACTAAGAATATGTTGTTAGTTATCTAAATAGTCCATTAGGTAATCAAAATATTGGTAATAATACATAGAGAATCGGAGATACTGTCAGGTCAAGTCATGTCTGCTTAGATTGGATAGCATATATTTTTTAAGAAAAAGTAGGTGACAGAAAGGCTAAGATAGTACGATGAAGGGGATTGGATGAAATTTGAAGGAAGCCGTAATATTATTGGCTGACCTAATATACAAATCTAATTGGTAGTAGTAACGCATAGTGGTTTGATATTTTTTTTTTAAATTCATTCAAAAAGAGATGCTTGGTCTCATTGACCAAAGCTTTTTACATGATAGGAATAGTAGGATGTTCGCTGCTGTGGTGGGGCGCTGTTCGAATATATTTTGTGTTTGTTTATTATTATTTCCGGTAAATTGCTACCCCTGTCCACAGTTAATGTATATGTTGATTTTGTTAATGTATATTTGATTGCCCCGGCGGTTGCTCATAATAATGCTCGTTACCCCGTTACATCCCGGGTAAAATCTCTCACTTTTCATAGTTTTGTTCCATTCTTCACAACACACATGCAGGTTCTTTAACTGACCAATGAGGAACTAAAACAGTCTTCTTTTGAAACGAATTCGACATCTTTTAATAACTGATATTCCTTGTAGCATGCATACTCGTTCGTCCCAATTAATCCTTATTTCTTAACTCTCTCCACACATATTAATTTTATTTCAAGAGTATTCGAGCTCTTGTACAAACCATCTCCTGTCAGAAGGTAAACACTTCGTAGTAGGTTCCTACTGGAACTTAAAAGCAAACACAGCCAAAACACAGCTGTCACAAAGCTCAAGGTTTTTCTTCACCTTGGCCATTCACATATCAACAACAACTCTGTGTCATTTTCCGGTGCGCCTTATTTTCAATATCCCAAATAGTGCCGCATTTATCAGCACTAACTCAAAATCAATAAATCTAACATGTGGTGTGCATGGGCAGACACCACAGCTGCCATTTTTTCAAAATATTCAGAGGAGCAAGAAGCGATGAGCAGACTTGTGCTTTTTTATTAATAATACTACCATCTGAAAGCAGTCTGAACAGAGGCAGTGATAAAAGTGGGCCATATTCGATTGCCTAATTCATCGTTACTTGTTTATATTTCTTTGATATGTGGTAAGATTGATTTTATTGACTTTTCATTAAACAAAGGTTTGTGTGTAAGAAAAGGCCATGAAAAAAGATTGTAATTAAATGGTTCCATGGCAGACTTAGCCTTGATCCATCATATAAGGGACTATCTAAGAAGTTTAAAACTACAGGACTATATATATGATGGTCATACAGGAACATTACACCTATCTTATTGCATGGAAAAAGATTACTGCAGGAATGACAGAGGCGTAGCATCCATTAGGGAAGAGAAAAAGAAAACTGGTACTTTTGTTCCATCAAACAAAAGGGGAGAAGCAGGGTTGTCAGAGTGAGCTGACCATGTTCTTTTGTATTGAATATGTGATTACATGTACATTAGGAGGAATTAGCTTGATATTAAGACAGAACCATAACTTGCATTGACAGAAGTTCCTGCTGGCACTTGTCTGGTGCTAGTACTCACTCATTGAAGAAGTCTGCACGATTTCAAAGAGTCTCTGGCACCTGCTTGTCTTCTTCTTCTTCTTCTTGCGATCGCATCTTTGATGATTACACCGTCAGACGAGTTCTCATGATGAATTCGACTGTTGTTTGAAGTTCCTCTTTAACTCCATATAGCTTTGAGTTTAGTGTTGAGTCATTCGGCCAGTATATCTTTCTTAACTGGTCATACAGAGGACAGTCCTGTAGAACATGCTCAGCAGTTTGTTCGTTTAATCCACATGTGCACAGTGGTGAAGCAGACAATCGTAGCTTGTGCATGTGTTTATTCAGTTTGTTATGCCCTGTCCTGAGTCGAAAAATAGTTATCTGTCCCTGCCGGTCGAGAGTGTGATAGTCGTCTTTGGGTTGGTTCTGTTCTCTTCTGATAGTCTGGATAGCTCTCTTTTTTCTCAAAGTATGTGACTTCATTATCTTCTTGTTCACATTCTCCTCCCTTTTTTGCAAGTTTATCTGCCTTTTCATTTCCGGGTACACCACAATGAGATGGTACCCACTGAAGTATGGTTCTCTTTTTGGCAGCTACCTTGTTTAGTTCATTTCTCAGATGCGGGAGTTTACCACCCTTGAGAGCTTGCAGGACAGACAGTGCATCTGTGAGGATGACTACCTGGTGGCAGTCAGAGTTGGTGTTATAAATCATATTTGCAGCTTGCTCTAGAGCTTGAACCTCAGCTGTATAGTTGGAACAGAATTTACCAGTGGGAATGTGCCTAGTCTCATAGTGGTTGTCAGGATATGAGATAAATATACCGGCACCTCCATTCCTAACAGCATTAGTTGCTGATCCATCTGTATAGGCATGTATCCATGATTGATCGGGATAGCTTTCTTGGATCATACTCAATGTAGCAGTTCGTTTTTGCAGATCATTATACTCACAACCACTTGTGAGACCACTGACTGATGTATTAATTTGGAGGGCACTGCTGGCCTGCTCCCATGGTACAGGGTATAGGGTGGGCTTCAGTGGTGTTGTCTTCATGGATAGGTCTTCTTGATGCTGTCTTATAAGTCTTTTCCCCCGATGCACAAAGCTGCTACGCTTTAGACGTCCCAATGCCAGATCATCTAGTCTTGCCTTCATTGGGTGCATTGGCATACTGTTATACTTTTCCATCTGGATCATGGTTTTTGTGTCTCTTCTATGGGACAATGTCTGTAATCCAGCAACCTTCTGCATCTCTGTTATTGGTGTAGTTTTCATGGCTCCTGTAATGAGCCTGAGAGCTTGATTTTGCACCTTGTCCAAAGACTGCAGATGTGAGTTAGCAGCTGATGACCATGCTGCTGAGCTAAACTCTAAGTGTGGTCTTATTACTCCATTATAAATCTTCTTTAGATTTCGTTCATTTGCTCCCCAGTTGGTACCTGCTAATTTTCTGAGTATGCCTAGTCGCCTTCGGGCCTTTCCTTCTGCATTTTCAATATGCTTATTCCATGTAAGCCTTTGGTCAAATGTCACCCCAAGATAGGTGGGGTAGCTTTCTTCCTTGATCACGGTTGTCCCTAGGTGTATGTTAGCTGATTTGTCCTTGGGGGCGAGGGAGAACAGTGTTGTGGAGGTTTTGTCTGTGTTTATTGTGATAAGCCATTTCTCTGCCCATGACACTAGCATGTCTGCTGCCCGCTGCATTCTATAATTTGCTGTGGTGACATTTTCATCAGCGCACCAGAGTACTAGGTCATCTGCATATAAGGCAGCTTTCACTCCTGCAGGGAGATCTTTCACCAGGTCATTGATGTAAACAAGGAAGAGTGTTGGGGAAATTACTCCTCCTTGAGGTACCCCCTGATGGAGCAACACTTTTCTTCTCTGCAGACCGTCAAGAGTGACTCTAGTTCTCCTGTTATGCAAGTATGACTGGATCCATTTCATCATGTTGCCTTGGATTCCACTTCTCCTAAGTTTTGCAATGAGGCCATCTTTCCACACCTTGTCAAAGGCCTGCTTGAAGTCGACCCAGATCGTTAGGACCTTTTTCTTCTCCTGGAAGGCATCTTCTATTGCTTGAGACAAGTAAGTAACTTGGTCTTCTATACTGTAGCATTCTCTAAATCCAGCTTGTTCCGGCACCAGGATCTGCTCAGACTCTAAATACCATTTCAATCTGTGGTTGACTATTCGCTCCATAGTCTTCCCAACACAGCTTGTGAGACTGATTGGCCGGTAACTTGCAGCCTCGGTCTTACATTTCCCTTTCTTTAGTATGGGTATTGTGATGGCTTCTCTCCATACTTGGGGTACCGTTCCTTTCAACCAGCTGTGGTTGAATATCTCAAGCAGTTTTGTCTTTGCTGCTGAGCTCAGATTTACTAGCATTTCGTTGCTGATTTTGTCTGGGCCGGGTGACTTTTGAAACTTAAGCTTGGAAATAGCCTTCTGTAGTTCTCCTAGTGTGATGGGTTCCCTCATTGGGGCAGGAGTATCTGTCTGTCCCATGGTTGCCAGTATTTCTTTTCTTATCTCTCTCTGATGATCTATGTTAATGGGTAAGTTGCTTTCTGAACTGTATCTTCTAGCAAACAAGTCTGCAGCTTGTTTTCCTCTGAAAAGTTTGCCACCTTCATCCAATGTGATAGTCTGCCTAGGTGAGGAGCGCTCTTCATTTAGAGACTTGACTAATCTCCAAAGTTTCCTGCCGTCTTTCTCAAGGTTCAGCGATGCCGTTTTAGTTCTCCAGCTTTTCCGTTTTTCTTCTAGCTTTGTTCTCTGAAACTCTGCTACAGCCTTTTTCCATTTGTTGTGAGTTTCAAGTGAAGGCTGAGACTCTGCGTCCTTTCTAGCCCTGTCCATGGCTTCCTGACGTTCTTGGAGTGTGCTGGACCAGTATGGTATGTAGTTACGCCGGCATCCTTTGGGAATGGTTTCTTTTGCAGCTTGTAGTATGCATCTGTTGAAGTCTTTTACCACTTCATTAATGTCTCTGTTCTGTACCTTGAGGGTAGACAGCAGCGTGTTCACCTGATGCCTGAATAAACCCCAGTTGGCTTTTTTGTAGTTCCATCTTGTAATGGCTGGGCCTGTACTGAGAGTTGCACTCTGGACAGTAAGAAAGATTGGGCGATGGTCGCTTCCCCCTAGTTGGTCTCCTACTTCTCTACTAATAGATCCAGCTATATCTGGTGTGGAGAAGGCAAGATCTGGTGTTGAAGTTGTGTGCCATCCTCTGGAGTAGAAGGTAGGAGTATCTGTGGCATTATTGACTAGGATTAGGGAGTGATCATCTTGCCAAGTTTCAACCTCTTCACCTCTGTGATCCAGATGGTTATAGCCCCAGCTCTGGGAGTGGCTATTAAAGTCTCCAACTGCTATAAAGTTGGTGGCTGGTACCTGTATAGAGCTGAGACTCAGGGGTTTGTTGTTCGGACAGTAATAGTTCAGGAGTTCTATTTCCATCTTGTCTACCTTTATCTGCAACAGCTGATATTCTGCTCCATCCATGAAGGTTTTCCTTTCGTGTGCAGGAATGTTATTCCTTACAAGAGTAAGTACTCCTCCTTTTCGTCTATCTTTTCTGTCGGATCTGAAGCATTGATATCCCCTTATTTTAAAGGTTTGATCTGCTTTCAAGTGAGTCTCTTGGATACAGCAAACACTGACTTGCTTCTCATACAAGATGTTTTCCAGCTCTGTCTTTTTGCTGTATCCAGCCTGCTTGCTGTTCACTCCCTCTGCATTCCAGTGCATCATGACAAGTGGCACTCTGGGTTTCTCTTTTTCTGTTTTGTTTTGGTCAGTAGTTCTCCTCCGCCGTCTGCTGACTCCACAAGACGGTCTAGAGGGTCCTCCAGTAGCTGAGGGTGGGCTCTGTCGAGGCTCAGAGCCCGGCACTGCACCTGCCTGGTGGAGCTCCACAGGGCGAGCACCAGTACGAGATTTATTTGACGGTGTACTCTCCATAGAAAAAAAAAAAGCGAGTTGCGTGATACTGTGGTTTCCGGTGCGCCTTCTGGCCCAGTATCTATGACTTTAGCACCTGTTCAACGGGAGAGTGGGCTCATCCCTAATCTGTTTATGTTCCCAGTAGTAGACTATTCGCAAGCAGCCTGGGGGTGTCACTGCTCTGCTCGGACCTTGTTTACCGAGGCGGCGTCCGAGCTCGTATGGTGAAAATATGGTTGCATTATCTTCAAAATAGCCCTGTCTTTCCTGCCATCCTGCAACTTTGAGTTAGGGAGTTCTGAACTCCAGTCTCTTTCCCAGGCATTTTATCCTGGCCTGGCACGCATACAGAGGACCCCACTTCTGGTTCTAAGTTAGCAGTTGGGGACAGGTGGGGTAGCACACTGTGCATTCCCCGTCATCCAGGGGGCTCTCCAACTATGCAGAGCTTGCACAATGCTGTGCTCTGGTTCTGGGCTCACCCAAGGAATCCTCACGTCCTGCACAGAGCCACTTCCAGATACCCACCACCTGCCAACCCCCCATTGCAGAAATCTCCTGCATGCGGCCATCCAGTCAAGAGCCAGTATTAAGTCTGGTGCCCAAGTGATTCCCCCCAAGCTCAGTGTGCAATTCTGGGTTCTCATCATGCTGCAACACAGGGGGGATTGTGATGCTCAGCCATCTCTCTCAACTCTGCACCGATAAATGACATCGGGGACTTAACTGTGTCTCAGTACTGGGAGGCCCCGTTTCCGGGTACACCACACACAGCCAATTGAGGCAACGGTCGTCGTGGGCGACCTGCTTATATTAACGAAGTTCAAGTCCAGAGGAGACTGAAGTGTTTGGCCAAACCAGCTACAACTGCTGTAATTCCAGGACCCAGATAAGTGCAATATCTGGCCTGGGACAACGTATCACGATTAAAGAAAAATCTCCTGTCTAGACAAAACGTTCCTCTAAAGAATATAAGAAACAATCATAGTGAAACAAAAGACAGTGGGATGATGACAATCCCCAACCTGCCTCCCCGCACCAGTATTTAAATAGAGTAAATCACATCAAAGTGAACATTTGTAACAATGTACTATGGACATAGTGTCTGTTGTATGTAAATATCTTTATATATATTTGTAAATATACCTATCCATCTAAATTGATTCTCATTGAGCTGTAGTCCTGACCAAAACAACTTTAGGCTCAGGACCAATAAAGTTTAACAAAAGATATATTTAAATATAAAATTTAACAGCTGGAGTTAGTTGAGTTTATCATAGTACTTAGTATATGTTTGTATATGTTTTTGTATTGAGATTCTTTACAACACTCTTACAATACCCTAGACACTTTATGTAGCTTTCAGTCACGCTAGTCAAAAAAGAATATAACTTAGAGTGAGATCGTAAGGTGGTAACACGGAAGATACTCTGTAATACAGTTGTTCATTGTTTACCTCAGAGACCTTCACAGTTGACCTCACTCAAGTACAACCATATGCACACCATTCTTCTTAACATCAAAACACACCACAGACCCACGCATCAGGTTCTATCATTACAATGACCCACGCCTTAGTTTGTATCATTACAATGACCCACGCCTTAGTTTGTATCATTTCAATGACCCACGTCTCAGGTTCTATCATTACAATGACCACGCTTTAGTTTGTATCATTACAATGACCCACTCCTCAGGCGTAACGATACAAACTAAGGCGTGGTCATTGTAGTGATACAAACTAAAGCTTTTGTCATTGTAATGATAGAAACTAAGGCGTGGGTCATTGTAATGATAGAAACTAAGGCGTGGGTCATTGTAAGGATAGAACCTGACGCGTGGGTCATTGTCATGATACAAACTAAGGCGTGGGTCATTGTAATGATAGAACCTGAGGCGTGGGTCATTGTAATGATACAAACTAAGGCGTGGGTCATTGTAATGACAATGACCCACGCCTCAGATTGTATCATTACAATGACCCACGCCACAGGTTGTATCATTACAATGACCCACGCCAACAACTTGAGCCAACAGGGTGAAAACCACAGTTTATTCAAATTTTGCTATACAGAAGATAAGGTGCTCATTTGCCACTCTCCCTAGTTTCTCATGATTTGTCCCCCTTGCACAGACATCCTAGAAAGTCCAGAGTACTGATCACCCAAAGTTCGTAACTTAGATGTAAGATGTAGCCCAATTGTGTGTATGTTTGTGTGTGTGTGTGTTTAAATCAAAGCTGACATTGTAGGTGAAAGTTATAATTCGAGAGTCAGCGATTATGACATCAGAAAACTCCCACGTGCGTCTCCAGGCAGTATCGATGTGACTCGTGTTAAATGTAAGTAGGACGGAGTTAATACTGGTGTCTCACCAAGTTCATGACCTTTTGATCGTTGCTGCCAATCTGTCTCGAGACTGGAACAACGACTCATCTAACTTGGTAAAAGTTTCCCAACAGAACTTGACTAATGGATATCTAACTTGGTAAAAGTTTCCCAAAAGAACTTGACTGACTGTCTTCTAACTTGGTAAACGCTTTCTGATAGAACTTGACTGAGGTTTATCTAACTTGGTAAAAGTTTCCTAACAGAACTTGAGTGAGGGTTATCTAACTTGGTAAAAGTTTTAAAACGGAACACTTGACTCACGGTTATCTAACTTGGAAATAGTTTTCTAACACAACACTTGACTGACGGTTATCTAACTTGGTAAATCTTTTGTAGCAGGACTTGACTGAGGGTTATCCACCTTGGTACACGTTTTCTAGCAGTACTTGACTGAGGGTTATCCGCCTTGGTACACGTTTTCTAGCAGTAATTGACTGAGGGTTGTCCGCCTTGGTAAACGTTTTCTAGCAGTACTTGACTGAGGGTTATCCGCCTTGGTACACGGTTTCTAGCAGTACTTGACTGATTGTTGTACAGATCGGTCCATGTTTTCTAGCAGGACAACACAAAGGGTTTATCTAACTTATACCAAGTTTTCTAGTACGTACATAATAAGTGCTTATCTAACTTATACCAAGTTTTCCAGCACGTACATAATAAGGGCTTATCTAACTTATACCAAGTTTTCTAGCACGTGCATAATAAGGGCTTATTCAGGTTTTTACACATTTCCTGACAGGACCAGAATTAAGGACTGGCTTAATTTGTGACATATTTCTTAGTGATATATGGTATTGTTATTTATTTGCTTTAGGTGGACTGGAAGAAATTCTCTAATTTTGTTTCTACAATCATAAATAATTGTGCGTCTTTAGTAATGTCCTAGGGCAGACAGAGGATGTGTGTGTGTGGGGTGGGGGGGGGGGTGGAGGGGTAGGGGGTGAGGTTGGCGGGGAGTTAGCGTATGAGAAGAAGAAGGAGATGATAAACAAATGAAAGAAAGAATACGATAATGAAATTAGAAAACGATTATAGAGATGACAGTGATGAGAATAACGACAGGATGATAATAACGACATTGATGGTAATAACGACCGTAATGGTAATAACGACAGTGATGGTAATAACGACAGTAATGGTAATAACGACAGTGATGGTAATAACGACAGTGATGGTAATAACGACAGTGATGGTAATAACGACAGTAATGGTAATAACGACAGTAATGGTAATAACGACAGTAATGGTAATAACGACAGTAATGGTAATAACGACAGTGATGGTAATAACGACAGTGATGGTAATAACGACAGGAGGTGAAAGAGTTCATCATGACAATGAGGATGAGAATATTAGGAAATGCCAGAAGTAATGAAATAAATAAATAAAACTAATTCATCAGTGACTCTACGATAGTCAAATAAGATTGAAGAAAAATACATCTGAACTAAGATTGAAGAGAGATACACACACACACACACACACACACACACACACACACACACACACACACACACACACACACACACACACACACACACACACACACACACACACACACACACACACACACACACACACACACACACACACACGCGCGCGCGCGCACACACACGCACACACGCACACACACACACGCACACAATTCTTGTATGTATACATGAGCGACAACTCTTACCAACTGATCTACAATTATTAAGAATTGTCTTTCTTCAAAACGTAACTGATTATTCTCAGTCATTGCTTTCATGTATCTGAGAAGTAAAACAAATTTACTTCACTCTATTTGCCGTGAAGGCCACGATGTCTAGTGAGGACCTCAGCGTCCTTCTGCGCAAGATGCCGGCTTTGTCTTTGTTAGAAAGTGCTCACTGTCACTTGCTTTCCCAGTATTCACATTTTTGTAGACTCAAAACTTTGACTGTGTAAGGCCGATGCTGTGTTTGTGTGAACTCGATACACTGTGTGTTTCTGCGAACCCGATACCATGTGTGTTTGTGCGAACCCGATAGCCTGTGTGTTTGTGCGAACCCGATAGCCTGTGTGTTTGTGCGAACCCGATAGCCTGTGTGTTTGTGCGAACCCGATACACTGTGTGTTTGTGCGAACCCGATACCCTATGTGTTTGATTTCTAGTAAATAAATAAAGATTAAAGAGTCGTTAGTTGTGCTTTTAAAAATGTGAGTACGGATGGGTATTTGTATACACTTTTAATTAAACATGACTCTCAATAAATGGTTTCTTGCATTACATGATTTTGTCTTGTCTTTCTTACTGATATTTGACGAGATTGTGTGTGCGTGTCAATTCTTGTGTTTCTAACAGAAATTTGGCGAGATTGTGTGTTTGTGTATTTAATCTTGTGTTTCTGGCAGAAATTGGGCGAGAATGTGTGTTTCTATTCTTGTGTTTCCGGAAGATATTGAGCGAGATTATGTACGCGTCTATTCTTGTGTTTCTAACAGAAATTAATGCTAGATTGTATGTGTGTCTATAATTGTGTTTCTAATATAAATTTGGCGAGATTGTGTGCGCGTCTATTCTTGTGTTCTTGACAGAAATTGGGCGAGATTGTGTATGCGTCTATTATTGTGTTTCTAACATAAATTGGGCGAGATTGTGTACGCGTCTATTCCTGTGTTTCTGACAGAAATTGGGCGAGAATGTGTACGCAACAATTCCTGTGTTTATAACAGAAATTGGGTGAGAATGTGTACGCGACGATTCCTGTGTTTATAACAGAAATTGGGTGAGAATGTGTACGCGACGATTCCTGTGTTTATAACAGAAATTGGGTGAGAATGTGTACGCGACGATTCCTGTGTTTATAACAGAAATTGGGTGAGAATGTGTACGCGACGATTCCTGTGTTTATAACAGAAATTGGGTGAGAATGTGTACGCGACGATTCCTGTGTTTATAACAGAAATTGGGTGAGAATGTGTACGCGACGATTCCTGTGTTTATAACAGAAATTGGGTGAGAATGTGTACGCGACGATTCCTGTGTTTATAACAGAAATTGGGTGAGAATATGTGGGTATTCTTGTGTGTCTGACATAGAGTGGGTTAGAATATGTGGGTATTCTTGTGTGTCTGACATAGAGTGGGTTAGAATATGTGGGTATTCTTGTGTGTCTGACATAGAGTGGGTTAGAATATGTGGGTATTCTTGTGTGTCTGACATAGAGTGGGTTAGAATATGTGGGTATTCTTGTGTGTCTGACATAGAGTGGGTTAGAATATGTGGGTATTCTTGTGTGTCTGACATAGAGTGGGTTAGAATATGTGGGTATTCTTGTGTGTCTGACATAGAGTGGGTGAGAATATGCGGGTATTCTTGTGTGTCTGACATAGAGTGGGTTAGAATATGTGGGTATTCTTGTGTGTCTGACATAGAGTGGGTTAGAATATGTGGGTATTCTTGTGTGTCTGACATAGAGTGGGTTAGAATATGTGGGTATTCTTGTGTGTCTGACATAGAGTGGGTTAGAATATGTGGGTATTCTTGTGTGTCTGACATAGAGTGGGTGAGAATATGTGGGTATTCTTGTGTGTCTGACATAGAGTGGGTTAGAATATGTGGGTATTCTTGTGTGTCTGACATAGAGTGGGTTAGAATATGTGGGTATTCTTGTGTGTCTGACATAGAGTGGGTTACAATATGTGGGTATTCTTGTGTGTCTGACATAGAGTGGGTGAGAATATGTGGGTATTCTTGTGTGTCTGACATAGAGTGGGTTAGAATATGTGGGTATTCTTGTGTGTCTGACATAGAGTGGGTTAGAATATGTGGGTATTCTTGTGTGTCTGACATAGAGTGGGTGAGAATATGTGGGTATTCTTGTGTGTCTGACATAGAGTGGGTTAGAATATGTGGGTATTCTTGTGTGTCTGACATAGAGTGGGTTAGAATATGTGGGTATTCTTGTGTGTCTGACATAGAGTGGGTTAGAATATGTGGGTATTCTTGTGTGTCTGACATAGAGTGGGTGAGAATATGTGGGTATTCTTGTGTGTCTGACATAAAGTGGGTGAGAATATGTGGGTATTCTTGTGTGTCTGACATAAAGTGGGTGAGAATATGTGGGTATTCTTGTGTGTCTGACATAGAGTGGGTTAGAATATGTGGGTATTCTTGTGTGTCTGACATAGAGTGGGTTAGAATATGTGGGTATTCTTGTGTGTCTGACATAGAGTGGGTTAGAATATGTGGGTATTCTTGTGTGTCTGACATAGAGTGGGTTAGAATATGTGGGTATTCTTGTGTGTCTGACATAAAGTGGGTGAGAATATGTGGGTATTCTTGTGTGTCTGACATAAAGTGGGTGAGAATATGTGGGTATTCTTGTGTGTCTGACATAGAGTGGGTTAGAATATGTGGGTATTCTTGTGTGTCTGACATAGAGTGGGTGAGAATATGTGGGTATTCTTGTGTGTCTGACATAGAGTGGGTTAGAATATGTGGGTATTCTTGTGTGTCTGACACAAAGTGGTTGAGAATATGTGGGTATTCTTGTGTGTCTGACATAAAGTGGGTGAGAATATGTGGGTATTCTTGTGTGTCTGACATAGAGTGGGTTAGAATATGTGGGTATTCTTGTGTGTCTGACATAAAGTGGGTGAGAATATGTGGGTATTCTTGTGTGTCTGACATAGAGTGGGTGAGAATATGTGGGTATTCTTGTGTGTCTGACATAGAGTGGGTTAGAATATGTGGGTATTCTTGTGTGTCTGACATAGAGTGGGTGAGAATATGTGGGTATTCTTGTGTGTCTGACATAGAGTGGGTTAGAATATGTGGGTATTCTTGTGTGTCTGACATAAAGTGGGTGAGAATATGTGGGTAGTCTTGTGTGTCTGACATAAAGTGGGTGAGAATATGTGGGTATTCTTGTGTGTCTGACATAAAGTGGGTGAGAATATGTGGGTATTCTTGTGTGTCTGACATAAAGTGGGGGAGAATATTTGGGTATTCTTGTGTGTCTGACATAAAGTGGGTGAGAATATGTGGGTATTCTTGTGTGTCTGACATAAAGTGGGTGAGAATATGTGGGTAGTCTTGTGTGTCTGACATAAAGTGGGTGAGAATATGTGGGTATTCTTGTGTGTCTGACATAAAGTGGGTGAGAATATGTGGGTATTCTTGTGTGTCTGACATAAAGTGGGGGAGAATATTTGGGTATTCTTGTGTGTCTGACATAAAGTGGGTGAGAATATGTGGGTATTCTTGTGTGTCTGACATAAAGTGGGTGAGAATATGTGGGTAGTCTTGTGTGTCTGACATAAAGTGGGTGAGAATATGTGGGTATTCTTGTGTGTCTGACATAAAGTGGGTGAGAATATGTGGGTATTCTTGTGTGTCTGACATAAAGTGGGGGAGAATATGTGGGTATTCTTGTGTGTCTGACATAAAGTGGGGGAGAATATTTGGGTATTCTTGTGTGTCTGACATAAAGTGGGTGAGAATATGTGGGGACATAGAGTGGGTGAGAATATGTGGGTATTCTTGTGTGTCTGACATAAAGTGGGTGAGAATATGTGGGTATTCTTGTGTGTCTGACATAAAGTGGGGGAGAATATGTGGGTATTCTTGTGTGTCTGACATAAAGTGGGTGAGAATATGTGGGTATTCTTGTGTGTCTGACATAAAGTGGGTGAGAATATGTGGGTATTCTTGTGTGTCTGACATAAAGTGGGGGAGAATATGTGGGTATTCTTGTGTGTCTGACATAAAGTGGGTGAGAATATGTGGGTATTCTTGTGTGTCTGACATAAAGTGGGTGAGAATATGTGGGTATTCTTGTGTGTCTGACATAAAGTGGGTGAGAATATGTGGGTATTCTTGTGTGTCTGACATAAAGTGGGTGAGAATATGTGGGTATTCTT
>JAMPIV010006184.1:247500-340000 GCA_024509875.1 Oreohelix idahoensis | reverse complement strand
GAGCCCCAAGCAGTAAATGATTCAGTAATTATTAATTAAATAGCTGTACATGTTCATGTATTATACACAATATGAGTCACACGGGTGCAGACATACAATTCACTCAATAGGAATTAATCCAACGATAGCTTTAAATTTACAAATCAACAGGTTTAATAATCATTTATGAGTTTAGCAAGATTTAAAATAAATGAGGTCACTTATTTAAGGAGAAGATAATATTGATCATCATCGGATGGTTTAAACTGAGGTGGACTTATTGAACAGATCTGAAATGTCCAGTGTTTGCGTTGTTATAGTACTTAGCTGCTGGTGTGGGGTAGGTTGGTGTCACAGTGCTTCGGACTGCCCTTTTTTTCAATGGTCAAGTCTGGTGGCTGTAACGCGTCTCATGCAACACGTATGAGGTAATCACACAGGTTTTCATTCATCTTCAAGACCAGTTTGTTTTTGGTGTCTAGCGTCGACTGCTGGCAAAATGAACCACACAATAAGAGGAATTCAAATGCCTTTTTTTTTAGTATTGGGTCCCTGAAATGAGCATCAGGCACCCTCCACTTCCATGCACCACTTCCATCAACCTCATAATTTTTTACCCTCACTGAATGTTACGTTTAACCTCAGTGAGTTGGATTATGGTGATTTTGGATAGCGAAAGACCAATATTGCAGTATATATGTGTATATATATATATATATATATATATATATATATATATATATATATATATATATATATATATATATATATATATATATATATATATATATATATATATATATATATTATATATATATATATATATATATATATATATATATATATATATATATATATATATATATATATATATATATATATATATATATATATACTGCATGAAATTTAGTAAAGTGCTTGTACAATAACTATGTGCCTTATGCTATCATCATCCACTCCTTGAACTCTATAGAGTCCGGGGTTACCAGTGCCGTTGGGTCCTTATGATGGAACGCGCTCGAAGCAATCATCATCTCTTGCAGTGATGGTTCATGTGTCAAGTTATTTACAGTCATGAGCTTGCCAGCCTCATATGCCATTGTACATTCACAAGCAAATTATCAAGTTATCACTAATGTACAAAGCTGACACAGAACCAATAATGTACAAAACTGACACACAGTTACTAATGTACAAAGATGAAATAATCACTAATGAACAAAGCTGACACATAATCACTAATGTATAAAGTTGACACTCAATCACTAATGTACACAGCTGACATAGGACCACTAATGTACAAAGCTGACGCACAATCACAAATGTACACATCTGACACAGAACCACTAATGCACAAACCTGACGCACAATCACTAATGTACAAAGCTGACATAATCACTAATGTACAAAGCTGACACATAATCAGTAATGTACAAAGCTGACACACAATCACTAATGTATAAAGTTGACATAATCACTAATGTACAAAGCTGACACATAATCAGTAATGTACAAAGCTGACACACAATCACTAATGTACAAAGCTGACATAATCACTAATGTACAAAGCTGACACATAATCACAAATGAACAAAGCTGACACATAATCACTAATGTATAAAGTTGACACTCAATCACTAATGTACACAGCTGACATTGAACCACTAATGTACAAAGCTGACACACAATCACAAATGTACACATCTGACTGTAGTGGATTTGATGGTATTGTATGATTGTGATATTACTTAGTGTGATGCATGAGGTCAGCTGTGAAGGCTCCTGAGATAAATGTAGCTGTGAATTTTCAGAAGGCCCTTCTTGCTACCACTACGACCTCACACCTATCTTTTTTTATCTAATGAATGTGGCTACGTTAAAATTCTAGGGTAATGATATGTAATGTGTTGTGGTAGTTTACATACACACACACAGATATTTAATAAGTCTAATAATATTAATAAAATGTTATGACACACTGAACTAACTCAAGCTGTGTAAAATTTTGATAATAAATTTTCTTTAAGTTTATTTGTTCTGAACCAAGGTTTTATTTTGGTCAGAACATATGAAAGGTTTTGCAATTATTAATGAAATGCATGAATATATGGCATAATAAATGAAAGGAGTGTACATATGTATTTTACAAGACTAGTTAATATTACTACTGTTTATGGTTGTAATTTTTCTGGGAGAACGTTTAATGGATGTGCTGTTGGGGTGGCCTCATCACTCCCTGTCTATGGCGACTACACATTGTCCATTTATTGATGGTATTATAATTGGTGTGTTAGAAATTAAGTTGGTGAGTATTCAGCAGTCCAGACGCTCACGTATCTTGAATGAGTAATCTGGTGCTGGAATCAGGTGGCCCCCACCTCTCCGTGCTTGGGGGCAATATCAGGCTGCTCTGCCAAAATATAAACTGCACGGGTCCACTCTTGTAATATTCAATACCTCATTTGACACCACATTGGTGCCAAATAAAAACTCACAGTTCTGCAATAAAGTATTGGTCATGTGTCAGAATTCCATCCTCTAAATCATTTCTGGACACAACACTACACACAACAACACCACATAGACGGGTCAGATCTCTTTGACCATACAACACATCTTACCAAGTTGGTTTCACATAGGATAAGTTCTCCCAGACTACATATTCTGAAATATGTTCATTAGCTTCCTGCCATAGAATAGGATAGGTGATATGTTCCACTGATCTCAACACTTGATCTGTCCTTCATAATCCTTGCTGGAGTTTATGTATTTTATTTGTCTCTAGACCCTGAACTGGGGCGGGGGGTCTAGAGCGAATCCTTACTTGTTGTAAGGGATAGATTTTGATATGGCAGTATCAAATCACTCGAAACATTAAACAAATATTAAAATATACAAAGAAATACTTTCAGTCTTACCAGAATTATGAATATAGAACACAGTTATCTGCTAGCAAAACTCAGCTGAGCTGCTGGCTTTAGTATGGCGTCCCTCTAAATATTTCAATTAGCTTCTGGGAATATCACCACTAAATAATTCACTGTGTCTACTAGGACAACTTATGACGAATGGCAAAAATGTGCGTCTGAGCGCCGATAATATATTCATCTATGGCCAATCACCGCCTTTTTTCCTTTTCAAATTCAAACCTCCTACCAAAAAGTCATTTCAGTCATACCTCAGTCAAGTATGCATTATTGTCTGTTGGTCCGTCTGTCTCTACTTGCGTTTCACAAAAAAAAAACACTTGTTTTTTTGAACCAACTCTGCCTTCCCCTACACAATTTTGCCTTTAAAGTTTTTTTTAGCCACAATTCACCATCCCATCCCCTCTCTTTCATTCCAACTAGATTTTAGCACTTGAGTCTCAAGGCTACAGTTTTTGAAAATTAGGGACATTTTTTGTTTCAATGCAGACGCTCGCTGATATGAACAACACAGTCTTTTGTCAATATCTTTCTTATTATCTATCCGTCTGTATAAATGAAAGCATATTATTTCCCTGCTCAAGATGGGCCATCCGGCCAGCTAGGTTTTATATTCCTAACATTATTATTAAGAAAAAGTTACTTTTCAAGGTTAGTTGGTTTTTCGAAATATTTTCTAGCATCTTCTGTACTGCGTTTGCCGCTGAATTCAAATAAACGGACTAAGTTATCGCAAAAGCGTCCAAGAAATGACTGTTGCGTATAATAGCTAAGGTCCCTTTTGTCGATTTCTTTACCTTGTGTCAACTTGGTGACGTGACTTTTCCTCCTTTCCCCACCAATTGCGTCTTTTAGCCTTGCTAGTTTCAAGCACGCGTTCAGTCAGATTTTTCCTTTTGATCTTCGTTCTCATCCCGTTCCAAGGGTAACGTTTTGCCTTCACGTCCAACAATTTAATTTCCATGGCGGGTGATGACCCGCGGCGTGGGCGATCATGTATTCTAGTAGCTTACGCATTAGTTTTTATCCCTACGTTGTATCATTGGAGATATTTTAACGTTGTATCATGGTTAATTTTATGACACTGACACAGAACCACTAATGCACAAACCTGACGCACAATCACTAATGTACAAAGCTGACATAATCACTAATGTACAAAGCTGACACATAATCAGTAATGTACAAAGCTGACACACAATCACTAGTGTATAAAGCTGGCACTCAATCACTAATATACACAGCTGACACAAAACCACTAATGGACAAAACTGACACAGAATCACTAATGTACAAAGCTGACACAATCACTAATGTACAATAATGACACAGAATCACTAATGTAAAAAGCTGACACAAAATCACTAATGTACAAATCTGACACAGAATAACTAATGTACAAAGCTGACAAACAATCACTAACTTACAAAGCTGACACTCAATAACTAATGTACAAAGCTGAAACTCGATCACTAATGCACAAATCTGACACAGAACCACTAATGTACAACGGTGATACTCAATCACTAACGTACAAAGCTGACACTAAATTACTAATGTATAAAGCTGACGCTCAATCACTGACGTACAAAGCTGACACTAAATTACTAATGTATAAAGCTGACACTCAATCACTAACGTACAAAGCTGACACTAATTTACTAATGTATAAAGCTGACGCTCAATCACTAATGTACAAAGCTGACACACAATCACGAATGTACAAACCTGGCACAGTACAACTAATGTACAAAGCCGACACAGAATCACTAATGTACAATGCTAACACACAATCACTAATGTACAAAGCTGACACTCAGTCACTAATGTACAAAGCTGATACACAATCGCTAAAATACAAAACTGACACACAATCACTAATGTACAAAGCGGACACACAATCACTAATGTACAAAGCTGACACAGAATCACTAATGTACAAAGCTGACACACAATCACTAATGTTCAAAGCTAACACTCAATCACTAACGAACCAAACCTGTCACTCAATTACTAATGTACAAAGCTGACACTCAATCATTAATGTACAAAGCTGAATTCTTCTTTTTTCTTTGATCCTTAACCGCCGACCGTCAAAGCAGTCAGTGGCTATCACGCCTAGTGGCGTCTTGTAGGGCAACAACAAACCACTAATGTACAAACTGACACAGAACCACTAATATACAAAGCTGACACAGAACCACTAGTTTACAAAGCTGACACAGAACTACTAATGTAACGAGGGGAAGTCAGTAAGTAGGTCACAAACTGATATGGGATAGCTGAAAATTGTAGTTGGTAGTTTCTAAAGGTGTCATTAGGTGGCAGCAACATCCAGCTTGATGATTACCAGCCAGGAGATAACCAGATGTATGAGATCAGTTCACTCTCCTTAGTTTGACTTCAGCAAGACAGACACGTCTGCCGAAGTATAAATAATGTCCTCAAGAATATCCTCTAGATAATAAAGGTTTTCTAAACCTAGTTCATTTAACAAAGTAGCAAGTAATGGTCCTTGGTACCTGCATCAACCGATGCAGTACAATGCAGCGACATGTGAGCTAGGAAAACATCTCGTGACAACGACTTTCGCAGACAGGCTATGAATCGAAATCGCTCACGACCCAAAATCAATAGAGTTAATGAAAGAGTCAATTTACCTTGCTTTCATGAAATACACAGAAATATCACGCCTCCCGACATGTGGGAAACACTAGAGGTATTATCTCGAATAAACGAAATATCCATTAAGAGGACTACACATCCCTGACAGAACAAAAATAGCGGAGATCCCCTCTTCAACGAGGCATCTCTTTCGCCATTCCAAATCGCTCACTCCCACTAGTGGTGGGCGGAAACCGATCGACCAAACAACAAGACAAGTCATGCGCAGTCCAGCGCAAAAATGACCACAGCTCAAAAGTTAACTGCATTCGATACTAACGCGAGAAGACAAATGCTTACCGAGAAAAGTGACTATAGATTTCAAGCAGTTGTTGCCCTTGCGTTATAAAACAGATATTGAAATAAAACGATGTTGCGAGAATTTATCACGCAACATATCACCACCTCCTCCCGATAAAAAAAAAAATGTGGAACATATTTTTTTTTTTCAATATCAAAGAGCAAGCGATAAGCGGCTCAAAACGCACGAATTATGCGCTGATAATTAATTAAATTGCCAAACAATAGGCTAATTATAGAGTGTCTGGTGAGGATATACCTCAACAGAAAAAATAAATATGTCTCAAAAAATATTCACATCGGGAGGTGTCACCAACACACATCACGTTAGCATGTAAACACAATATACGTATGCAAGTTACTATAATCATCATTAAACAGCATACTCTAATATTGTCTTTAAAAATGGATGTACAAATCTGATAGGAAAATTTAAATAGTACATTCTTTGACATGTAATGACATAAGTACATAGTAAAGTTAAACTACATGACGATCCAGGACATATGCTCTGGTATTCCGAGGGTAAGTACACAATCTAGAACTCGTAAGGTAAGTCCTCAGCTCAACAATGACATTCTGAGAAAGTACAAGCAATATAATGCTAATTAATAACTAATATGCTTCATAAGGTACAATACATTATTAATAATTGTGGCTGTTTAGTAAACTAACGGCCCTTATATAAACTACTCAGTCCTCCTCTATCATCTTAAAAAACGAACAGAAGAAGATGACAACAAAGCACGATAGTGTGTACATATAAAGTAAGTACAGATGTGCTAATCTATTGTAGAAATATAGGTGTGTTATGACTCTGTAATATATGGAAATATAGGACAGAAGTATTAGTTGGAGTCATGTGGGCATCTAGACAAAATGTCAGCCATCACATTATCCGCACCACGGATAGCTCGTACCGTGAAGTGAAAAGGTTGAAGAGCTATAGCATATCGAGTGGATCTCGAACTCTTCAAATTCTTAGTCTGAATAGCTGTAAGAGCTTTCTGATCAGTCTCTAGAATGAAATGTGCGCCCAGGAGGAATCTTTGTAGCTTTAGAATTGACCAAACCATCGCTAACAACTCACGGTCTAAAACCGAGTAGTTCCTCTCTGCCGCATTTAGTTTTTCTAGAAATGTACATAACAGGATGCAGAGTATTTGCATATTCTTGCATCAGTGCTGCTCCAATCCCAGTGGATGAAGCATCACTCCGAAGAACAAAAGTCCTATCAAGAGTAGGTAATCTTAAGATGGGAGGAGAAGAAAATATATTCTTGATTTGGTCTAGTGAAGATTGGCATTCTTCAGACCAACGGACCAGATTAGGCGAACCTTTCTTCAACAATGTTGAGAGAGGTGCCATGATCGAAGATAAATTTGGAATAAATCTCCCATAAAATTGAATTAAAACCTAAGAGACTCCTAACTTGTTTCTCTCGTTTTAGGAACAGAGATGTTCAGTATTTTGGAAGTATTGTGGTCTTCTGTCTTCAAGAGACCATGACCAACACGATGACCCAGGAAAGAGATTTCACCAAAACCAACAAAAGCTTTAGAAGGTTTTGCTGTCAAATTATTCTCACGTAGAGTGGACAGTAAGTCATATAACCCTAAATAGTGATCTTCCCAGGTATCACTGAAGAGACAGATGTCATCTAAGTATGCGATGACATCCGAACGATGTGACAGAATTCGACGCATCATGCGAACGAAAGTGGCAGGGGCGTTCATGAGACCAAAAGGCATAACATTCCATTGAAATAGACCCCTAGGTGTAGAAAAAGCAGTAAGAGGTTTGGCATGCTCTGCTAAAGGCACTTGCCAATAACCTTTAGACAAGTCAAGTTTAGTGAAGAATCTAGAATTAGAAAGTCTAATCAGTAGATCTTCTAACAAAGGCATCGGTTCAGCGTCGAACTTTGTGACCTGATTCAATTTGCGATAATCAACGCAAATTCGTATGTTCTTATCCTTCTTCCGGACAATAACCATGGAAGAAGAATATGGTGAAGTCGATGGTTCAATTATATTTAATTGAATCATTTCATCCAATTCCTTTTCCACTTGCGACTGAAAGTGTATAGGAATAGGATACGGCCTAACCCTAATTGGATTATTGTCGGTAAGAATTATGTCATGTTCTATGACATCTGTGTGTCCAGGAATGTCAGTGAGAACATCCTGAAATGTTTGTAACATCGACGAGACTTGTCGATGTTCGTCACCAGAAAGATTAGGAGAAACAGAAACGTTTTTCCAAGATTCCGTGGAATGTAATGGAACCACTGGAAGGGGAAGGTTGACATCAGAGAAGGTAGCTTCCTCATCCTGAATGACAGACAGGGATGAATAATGACCGTGAGGTGCAGGAGCATCATCCGTTGCCTGGAAAATAGGCAGCAAATAGTCCGGACGTTCGTGAAATTCCGAAAGCATGTTTATGTGGAAAGTTTTATGCTTTCCATCAATATCGACCACATAGTCAACATCGGAAATCCGAGAGACTATTGCATACGGACCTTTCCATGCAATAAGAAGTCTATTTTCCCTACTGGGGAGTAGGACGAATGCTTTGTCACCTGGACAAAGTTGTCGTAGACATCTATTCTTGTTAGCAAACTGCCTTGCCTTCTCTTTAGCAATTTCTGATGAAGCAGTTGCTAGCTTACATGCCTCAATGATCTTTTGTCTAAGAGCAATGACATACTCATATGAGGATTGAGTTTCATCGCTAATATCATCGGCAGTGATGAGATCGTGTAATAAAGACATAGGGCCGCGTGGACGCGCGCCAAAGACAAGTTCGAAGGGAGAAAATCCTGTGTGTTCATTAGGGACTTCTCTATAGGCAAAGAGAGCCGCGGGTAAAACCCTGTCCCAATCTTGAGGATGATCTTCAGTTATCTTACCAAGCAAAGTCTTGAGCGTTCTATTCAGACGCTCAACTAACCCATTAGACATAGGATGGTAGATACTACTGAGAGATCGTTCAATATGTAAGGTAGACATTACCTGTGACATAGTGTCAGATATGAGTTGAGTGCCATGGTCTGACAATATTTTCTCTGGGGAACCCCAAGCGAGAAAATATCAACCAAAGAGCATCTGCGATATCTGTAGTAGATATGCTCTTAAGAGGAATAGCCTCTGGCCAACGTGTGCACATATCGACACATGTAAGGATAAACTGATGTCCTCTGGCAGACTTGACCTTAAAAGGGCCAATAATATCTATGGCCATTTTCTGAAACGGCCGAATAGGAATGTCAGCAGCCTGGATAGGCGCAGCATGTCGTGGTCCTCTAGATTTGACCTCCTGACATACCTTGCATGATCGGCAGTAAATACGAATGTCCTTATTGACAAAAGGCCAAAAGAAAGCCGCAAGGACTCTCGACTTCGTACGGGCAAAACCCATATGTCCAGCACATTGCGAGTCATGAGCATGTTGTAATATTTGGACTCTCATGCTCTTGGGAACAAGAATTTGCGAATGTGCCGACGTAGTCGAATCTTGTACCATACGTACAAGTACGCCGTTTCTCATTGCAATCCAAGATTTTCTATTTGTATCCTGATTCGGATCACCTTTCTTCGCAAGAACGAAGAATTTTTTTAAAGAAGGATCTTCTTCTTGCAATTTTATGAAAGAGTCACGAGTGATTACTAAGTGACTATCTTGGCTATCAACTTCATTATCACTATTGAGTGAAGTTTCGGGTGTTTGTAGAGCTTGTGCTCTTGTAACTACTGCATTTGTAGCTTGCATGTTATTATCTTCCCAAGCAGCAATCTGCTGTGGGGTACACTCCCTAACTCCGTGAATACGACCAATAATAAGGTCCGCAATAGGATTAGGTAAGAGACAAGCATGCACATCTCCAGTAAAGAAAGGAGTGGCAATGCGAATTACAGCAGTAGGATATTTTTCTAGAGTGCCGCCAAATGTGACACATTTAATAACCCTTCCTGTAGCACAAGATGGATCTACAAGCGATTGTCTAACACCAATAGTGGTGCATCCGGAATCGAAAAGTAGTGAGACCGGAGTATCATTAACAAGACCCTTATGTAGAATTAAAGAACCCCTCCCGTCATGCGCAACAGCAGCAGGAAGAGCGGGAAGTGGGTGACCACAACTCAAAATAGTTATGGTACCCGGTTCGAATAAAGTACTGCATTGGGGGCATTTGTTTGCTCTCTCAAAGTCAAAAGCAGAACTAGTGACAGCGTCAAAGTTTTTACTATCAACAACATGATTACAGGCTCCCTCAGTTTCCTGTTGTACAGCATTAGCCTGCTGATATCTCTTTTTTTTGTGTTGAGATCTACCCCGACTATTATTACCTCTGAAGTTATCAGAGTTATTATTATCTCTGCAGTTATTATTGTCTCTATTGTAATTGTTATACTGGTTCGAATTCCAGTTTCCACGATTACTATCATGTTCACATTGATGCGAACATCTATTTGTTTGGTTCTGAGGTCTTCGGCAGGAATAACCTCTATTACCATATCCTCTTTTGAAATGCTTATAATTATTAGGGTGATAGTAACGACCACTATCAGGTTGTCTCCAATTCTTCGAAGTAGAATCACCATGAAATTGGTTTCCATGATTTTGACAGAAATTACCGCTGCCCTTTCTATCAAAATTTTGTTGGGATCTACGAGCAAAGTTTTGACCATACGGAGCTGCCGAAGCAACTGGTAAACCTTCTTTCACCTTAGAGTTACCCATGGTTATGTGTGGGTGCGCAGTTACGTATTGGCAACAGAAATCTTCCATTTCTTTTATTGTTTTAGGTTTACGTTCATGAAGGAAAGCAAGGAAAGACTCATTGACAGACGACATGACTTTGTCTCTAAGTATTAAGTCCATAAGTCCTTCATAAGTTTTTTCCGTCTTAGATAGTTCAACCCATCGTGAGAAAGTAATGCGTATTCTTGCAATAAACTCGGAGAATTCAACTCCATTTTCAGGTAACATGTTTTTTTAAATTGTAGACGATAGCCGTCTTCGTTAAGCTGATATTTCTTTAACAAAGCGGCCCTGACAACCTCATAATTGCTCTTGTCAGGTTCATCCACCATATTTAATATACTTAGAGCTTTACCTGTCAGTATCCCTGATAACTGATAAACATATTTTGCTTTGTCTATGTTATGAGCTGTACATGCTTGTTCAAATCTGTCCAGATAGAACATTATGTCATCACTGGAAGGACTAAATGTTGGTAACTTAATCTTAAAAGTATCATTATTAGCCTTCCCAGAAGATGAACCCTTGTTTGAATCATTACCATTACTCATGCTCGTCAATTTCAATTTCTCCAACTCTAAAGCTAAGAGTTTTTCTTCATGTTCCATTTGGAATCTCTTTTCATCCACCTGCATCTGCAGTTTCTTTTGTTCAGCTTCCATATGCAGTTTCTTTTGTTCAGCTTCCATTGCTTTATCATATCGAGCAGTTGCAAATTCTTCTAACTTATCACCAGTCTTCCCAAGCAATTTACCCTGCTCAATAAAGTGCTCAAATGTAGACATGTTGTCTAACATATGAGTCCAAAACCTGAAATAATTAACTAATTTATTTCAAACCTAAGTGTAACAAGTCTTAATTAAGCACTTGTATATTCACATCACATTATATTATCCCAGTCTCTGTGGGAAACAAGTCTCCAATCAAAGAACTTGTATATAAAATATCAGCACTCAAATCTTGATCATAAGTGCACTTCTCATTCAATAGTGCACGACACTATTCATCATTCATTTATCATCAGTATAGTAGTAACAGTGCATTAGCATAGCCCATTAACTAATTACTATAACTGTAAACAATGACTATGTAAACACATGCAGAATGTAAACATTGAAAATGTAAACAATACAAACAATGTAAACAATAACAATGTAAACAATAACAAAGATCATCAACAATACAAAAACTTTCGCAGAAATCAACTAAAAATAAAGCAGAAATTAATGAAATATCACAAAAAATGTGACGATATCTGCGATAGAATTAAACAAAATACATGACACCACAGTGTATAAACAAAAATGTTGTATGAAACTAAATTATAGACAAGAGTAGGCTAACAAATACAAACAAATCACAACAAAACTAAAGAATGCGAAATAATAACGAAAACAATATTAAAACATGTCATCACAACTAACATAAATAGCAACAGAAGTCGCTTAGCAAATTCCAGTATCGGAAATTTGCAAACCCTACAGAAAACGCTCACAATAGACGACCTCTATGACGTGGCATAATCTAACGGAGACACCACCCAACCGAGAACCCGCTGAAATATAAACATATAAATATACAAATAACATATAGACATATAATATATAGAATGAGATGATACACAGAAGACTCAGCAGAAGTATAAGGGCACAGTTTACATACAAACAGGCCACTTAACTTAAAGGCTTCCAATCGTAGAACAGCAGAAAAACGGATGTCAATCAACGTCCTAAAGAGCGAAGCTCCAACGATGATGGCACATCTGAACTGCTTCCACTGCTAACACGATGGTACAAGAGCTTCTGAAATACTGTGTGTTGAGTTGTTTCGGCACTTGACCTTCTAATCCAAAAGTAAGTTGATGGAAATCGGTACTTGGCCTTCTTCAGAAAACAACCCGTTTCAACCGGCACTTGACCTTCTCAAAAAACGACAGCACTGGAACCTTGACAGCAGCAACTTGCTTGACTTGCGTAAAAGATAACAGCAGTCCGAGTTATCCGGCAACATGTAACAACGCCGGGCACTGTCAAATTCTTGTTTCCGTCAAAAAGTTGAAATTTTGACTTTTACCGGGCAACGCCGAGTACTTTGAAAATTTTGAAGATGTTGACTGTATTGAAGAATGTTAATTTCTTGAAGGATGCTGATGAATTCTTGTTGAAAATGAAGTGGGTAAGGGACCCCGTGTTTGCTAGTACCAGAATCAAACCAGCTTATGGCCACCAAATGATGCGTGATGCCATATGATGATGGATGGCATCCGCATGTCTGGTTTTGTGTAGTGTGTAGATGTGTTCAGTCAAAACAATGTTCATGCAACAATAACAGGGCAATCCACATAGGACGTCAGTAAACTCACGACGTATAAAGTCAATGAGTCTTGAAACAGCCGTTGACGTTTTTCTTCATTATTTATTGTGGACGCCACAGTGACAAAATGGTTACGCAAATGTGTAGGCACATCAAACAGTCATTATCACAGCAACATTCAATACAGCAATAGACGGTAGACAGCATTACAATGATGAGTCAGATGCATGTTATATTTCATAGTGCTGTAAATGTAGTCAGGTGAACAACTCCATCCTTTTCTATAACAGCCAGGAGATAACCAGATGTATGAGATCAGTTCACTCTCCTTAGTTTGACTTCAGCAAGACAGACACGTCTGCCGAAGTATAAATAATGTCCTCAAGAATATCCTCTAGATAATAAAGGTTTTCTAAACCTAGTTCATTTAACAAAGTAGCAAGTAATGGTCCTTGGTACCTGCATCAACCGATGCAGTACAATGCAGCGACATGTGAGCTAGGAAAACATCTCGTGACAACGACTTTCGCAGACAGGCTATGAATCGAAATCGCTCACGACCCAAAATCAATAGAGTTAATGAAAGAGTCAATTTACCTTGCTTTCATGAAATACACAGAAATATCACGCCTCCCGACATGTGGGAAACACTAGAGGTATTATCTCGAATAAACGAAATATCCATTAAGAGGACTACACATCCCTGACAGAACAAAAATAGCGGAGATCCCCTCTTCAACGAGGCATCTCTTTCGCCATTCCAAATCGCTCACTCCCACTAGTGGTGGGCGGAAACCGATCGACCAAACAACAAGACAAGTCATGCGCAGTCCAGCGCAAAAATGACCACAGCTCAAAAGTTAACTGCATTCGATACTAACGCGAGAAGACAAATGCTTACCGAGAAAAGTGACTATAGATTTCAAGCAGTTGTTGCCCTTGCGTTATAAAACAGATATTGAAATAAAACGATGTTGCGAGAATTTATCACGCAACAGGGGCAAAAGGACTTCCTGCAAAGGATATTCATAAGGAAATATTTCCCGTTTACGGTGAAAAGTGTTTGTCGCGTAAAGCTGTACATAACTGGGTCGATACATTTTCTCAAGGACGCTGAAAATTGCTATGAAGACCGACCTGGTCGTCCTCTTCAGATTGCGACAGAAGCATCTGTGCGGCGGGTGGGGGAGATGATTCGAGCTGACAGGCGAGTAACGATAGACAGAGTAGCAACTGCAATAGGGTGTTCTCATGGTTTAGCCGACAGCATAATGTATAATCGTTTGAATTTCCGGAAAGTGTACTCACGGTGGGTGCCCAGATAACTGACTGAGGAACACAAAATGAACCGAATAGGTTGTCCTTGCAACATATCTCTCGGTACGCAGATGAAGGAGAAGACATACTTAACAGTAGAGGTGCGAATGTGGCTGAGACAGCAGACCAAAGACTTCTATGCTGCAGGTTTTGAGGCACTGATAAAGCGATGGGATAAGTGTATCAATGTTGGTGGAGATTATGTCGAGAAATAAGGGGAAATGTAAGTGCAATAATAAATGGTTTTCAAGTTCGTATCTCATTTAGTTTTTTTTTAAAATAGCCAATTATGACCTATTTACTGACTTGCCCTCGCACAAAGCTGATACACAATAACTAATATATAAAGCTGACACACAATAACTAATGAAGAAATGGCCGAGCAACGAGTGAAGAACATACTTTGGCATCGGATAGGATGCATGCTATGGAAACCGGATGAGAGCAATACAAACCCAGCGATAAATCTGGAACCCGTAGAGCGAAAGACGTAAAGCAAGACGTACAAACATATGGAGCAGGGACCGGAAGACAGATTTTTGAAAGGACAAAGAAGACATGGACACAAACCTCAAACGTGTAGCACAGGACATGACAGCTTGACATGAACTGATAAAATCCTATAGTACATAGACCTGGAGAGTGTGATGGAGAGTCTTATAGTACATAGTCCTGGAGAGTGTGATGGAGAGTCTTATAGTACATAGAGCTGGAGCAGTGTGATGGAGAGTCTTATAGTACATAGACCTGGAGAGTGTGATGGAGAGTCTTATAGTTCATAGACCTGGAGAGTGTGATGGAGAGTCTTATAGTACATAGACCTGGAGAGTGTGATGGAGAGTCTTATAGTACATAGACCTGGAGCAGTGTGATCGAGAGTCTTATAGTACATAGACCTGGAGAGTGTGATGGAGAGTCTTATAGTACATAGACCTGGAGAGTGTGATGGAGGGTCTTATAGTACATAGACCTGGAGAATGTGATGGAGAGTCTTATAGTACATAGACCTGGAGTGTGATGGAGAGTCTTATAGTACATAGACCTGGAGTGTGATGGAGAGTCTTATAATACATAGACCTGGAGAGTGATGGAGAGTCTTATAGTACATAGACCTGGAGTGTGATGGAGAGTCTTATAGTACATAGACCTGGAGAGTGTGGTGGAGAGTCTTATAGTACAAATACCTGGAGAACGTGATGGAGAGTCTTATAGTACATAGACCTGGAGAGTGTGGTGGAGAGTCTTATAGTACATAGACCTGGAGTGTGATGGAGAGTCTTATAGCACATAGACCTGGAGTGTGATGGAGAGTCTTATAGTACATAGACCTGGAGAGTGTGGTGGAGAGTCTTATAGTACATAGACCTGGAGAGTGTGATGGAGAGTCTTATAGTACAAATACCTGGAGAACGTGGTGGAGAGTCTTATAGTACATAGACCTGGAGAGTGTGGTGGAGAGTCTTATAGTACATAGACCTGGAGTGTGATGGAGAGTCTTATAGTACATAGACCTGGAGAGTGTGGTGGAGAGTCTTATAGTACATAGACCTGGAGAGTGTGATGGAGAGTCTTATAGTACATAGACCTGGAGTGTGATGGAGAGTGTAGTGTATAAAGTCCTATAGTACATAGACCTGGAGTGTGATGGAGAGTGTAGTGTATAAAGTCCTATAGTACATAGACCTGGAGTGTGATGGAGAGTGTAGTGTATAAAGTCCTATACTACAGAGAGCTGGAGTGGGGTGGAGAATGTGATGTATAAAGTCCTATACTACAGAGAGCTGGAGTGGGGTGGAGAATGTGATGTATAAAGTCCTATACTACAGAGAGCTGGAGTGGGGTGGAGAATGTGATGTATAAAGTCCTATACTACAGAGAGCTGGAGTGGGGTGGAGAATGTGATGTATAAAGTCCTATACTACAGAGAGCTGGAGTGGGGTGATGACAGCAAAATTTTATATTCCTATTTGTTTTGGGGGGTCTTCTGTCCTGTAGCAATTGTGCGACATAATGACCCCTGGAATGTCCCAGAATTCTCGGTACTATGTATATTACTAGAGAAGGCCAAAACAAATTATTTTTGTTAAAGCTGGACGTAATAGGCCGTTTATTTCCCCTTGCAGAGTGCACGCGCTTTGATCCCGACCTTGACCTTATTACTCATACACTTGTATTATGTAGTAAACACGAAAGCCGGCCTGTAAGAGCCCCCCCGTAAATGTATGTCATCTACCAAACAGATCCACGGGGATGGGACTCACAGGCTGATCTTGACATTCCGCGCGCACCCCCCCACAACCCACATTTTCCGGCTTTTATCTTATATATTATATACGGAGTGAGTCACCTCCTGTAGCACGCGCCATTTCCCGAGCGGGTACGTAGAGCAGACGATGAAAGAATGGAACACAAAGCTGGACTTGTTTGGGCGGAAACACAGAAAGACAAATATCCGGAATTCAGACGACCCTTAACCCCTGTATGTGAAGCTCGGAGATTATAAATAGATCCTGGCTAATGCCCCTATATACAGACATTTATGTATGTAGTCTGTTATTAAGGAAATCCAAGCAAGTTTCAAACATTTTGTGGCCCACATTCAAGCAGCATTAAGGTCCCGCCGTATATAAGAAGTGACCAATGATAAATGTTTAACTAATACCAACACTGGCATTGTTTTTGCCATCTGGAGTTATCTCTATTTTTACATTTGACAAGGAAACAAAGATGAGATAATCTATACCTGAAACAAAGATGAGATAATCTATACCTGAAACAAAGATGAGATAATCGATACCTGATACTAGAATTTCATCATCATTATCCCCTTCAGCTGCCCAAGCAGCAGAGGCCTTCAGCAGACGTGTACCAAGACTTCCTGTCACGTGCCATCAGCTCAAGGTTTTTCCCAAGTCTTTGTCATCACCTTCATGTCTGTCCCCAGTTCTCTTCTCCACATGTTCTTTGTTCTTCCTGACGTGTTCTTTGTTCTTCCTGACGTGTTCTGTGTTCTTCCTGATGTGTTCTTTGTTCTTCCTGGCGTGTTCTTTGTTCTTTCTTACGTGTTCTGTGTCCTTCATGTACCGCTCTTACCATGGGGATTCCAGAAAAAAGAACTGCTTGCTAATACTGTCAACAGGTTTCCTCCGTGTGTGTTCTATCCATCTCTAGCGTCTTCTTCTCATCTCTTGTTCCACTGGCATTTGTCTGGTTCTTGTCATCAGTGTGACAAAACGCCTGTACATGTTCTTTTGGTGGCCCTCTCTTACCTTCAGCCCTACGGCATTATCATTTCTTCCATCATTTTTCTCTCCGATCGCTCATTATTTGACAATTTTTTGCCGTTTCATTCATTATTTTGCTCTATGCTGAATCTAATAGGGTGAAGTCTCTAACAATCCACTCCCCTGCGGAAGTATCTGTTATGGGACTATCTTTATCTCTTACATATTTGCTTTACTACTCCTCAGACTTGTTTACGTTCCGCCAGGTGAACTGTGGTATTATCGTAACAATACCTAGTCATTACCGCCGGTCAGCGGTAATACGTTTATCTTATTCTCTCAGTCTGACCACCCTTTGAACGTTGTCGGTCCAACATTTGACCCAGTGTGAAAAAACTGATGTCTCTCGGTGTTACTCTAGACGGTTGTAGCGCACGACAGGCCAAGAAAGCCGTTCTGAAGGATGGCGGATTATTAAGGGATTATCGCATGTGCGTAAAGTGGGATGATATAGCTATTTATAGCGGGACTTCTTAGTGTACTGACTGAGATCAGCTGTGAAGGTATCTGTATCTATACGTGTGGTGTATTACAGAGGACCTTACTTTGCTACCACATTTATACCTCAGTCAGACTTATTCTGGAATATTGTGATGACTACGTTGAGGTGTTCTAGGGTTATGATAAAGATGAAGTATATGTTCACAAACCAAACCCACTGACAGAGTAAAAAACAATTTATATTGAACCCACAATACTTTACAACACTGTGACACTCACATACCATAGAAACACTCTATAAGACTATTATAATCTTAATAAGTCAAGGTTGTTAACTTTAAAATATGTATTTAATTCCTGTCAATAATAAGATATCCTGATTCAACTACAAATTGTGAACCAGGAATCACAATCAAATGTAATCACAAGTTGTATGTACACAATTTATAGATTAGAATCTTGTGTATTGACATATATTATTATTGCAATATGTGTGTAAGTTGTGCTGTAGTACTATGAGGTAATACTGGCTTTTCAAGCTAGGTTGTTGTTTGTCATCATGACTTCAAGTGTTTGTTTTTCTGGTGGAATTAATATTGGAAAGGCGTTATAAATATTTATAGGGGATTTAGTGTACTGACTGAGATCAGCTGTGAAGGTATATATATATCTAATAAGAGTAGTGTATTATATATCACCTTACTTGCTACCACATATCTATATATCTCAGTCAGAATTATTCTGGAATAGTGTGATGACTACGTTATGTGTCTAGGGTATGTGTATGATGAAGTGTAAGTCACAACAACAGACAGATAAACAATTTAATTTAATCCACTACTCTTAACAACACTGTGACACTCACATACATATAACACTCTATGAGAATATCTTAAAGAAGTCACTCGTAACTTTTCAAATAACAATATGTATTCATTACTGGCATGAATGAATATGTGTCCTGATTCAACTACAAGGGAACCAGGAATCACAATCAATTTAAATTACAAGTTATGTACAGAATGTATTTAATATGAATATTGTAGTGACATATATTATTACAAATGTTCTATGTGTGTCAGTTGTGTAGTAGTAAAATGAGGTAATACTGGTTTTGTTTTGTTCAAGCTCTGTTGGTATTTGTCATCATGACTTCAATAGTTTGTCTTTAGGGACTAGTATTGGAGATGTTCACAGTTCCTGATTTTAAGACAAGTAAATTCCCCTCTTAATGTTAATTTTACAAAGTCAGTTCAAGATGAGGGGACATAATGTTGAGCTCAGCTGGCCAAGTTAGCTTATCTGGCGTGATGGCGGCAGGAAAGGACTCCTCTGCTCGAATTCTCCTCTGGGCTCTGGAGACACCTCACTGATAGCTAAAAGGACCAAGGAGTATGCTGTCCGACACTGGATTCAGCAAAGCTCTGACTAGGTGCTGCTCAGTACCATCAAGACCACTGTCCCACAATTCATACGAATAAACACAGATACGTTGATTAGCAATGAATTCTGGCACAAACTGGCACAAATTCCCATCTGCTTATCTT
Source organism: Oreohelix idahoensis (assembly GCA_024509875.1). Taxonomy (NCBI): domain Eukaryota; kingdom Metazoa; phylum Mollusca; class Gastropoda; order Stylommatophora; family Oreohelicidae; genus Oreohelix; species Oreohelix idahoensis. The sequence continues at coordinate 320,461 of JAMPIV010006184.1, read as the reverse complement.
CCAGGCTTTTATTTAGCCAAATATAAGCTGGCTTCAACGCACTGATGCTTTATCAATCTTATTTAAACAAGTGGTTTCGAACTAACGCTCCCAAGTGTGTATATCAGCGAGTCTGACCAATGAGCCCCGTTTCGACAAGTGTTTGAAAAAATGTTACCTTTCCCCGTTTCCCCTAACAACCAAGATAGTATTTATAGCCCGACCAATCGTGGTTAGGCTTTCATTTGTTGCGCTCCAATCAATTTGGAGTTTACATGGTAGGCTATTTCTGTAACGTAAATTTTTTTCAAACACGTTAAAAAAAAAATCTTATGAGCAGAAATGATTTTATGCTGTCAGGCACCCCAATATTTTATTTTGGGTATAATTTATTAATTCCTGGACTATTTGCGTAACGTTTTACATATTATTTGTCAGCAAGCCCTAAGGAACCCAAAAATACAAATTTAAAGGAGCTACGTGGCTGCATTCAAAATATGCAATTTCTTCTACCTCCTGTTTCGAAGATGTGCTGTCTGGGTACTGTTATGTTTTCAAACGTAAACCCATCTATTGTTATCTTTCCTAATAAGCGTTTTTTTATGATTTTAAAACCTAACTCTGGGAAAGGGTAGTGTATTTTATCACTGTCCGTCTGAAAAAAAGTTAGTGCTTGTAGTCTTACACGCGTGATGGCAGCATTTGTGTATCGCGCGAAGCGTGTTGCATGCGTTCCTGATTTTCAGCCCTCCCCTCTCTCTTTATCCTTTTGTCCATCTGTTCGTTCGTTTTGGTAACGTAATATAATTAATGTTAGGATTAATTTAGGTCATTACGCAGGGCCTCTCAATGCTTTTCCAAGAAATACAGCACACGTTTCATTGAAGAAAGCGGGTAATAATACAGTAAGCTTTTATATCAACGTGAAAGCATTACAATTTGCAGACGAAGCAGAAAACAAGGGGGATTTCGAGTACATTCTTTGTGACAGCACTGTTATTTTCCCATTGCTCTTCTCTTTATTAATTTTATTTGTTAGGCTTTATATTTACCTAATAATTTATATATGTGGATTAGAATATTTCATGACACCTTCCTACCGTTTCCCTTAACAACCAAAAATAGTATTTGCAGTCGACTAATCATGTTTCGCCTTACATATAATTCTAGCCAATCAAATCGAATTTAACGTGGTGGCCTCATTTCCTCTAAAGCAGTGTCCAAACACGCCATTATGAGCAAATATGATCCTGTGTTGTCAGATAACACCAGTATAGTATTTTGGCTATAATTTGTTAATTATTGGACTATTTGCTTAACACCTAACATATTCTTTGTCAGCAAGTCCTAAGGTACCCAAATATATAAGTTTAATGGAGCTAAGTGGCTGCGTTCAAAATGTGTATTTTCTTCTACCACCCGTTCACTTCGATACGATGGGGTGTCTTCTGTACTGTCAGGCTAAAGTCAGGATTTCAGACGTAAAACAGTATTGGGTCATGTTTCCTAATAAGCATTAACCATGTTTTTTAAAAACCTAACCTCGTATTGGTAGTGTTTTTTGTCCCTGTTTATTTGAAAAAAAAAAAACAAGCCTGCGTGCCTTTCGCGTGGGGTGGCATTAATTGTATATCGCGAGACTGTGGTAGTATTGCATGCGTTCCTCCGTACATCTCTCTCTCTCTCTCTCTCTCTCTCTCTCTCTAAGCCCGTCTGTCTTTTCGTTACGCAGTGTATATAATGACATTAATGGAATATTAAATCTAGGTCATTACGCAGTGTGTGTATCTCAAGGTTGTACAAGCAATGCAGTACCAGTTTTATTTTTAGAAAGGCGTGTATTTGATGCAGTAGGCTTTACTAGCAAACGTGAAAGCGTTACACTTATGCAGACGAAGTAGAAAAAGGGGATTTCTTGTTTAGCTAGTATGACGTTCTATAACACAGGCGTACGCTATTGTGACCGCACTTTTTTTTTTACCATTCTTCTTTCCTTTTAGTGAATTAATTCGTTAGGCTTTACATTTACTGTTTAATTTATATATGTGGATTTAGAATGTTTCACGACATCGCATCCGCTGGCCCCTGTCTGTATCATTATCACAGATAATTTGTCTCGGTAAACAATCTTGACAAAAGGCACTAAGACAGGTAATCAGTTCACACATTTGTTTGTGAGAGTGCACAAGATGTCATCGGAAATATTACGTCTTATTATAAAGTGATAACGCGTGGGAATATTAAATTTAATATTTTAAACATGCGGGGGAAATTATGGATTTAAACACCCCAACCCACGTAGTGCGAAAAGAGCTTACGATTGGATTGAAGTGAGAGCCGAAATATACAATGGATCTCATTGGCAAGTTTGCCGGGAAGTACAATCTGTGATTTGAACTGGAAACTGAAAATAAAATCTAGCCAACTCAGAGACACAAAACAGACAGCTTCGCAACTTCAAACGAGCAACTCCCAAAAAAGCCAGAAAGAGAAGAATCGGACCTAGAATTCCATATTTATAAGTGACAGATCGAAGTATTTGGGAAACTTAAAACTTAAAAAAGTAAGCCCGCCTTAGGGGGACCAGGACTTTAAATACAGAGTTTGGACATTGTGGCGTTAAAAGTTTATATTCTTCAGTTGATTTTTTGTGCTCGTTTTCACACTGTGTCTAGGTTTATATATCATAGGTCCACAAGATTCAGGACAGCCACAATAGTTCATTAACGATACTTTCTATGACTCGAAGATTCCACACAACGATCAATATAACAGCTGGATATTTTAGTAACATTCCATTTATTATTCACGTAGACAATACATCATTACACAGCATGCATAATTAGGTAGATTCAGCGACTCCTATAATCCGTAGGTCCATATAAACATTACCTCATTCCTATTCCTACCTTTAGTTGTATTTAATAAACATTAATATGTTTCAAGACACTTCTATTTTAACATTTCCCATATTTCTACCATTGGGTAGAACACATACACAAGTCGCCCATTCAGGGTCAACACACGCTCTGTCCATCTTTCCTCCACACTGCTCACGTCATGTGCGCAATACACATATCGACAAATTACTATCATGCTGCGCTCATCAGCACCAAAATCCTATACATTTTCTAGCGTGTGGCGTGCAATAGCCAGCGCCACATTACCCCCCCCTCGAACAACTGAAAACTTAGTTTTCAGTCAGGCAATTATAATGTGAAGCGAGATTAAATCATTCATCTTATCCCTAATGCCTTATGATTACCTATCATTTATTAAATGATATCTATCTAGATTTTAAAGGGGAAAAAAAATAATGTCAGTAATAACAATATGAATAAATAAGTAATTATTGTCCACTTCCGTATTCGAGTTATTACATAACTCTAGAGAGGGTGTCAGCTAGGACATTGTCCTTTCCTGCTATTGGTAAAACGTCAAAATCATACCCTTGCATTTGTAGCGCCCATCGGGTGAGACGTGCATTAGTCGATTTAAAAGTCTGTAAATATGTGAGGGCTTTTTGATCAGTGTATAATTTAAAATGTGTACCCACCAAGAACTTCTGTAGTTTATGTAATGTCCATACCAATGACAAAAGTTCCCTTTCCACAATTGGATATCTGGATTCTGTCTCTGAAAGTTTTCTGCTGAGGTAGAATATCGGGCGGCACTCGCCATTAAAGGTCTGCATTAAACATCCCCCGATTCCTTTCAGAGATGCGTCTGTAACCACGAGAAAAGGTCGTCGTAAGTCTGGTAGTCTTAGTATTGGACTTTTTGAAAATTGTGTTTTGATGTTCTGTAAGGCATGGTCACACTCTTTGTTCCATATTATTTTGTCAGGCATACCCTTTTTTGTCAGAGCAGATAGAACAGAAGTTAAAATGGAAAATCGTGGTATAAACCTGTGATAAAAGTTTATGAGTCCCAGCAAACTACGAACTTGTTTCTTAGTAGTTGGTATGGCAAGATCTAGTACCCTTTTTAGTGTAGACTCATCAGGTTGTATTGTATGTCGGCCAATCTTATGACCCAGAAATGAAATCTCAGTAAACCCAATTTCGACTTTGGAAGGTCGAGCTGTGAGGTTATGTACTCTGAGAGTTTGGAGCAACGACTGTATCCCAGCGATATGCTGTTCCCAAGTATCATGAAAAATGCAAATATCGTCCATATACGAAATGAGATCGGTGCGATTACCTAAAACGCGACGCATCATGCGTACAAATGTCGCTGGAGCATTCCGTAAACCAAAACACATGACATTGTAATGAAACAATCCACGAGAAGTGGCAAAAGCAGTCAAAGGTTTTGATACATCAGCCAGAGGAATCTGCCAGTAACCTTTAGATAGGTCAAACTTGCTGAAGAAAGTGGCGGATGATAGGCGTGGCAACAAATCCTCCAGCAAAGGCATTGGTTCAGAATCGGATATGGTCACCTTGTTAAGGCGACGAAAGTCAATACAAATACGAATTGACTTGTCTTTCTTTCGTACTGCCACCATAGGAAAACAGAAAGGTGAATCAGACGGTGAAATAATACCCAGTTTTAACATACCATCTACTTCACTTTCCACCTGATCTCTAACATGTAGAGGAACGGCGTATGGTCGTAATGAAATCGGGGTGTAATCTGACAATTTGATTTCGTGTGTGATAATGTTAGTACGTCCCGGAAGATCAGACAAAACATCCTGAAAGGATACCAACATAGAACGAATTTGATCCCCATGATCTGCAGGTAAATCAGTACAAATTATAACATCATTCCATGTTTCCGAAGACTTAATAGGTGCTACCGGAAACGTGGAAGGTACATCAGCGAAATTGGTTTGCACCTCATCCACCAACGCGATAGATGCATGATGGGTAGGTTGGTTCATGATAGCATCACAAATGAATTGTAACTGAGGAGGACGAGTGATGTATGGTAGGAGCATGTTAACATGGAATGTTTTTTCTTTACCCCGCATATTGATGACGTAGTCCACGTCCGTTCTCTTTGCAACCACTTTAAACGGACCTTGCCATGTTACTAACAAGTGATCTACTTTGAGTGGCAGGAGAACAAAAACATCGTCATTGATTGAGAAAGACGTTAGTCGTCTATCTCTGTTAATGCGAGATCTGGTCTTATATTTTGCCATCTCAGATGCTTCAGTCGCCACCTGACATGCATCCACAAGATGTTGGCGTAAATCTGTAACGTATTGATAAGTGGATTTCTTCTTCTTATTATTATTCACATCAGATTCCATTAACAAATCATGTAAGAGAGACATTGGACCTCTTGGGTTCGCACCAAATACTAACTGAAAAGGCGAAAAACCAGTATGATTAGGAACCTCTCTGTACGCAAACAGTACAGCAGGAATAAAACGATCCCATTCTTGAGGAAATGATGTAGTCACCTTCCCCAACAATTGTTTTAATGTCCCATTCCAACGTTCCACGACCCCGTTAGAGCTAGGGTGAAATATAGCACTAAGAGAGTGACGGATACGAAGTGTGTTGAAAACATCTGACATCATACCTGACACGAACTGAGATCCATGATCAGAAAGGATTTCTTCCGGAAACCCGATGCGTGAAAATATAGACAGCAACGCATCTGTTACCGACACTGTGGTAATATTTTTTAAAGGAATGGCTTCTGGCCATCTCGTACACAGGTCAATACATGTTAATATGTATTGAAAACCTCTGTAGACCTTACAGACAGTGGTCCTATGATATCAATAGCCAATTTGAAAAAAGGGCGTACAGCAATATCCGTGACCTGTAAAGGTGCTGATTGATGTGCACCCTTACGTGCAACACTTCGACATTCAGCGCAAGATTTACAATAAGTTGAAATGTCTTTATTTACCCCAGGCCAATAAAAGTGTTTTAGTAATCTATAAGCCGTACGGGAAATTCCCATATGTCCAGCAAATGGTACGTCATGCGCATTTGACAAGACTAGTGCGCGAAATGACGTAGGTACTATAACTTGTTTGAGAATGAAAGAGTAATTATCAAAAACAAATCATAATATTATCATTTTGAAACCAATGTCTTGAATTTTTAGAATGTTTAATAGTTCGAGCAATAGCTAATGGGAATAAATGTCCCAAAGAAGGATCCATTTGTTGTTTTGCTATAAATATATTTTTTGTCAATGTAATGACAAGTTGTAATGTGTTGAGTGTGTATAGAAGAATTTAATTCAATTGTCTCTGCAGCTTGTTGTGCTCTGGTTGTGATCGCGTTAGCAAAGGAGGGATGATTTCTCTCCCAATCAATAATATCCTGTTCAGAACACTCTTTAACCCCCTTTATGTTACCGATAAGTAAATCACAACAAGGTCGATCGAGAGCACACACTCTTACTTTTCCCGAAAAGAAAGGAGTATCTATTACCACATCTGCCAGCGGATAAGATTCAACAGTTCCACCGAAAGTTACGCACTTTATAGAGGTTCCCGTAAAGCAAGAAGAAGGAATTAGTGCCTTCCTTAGGCCAATGGTGGTGCAACCGCTGTCACGTAAAATAGAAACAGGTGTGTCAAAAACAAAACCTCTATGGATCACGAGTGAGCCAACCCCATCATTTAAAGACAAAACTGGCAGAGCATGTCCACATCTCAGACGTGGAGTAGATCCAGGTTGAAATAGAGTCATACATTCTTTGCAATTACCACTATTTTCCAGATCAAAACTACATGCATTGGCATGAGTATTATTCTCATTATTGGAAATATTATCATTACCAACGTCAATCTGACAAGCGTGAGCTTGTGATCTTCCTCTACTTTGACTCCTAGAAAAATGTGTTCCTCTCCGATCCACTGGACAGTCAGACTGATAGTAACTCTTTTTGTCCGTGCGAGAAGAATCATCACGAGATGGTGGTGAGACATGATGTTTGTTATTGTAATTACTGTTATTGTAATCATTACGTGAGGCTAAAGGAATTGGATCACCCGTCAAAGAGGATTTATTACAGTTTCCCAGACCAAGTGTATCACAGAACACCCGTCAAAGAGGAATTACTAGTCTCCCAGGCCAAGTGATTCATAGAACACCGCCATAAGAGGAATTTCTCAGACGAAATTGATTCGAGAGCATTTGCACCCATATTGCTCGTTGTTACGAGTGGGTTATGTAAGAGTCTGTCTGACGAGAACCAAGTCCGTGTGATGTCAGAAACAAGACGAAATCTGAGAGGATAGACGAGAAATGGTGTTGATAGTGGATAGTGTGACTTATAGTTATCAAGGGTGAGAACCTATACTGACTCTCCCCTCGCCACTCAGTGACCTTTTATTCAACTGCTGCCACACCGTCTCTTGCTCTACTTAGGAGATAAAGTTGTATTACACTACAGTTTATCCACATACAACAGTACGAGTACAAGTTAAAGAGTATAGGTACAGATAGGAAAGGAAATCTGATCCGTAACGAAATATATATTTTATTAACAACCGTAAAAAAAAAAAAAACTATGGTAATATAAGCATGAAATCTATCACGACAACAAAAACTCAATAATATACAGGTAGCAAATGTACGAGAGACTCAACCCAAAGGTTAGTAGAAAAAATGTTGGGAACACTCCCGGAAAAAAACCCACAGGGTCCCCGCTCCCACAATTTTAGAGTGGATATAAAATTAATAATCCTTTGCTGGAAAAACCTGAAGTGAAGAACTGTACCTACACAAACACAATCCCGCTGACTTGTCCCTGTCAGCAACACTGCTAATCACTTCACTCGATGCTTAGGTACACAGGTTCTTAAACAATCTACCCTCCCCTCAATTACTTTGAGTGCACTCTACCCCAAAATCCTTCTTCGTTGCCACGCGTGCGTTGATGCTTCACTGGGAACACAGTTAGCGGTTAGAGAAATTATAACCCTATCTTCTCCAAGGTAATTGCTGATTAATCCGTGAATTGTCTGCACTCGGCTGTAAATCCAGGAAATCGGGGGTTGCGATGGCAACACTCAAGATAAAACAAATGATGGGGAAATAATCCACCTTTTGTGTAATGGCCCATTACTAATGTACCGGTCCTCACTGATAAGGGACGACGTAGCTTGGTAAAGAGAACTAGTGCAAACGGAGCATGGGCGCTCCTCTTATTAGCTTGGTAAAGAGAACTGGTGCAAACGGAGCATGAGCGCTCCTCTTAGTAGGTGTTGGGCGAAGTATTTATACTCCAAACAAAGGCTACTCATCAATGTGCCCGTAATAGGGTGATGAACTAGGCACGCATATAGTTACGTGCAACCCAGCTGTGAATGGGTCGATGAATTGTGCGACCCTTCCTCCAGGAAGGTAATCAGGCCTAAGGCGTCAGCGTAGGGCCTGAACTAACCGGGGTTAGCTGTAAAGAAAACACAAACAACTCATATATCATCGTGCTAAATAAAACCTTCACCGTCCTCAACCATAAGGCGAGACGTGACCTTAAAATCAGTCAGGTTGGCTAACCCACCTGCCTCTACACAATTCGCCGACCAGTCTAAGCTGGTAATAGTGGCGTTCGATATATTTAAACATTACATACAGCATATGACGACAAATAGAAGTATGCGCTAGTTAAGTATACAAATTGCATGTAAGATACGCATTAATACCCAAGTACGCACCTAGTTGCAAAGTATATGTTGCGAAGGAAAATTATGTACACAACCCGCCACTGAGACCAACAAAGATTACATTTGCCCAGGTTAACATTTTGTGTGTGTTATTGATTTCCTAACTTGGTTATCCATAGGTGAAGGAAACCGATTATATTTTTGATGCACTACATCAGGCGTAAAATTCTCTACCCAGTAGATTCTTATATAGAAACAGCACACAAATCCCCCCAAAAACTAGCAATAGCTTTAGATCTCTGGTTGAATGATTGCTGTAATTACCACATTAAAAAAACCCCTTTATGAAGGCTTACTCTGACATCACATATCCCAAGCACAACATTTATACTAAGTGCCAATTTTTAAACTTGCTTACCGCAACTGTCAGAATCTCCCACTCTTATAATCAAAAGCAGGCAAGCTGGTGTTAAGTCTGGTACTATCTCCCGGCAAGAATGTTAAGATTGAAGCAATGAGAGACAGACAAGATTGCCTATATATAGTGAGAATGTGCCACAGGTGTTCAGCGTGGTTTGAACACCTGCGTAAGGGAGCAGAAAAATAACACGTAATAGTTACCCAGAGACTTCTGTAGGAGACCTGCTACAAAGAATTTGGCGCAACAGGGAAAGGAGGGTTACGCTAGCGGGTCCCAGACTTTCTCGGCCATCAGAGTACAAGGAACCCTTTGTGACCGTCCCCTCTAAACGCAGGTGTCTTGGCCTAATTCGCTCCCTCGCCGACCTGCTACGTAACATGACGGAACTCTCTAGGAACAGTTTCCCGTGTCTAAGACCCGGGACGTTTTGTCGCTAAACTCTCAAACTGAGTGTCGGCTTTTGACTCGTGGTCAAACGAACTCTAAAAAAGATGCCGCTGTCCCCGGCGGTGAGTCCGGGACGCGTCAATATCTACTACCAACATTATCGAACCAGAGGAGTGAACCTATCAGCTTCCAGAATGGCAAGTCAATTATCCCGCTTGTATCTACAGAAACGAAACGAAGTGAAATGGGCGTGACAAAATCAGACACAAATTAGGAGGGATGGGAGTTCAGTCTAAGTGGCCAGAATTTATAATCCCTGTGGCCACATTCGTGTCCATCCGAAACCTGTGCGAGGAGATTGTGTATAACCCAAAATGTTGGGGTAAGTGTAACATTTAATTGTACAAATGAGAATTAACATGTTTTCTTGCTAAATGGTTATGTATCAGGCTGGCAACCTAAACATACGAAAATAGTACATTCATAAACCACTACAGCAAGCGCTGGTGGTTGTTTCTGGCTAGTCGTGCGGAAAACCCGACAGAAGAGGTGACTCCAGACTCTGACTGGAGCAGTGATGAGTGATGATTACATCACAAGTGCTTCAAGTGTATCATATCATTTTGTAAGATATATGTAGCTTGTTAATGTTAGTTCAGGCACAAATCATTATTTGCGCTGTCCAGACACATTTTCCCAGTTAATACCCAGAGGAATATTGGTGAATTTTAATCATCTTTCTAGAACTACGTTGTGTACTCAATAATTTAATTCTTCTGAGAGATTAACATTGGTAGGTGGACAGCGAGACGATGCGCCTGTTAAGCTTCCAACTCAGTGTACTTAGCCGAGGCATTTGTCTTTCTATTTTTTCTAAAAATGTTCGTGATTACAAGCATCAAACGGTTTGAAATTTTAACGTTACGAAGCCGCTAATATTTGGAGAAGTGCACTCATCACAAAAAAGGAGTGGCGGAAACCACGGCGACCGGACTCACCTAGAGTTACGTTTTCGTGTAAAACAGACGAAAGCAACGGACTTTGATAAATCCTCACCTACGTCTCAGTTACGAAAACTTGTATTTACAGCAAAATTTCACAATCATTCTATATTTATATATATATATAATATATATATATATATATATATATATATATATATATATATATATATACATATACATATATATATATATATATATATATATATATATATATATACACACACACACACACACCTATATTTACTTCTAGACAGAGCTATACCATTATAAGAGGAATTCGCTGAATTAACTCAGCTGGGGGGGGGGGGGGGCTTGAACGGGCTAAAAAATCATTGCTTAAATCTTTCACAAAAGGCTACGGACAGATATAAGTTAACCATTGCTCAGCGCTATGCTGCATGGTTCTTGACTTCTGAATTATCTTGTGAAGGCTCCTTTCGGATAGAAGCGTCATTACACTTCTCTCTAAATATCAGCTAAGAGTAATCTTGTGCGAAGGAAAACACCTTTGACGACCCAGTTTAGATACTCTTGAGTATTGGCCACAGTTGGACCACTGCTGCAAAGCAGGGGAGGCAATCCGTGACAGTCAGTTCCTCATTAATGTTCATGTGACACCACTTCAATCCTTCTCTTCTACGCAAGCATCCATTTATCAAAGTCTGTAGCTTTTTAATTCGTTGTTCTCCACGAATCAGAGTCATACACTAGGACTGACTCGACACCTGATTCTGATTTCTGTGTTGATCCTGAGTTAAAGATTGTGATTTCTGTGTTGGTCCTGAGTTAAAGATTGTGATTTCTGTGTTGGTCCTGAGTTAAAGATTGTAATTTCTGTGTTGGTCCTGAGTTAAAGATTGTGATTTATGTGTAGTCCTGAGTTAAAGATTGTGATTTCTGTGTTGGTCCTGAGTTAAAGATTGTGATTTATGTGTTGGTCCTGACACCTGAGTTAAAGATTGTGATTTCTGTGTTGGTCCTGAGTTAAAGATTGTGATTTCTGTGTTGGTCCTGAGTTAAAGATTGTGATTTATGTGTTGGTCCTGAGTTAAAAATTGTGATTTCTGTGTTGGTCCTGAGTTAAAGATTGTGATTTATGTGTTGGTCCTGAGTTAAAGATTGTGATTTCTGTGTTGGTCCTGAGTTAAAGATTGTGATTTCTGTGTTGGTCCTGAGTTAAAGATTGTGATTTCTGTGTTGGTCCTGAGTTAAAGATTGTGATTTATGTGTTGGTCGTGAGTTAAAGATTGTGATTTCTGTGTTGGTCCTGAGTTAAAGATTGTGATTTCTGTGTTGGTCCTGAGTTAAAGATTGTGATTTCTGTGTTGGTCCTGAGTTAAAGATTGTGATTTATGTGTTGGTCCTGTGTTAAAGATTGTGATTTCTGTGTTGGGCCTGAGTTAAAGATTGTGATTTATGTGTTGGTCCTGTGTTAAAGATTGTGATTTCTGTGTTGGTCCTGAGTTAAAGATTGTGATTTCTGTGTTGGTCCTGTGTTAAAGATTGTGATTTCTGTGTTGGTCCTGAGTTAAAGATTGTGATTTCTGTGTTGGTCCTGAGTTAAAGATTGTGATTTCTGTGTTGGTCCTGAGTTAAAGATTGTGATTTCTGTGTTGGTCCTGAGTTAAAGATTGTGATTTCTGTGTTGGTCCTGAGTTAAAGATTGTGATTTATGTGTTGGTCCTGTGTTAAAGATTGTGATTTCTGTGTTGGTCCTGAGTTAAAGATTGTGATTTATGTGTTGGTCCTGTGTTAAAGATTGTGATTTCTGTGTTGGTCCTGAGTTAAAGATTGTGATTTCTGAGTTGGTCCTGAATTAAATGTAGTAGTAGTGTTTCTTCAAGTTCTATCGTATTATCAGTAACAGTGCGAGAAGACAATGTGTGAAGACAATGTGTGAAGACAATGTGTGAAGACAATGTGTGAAGACAATGTGTGAAGACAATGTGTGAAGACAATGTGTGAAGACAATGTGTGAAGACAATGTGTGAAGACAATGTGCGAAGACAATGTGTGAAGACAATGTGTGAAGACAATGTGCGAAGACAATGTGCGAAGACAATGTGTGAAGACAATGTGTGAAGACAATGTGTGAAGACAATGTGTGAAGACAATGTGTGAAGACAATGTGCGAAGACAATGTGCGAAGACAATGTGTGAAGACAATGTGTGAAGACAATGTGCGAAGACAATGTGCGAAGACAATGTGTGAAGACAATGTGTGAAGACAATGTGCGAAGACAATGTGCGAAGACAATGTGCGAAGACAATGTGCGAAGACAATGTGTGAAGACAATGTGTGAAAACAATGTGTGAAGACAATGTGTGAAGACAATGTGTGAAGACAATGTGTGAAGACAATGTGTGAAGACAATGTGTGAAGACAATGTGCGAAGACAATGTGTGAAGACAATGTGCGAAGACAATGTGTGAAGACAATGTGTGAAGACAATGTGTGAAGACAATGTGTGAAGACAATGTGCGAAGACAATGTGTGAAGAAGAATAATTCTTGAATATATGCGTTATGTTGTCGTCATTCTCTCTGGCCTACTTTCACACACACGCTCACAGAAACATTCTTTCTTGATGACAGAGTTCCCTCTTTTCGTGAGACCCTATAAGACGTGGTAGTACATAAATCATACAGCGAACAATGTTGTCCACAAGCTTTACTAGCTTACTATGTAAGTATTCTCAATGTAGTATTTGTCATTCACTATGTATTGGAATGCAGTGCAGTGTAATATGTACCTATCACAGGGTTAATACGGGGATTAACCGTGGAGGGTTGGTCCTGGTTGCTTAAAGGTATTTTGCAGCCATGTAGAGATACACTAAAGATGGAGGGAAGTCTGAATACGTTTCCAGAAGGCGGTTCCAGTGATTCAAGTTCCCCGTGACATTATTATCTGTACTCAGCTATCTCCCTCTCCTATAGCTCACGAGCCCCCACCATTCCCCTTCACAGCCAGTGAGAAGAAGGGAAAGAATTCTAACTTTAAGTCTGTCACAGAGTTTCGTCCCCTTGCTACTGAAGAAATAACTTGTTGTGGAGACAACGAACACACTAATACAAGATTTATTGACTTAAAAGCTATATACGCAATAAGTGCAATTTAATTAATCCCGCGAAGTGGTCGTATAATCTGAATTCGCATTATTCGAAGTTATAATTATATTAAAATATGGTAACTTGTTCCAGCCCCAATGAAAATGTTCAATGACAATTTTTAAACATAAGTTAAGTTTTTTTTAAAATATATTTTTTAAGGTAATACCAGCAAATAATAAGAAAATGTATTTCTGATTTATGTGTGTGTGTGTGTGTGTGTGTGCAAACAACCTAATAGAGTAGTTATAGAAAGCAAAATAAAAGAATATTAAAAAATTACTGAATATCGTAATGATGATATGACGAAAACGTCATTATTTCATTAGTATCTTTTAAAATATTTTAGCAGCATGGACTGAACTGTCTTCTCCTTCTTTAAATCCTCATACATAAGTATAGTGTATCACTCTCTCACCGACTGTTTTCTTCTGTCTATATGTTATTCGTCTCCAAACTTCTCGCTCTCCTAGAAATGAAAACATTTTCTTCAGATTTCTTTTCGCCAAATAGCACTTGCTAACCCCCGCGATTTCTCACGCTCAGGGCAAATAAATTTTTCGCTTGGCCAGTGGAAGTCATTTCACTTTGAATTTGGAAACCCAGTGCTACGACCAGCCCAGAAGTGACACTTTTGTGTCACGGACTGGATGCGCATTAACCAAGGAGGGGTAAGCCGCATGCACCTGCACAGTGGATACTGGGACCAGTTTAATTGAAGAGATTGGATATTCCCGTGACCAGAAAAACCACACAAACTTGTGTGTGTGTGTGTGTGTGTGTGTGTGCAGGTGGAACAATGCCCCTCAAGAGGTCAACCAAAAATGCAGTGGGAAGGCGAGTGGAACATTTTTGGAGGGAGAGTTTAAAGGCATTCTAAATGTAACTGTCCGATGAGGCAGACGTGAGCTAATGGGCTCCAGAGAGGGTTCTAGTTGCTAAATCCGAAGTGAATCCTTGAGCGAGTAAGTGATCTATATAGATATTTTTAATGAATTTTCATTTCAGTGACAATAATTGTTATTTGCTTATTTACATGTTACTTAACTATGTGTAATGCAGGAGTTTGCTGAAGTCATAACTAATCACTGATCTTCTCACATCATGACAGAAATAGGACAGGGTTAAATAGTTGATGTATAGTGTTGTTACTTTGGGATTTGTATTACGGAACTAAGCTGAACAGAAAGAATCATAGTGGTCCTTTTACTTTCTATTTCTTTTGTGTTTCATTGTTCTTGGGCAAGACTACAAATTTGATAAGTGTGTTCTCAATCACATTTCTTATCTCTTTGTCTCATACTGGACACTAGTGTTTTCATCATGGAATATTCTTTATATGTTTTTAATGCACTTCAGTGCATATACCATGTATGATGAGTGAAGAACTATTCTATTATCACTTATATGAATGATATTTTTGACAGAAACCAGAACTTTAAGAATGTTTACAATTGTTTAGCTATTTAATGAATTTACCGCTTGACTGACAAAATAAAAGCCAGCTGTTCTCAAGCCCCTGAGATCATGATTACCCCAAAATTAAAATACTACTCTATGGACACAAGGTGAACCAGTGGTTCTCAACCATGTGATGACCACAACCCCAGCCATCACAGTTGTGAAACTCGTTGCCCATATGGGGAAACTACTGCTGTAAATAAGCAGACTGCCAGATCTAGGTTGAGAACTCCAGTTACGCTTATAACATCAGTTTAAGAAGGTGTATTTTATAGATAATATATATATATATATATATATATATATATATATATATATATATATATATATATATATATATATATATATATATATATATATATATATATATATATATATATATATATATATCTTGTTATTGAATGTTAGTTATGATTGGGTTAATTTGATTTCTGATGGACGCTTATCGGCCATCAGACACAGGAGATGATTGCTCTTGAAAAACCACTAATGGGACTTCAATTGTTTCATCCTCCAGTCCAACCAACTTACAGCTCTAGGGTACAAAACCAGGTTACCCTATAAAACCAGGTTACCCTACAAAACAAGTCTACGAGTTGAGGGTTCAAACCAGGTGACCATACCAAAACCCAGTTTACCCCTACCAACCATATTCTATCAACCAGTAACCCATTCCTTACTTAACATCCTATACCAGAGGGCTCAAACATGAGTCATAGTCGCATAAGCAGAAGAGGTATTCAGCAGGGCTGACTTACTCCATCCTTATCTGTGATGTGTACTGAGTCCAAGGAAGGAAACTCTGCCACCCTCTGAATCCACTGACCTGTTTATGCTACCTAAGTGCTAGGACAAACACACTAAGAGAGTCTGAACACCAAACATCTCCGCAGCTACTAAAGACCTTGAGGAGATGAGTATAACACCTACCAGCAAAACTACCATAGAAAAGATCTCCTGGTCCAGATGATGACCATAGTAGTTGGTTTTTTTCTAAACCTAAAAGTACATATTTTTGTTCAATTGTAAACCTTTAAGAGTTGTGAGAATCTATATCGTTTTTTAATTCACTTAACACGGTCTGTTGTTATTTTTCTTGTTAACTTTATGTGGGCTGTATTTTGTTTTAAACATAAATCTACACCCTGGGGGCCGAGCCATAATTAGACTAACTTACAGTGGGTCCGGATATTTTAGTTAATGTGGCTGGACACCAAATTTCCTTTCTCAACCTTATGTGCTTTACATAGTCCTTTTATAGGATTCCTGAGAGAGAATTTATCGTCCGGAAAATATCCTGTTTAGTTGCCAGAATTCTCTTTGCATTAAGGATTTCTAGCAGACTCTTTCCTCGAGGAGAGGCAGTTCCTTCGAACTCGTAGACTTATCATATAGATATAAATATCTTTCATTCTTCCATTCCATCCAATCTGTCCTTCTCCTCAAAATACGCCACCACAATACGCTGGTATTTCTTCTGCGTGTCTTATATTTCGTTCCATAGATACAGGTATTCCGACTTCTCGTCCTACTTTAGAATTACTATGACCACGAATTTCAATTACATCTAATTTTTGGTGTAATGTAATAAAAAGCCCTTTCGTTTTTGCGCTGTCAGTATTTCCATATGAAGGATTCTCACTTTTGACCATTTTGTTAAGAGCACTTAAAAAATATATATAATATGGCGAAGCAGGCGGCGATAGGCAAGTGCAGACTGATGTGGCGGCACGTGAAACGCTAACTTATAAACTCGACTCGCTTGTCATATTTGCGCACGATTGGAGGAGTTTGGAAAAATCTGGAACAAAACGCGCATTAATTAAATTTTGGCTTGCATTAAATGCGATCCTGGTATCATTTACTAATTCACACTAAATCGAATTCGCACTAATCGCGACCATGCTGTACATACATTTGGAAATAGAAATTTAGAAACAGATTATGGGATATAAACATAAATATATTCAAACCAAACTTAATACTGCAATGTGCTGTAAAATTCCAGATGAAGATGAAGGAAATCTAATACTAATTACGTTATCTGTCAACTGGATGAACTTCACTTGATCCATCTATTAGTCACGGTGTGACTTCTGAAATTTCTGCTTAGTTGGCCTGATCCTGTTTGAATGCACTAGATATCACTGATAAAAGAAATAGATCGTTCTGCCCAGAACAGCTCTTACTGCTTAGGAAAGAATGGCTATTCTATAACATACTACAATGCTGATAGCGCTCCCGTGCGTGATCCGTTGGACAACAAAAGCCTTTGTTGTAGTGTTGGGCAACTGTCCTCCACATGTCAAATAGAATATCTTTAGTGATGACGTATCGCTATTAGGCCGAAGATGTTGAATCTTGTGCTGTGGTCAGCGTTCAGCTTAACGTGGTGGTTTGCTCATGGATGTATTGGCATGGTTGGCTCTCCGTTTACTGTAGTCGCTCCGTTCACCTCCAGTAACTTCCGATTTTCACTAATGGTTTGCCTGCCTTTGTCTGATGTATGTTGTTAAGCCATATTTTGAGTCAGAGTTAAGTGTTAAAGATTTTTATGTACGGGGCTGTTTTTTCTAGTAAGCACGTTTAAAGTAATGAGTTGATTTTTGTTTGGGTACTTTTTGTACGCTATGTTTTTCTCGAACATTTCTCAACTGAGTAGGGTTAGTCTTTTTTTTTTAAATATAAAGAAAGTGTTCGAAGGTTCTTAATGGTACTTTGGGAGAGATACGGATGAGATGAGCTGAGTTCTCAAGCGGTTAGTTCGCGCATGAGCAATTTTTACTGAGTTGTACTGAGAGACTGTGATCTCGGGATTAGTATGTACCTGGCAGAGCTTCGAGACAGTTGTTTAGTCTCGTTAGTGTGACCAGAGGATATTTTTGAAGAGAATATATTATTGAAGTGAATAGATAGATTATTGAAGGGAATGTTTTTCTCCCAGGAGATTTATTATTCTAATGCCATGGATTACGTTGGCTCATTGATGTACCTAGTATTATGATGTATGCAATTCCTTTCTTGATGGATTTTTGTACTTACACGATTTATCATTCTAAAGCCATGGATTACGTCTGCTTATATGAACTGTATTGTAAGTTGCGGTGTACGCAACCAAGCCCTGGATATTTAAGATGCTGTGATTTACGGTGTTTTCTGCAATCTATTTGCCATGGATTTTGTATGCCATTATAACTTGTGACAGTGTGCTGTTCCTGATGTCTACGTTACTGTGAAAATAAACTGTATATTGTGAGTTGGAAACCATTGGTCTTACCCGTTGGTCTATTGCTAACTATCGTTACTGTGGTGTGGATGATGGCAACATAAACAAACTTAAAGTACCCATGACATTCGCATATATTTATACATATTTACACACCTGTCGGCCACCTGTAAGCCCGACCAAGGCTGATCGTATTTATCAGCGAATGTATTAACTTTGTCTAACCGTGCCACCCTTACTCACGGAAGTATCTACACAGTAACATAAGTGATGGCCTGTGTGGCCTGTTATAGAGAACTTATATATATATATATATATATATTAACATAAGTGTCTACTGATCCTGTCTACAAAGAGAAGAAACGCAACGCAACATAAGTGGTCGCCAGTGATATGGGGTGTGTTTAACATAAGTTGCCTAAAACTAGAACTACAAGGAGGTCAAGTCAAGATTTACAGTGTTGCCAGGTCTAGTTTTCGTGTGCAAGTTTCAAGTTGACGTCATGCAGTACGTGTCAAGGACCTGAGAAGTGAGGAGTTCCAGTACCTATCAACGTTGGACTTCTACAGACCGTGTGATACCCGATGACCATCGTTTTGTTGCGAAGGCCGGGAGTTCTCCTTTTTCAAGATAAGTGGTTTATTGTTTGTAAACTGTGCCACTTTATATGTAACAAGCCTTCCTCTTTTGTGTGCATTATTTATTCTATTGAGTGTTCCATGTTCTATATTCCATGTTTATGTGGGTTTGGTTTGGAGGTGACTTACGGTAGGAAACATCCCAGTTCATCCAGGGCCTACGTAAGCGTTCTTTAGGGACACATTTTGCGGATTTCCCGCAGTGGAAATTTCCAGCGAATTTTTGCTGAAGCATTTCAGTCCACTGTGTTTGGTAATCTGTGACACCATTGTTTAGGTGTGATGAACTGTCTTATTGTCGTTGTCGCAGTATTTTTTTTCTGTGTCTTAGTTTATTGATTAATTTTTTTGTGATTGTCTTTCTCTATCTTCCTATCTTTACTTTATATACAAATTTTTTGTTTATACACTGTGCTGTTGCTTGTCTTGTCACTCTTTTCGCAGTGTCATTGCATTCTTTGCAATATTTTTTCTTTAGTTTTGCTTTCCTGTTTAGTTGATTCTGCGAACGTGGTCATTTGTTCTTTATATCTTGTCTTTGTCACTCTTGTTTGCATTGTCTATTTTTGTTATGATCGGATAATATTATAATGCATACTTTAATAGGTAATTAATAACATTGTTAATAGTTAGAAAGGTAATTGTGCAAGTTCTATGGACAGGAACTTATTGCATTTGTAGGTGATAAATAAATTTTGAATTATTTGAGAAAAAAATCTTTCTAAGGTAGTAAGATTGCTCATACACATTTGTCATAATGGCATCTTTGGATTACTTCATTAAACAAGGGAAATCCCTTGGTATGACTACTGAGGAAATAAAACAATTCGAACTTGTCGAATATGACAAGGCTCAGAAGCTGGAAGAGAAAAAAGTGGAGGCAGAAGAGAAAAAATTTCAAATGCAAATGGAAGAGAAAAACCTTCAAATGAAAATGGAAGAAAAAAAAATTAGAGGCGGAAAAACTTCAAATGGAAATGGAAGAGAAAAAACTTCAAAAGCAAATGGAAATAGAAGAGAAAAAAACTTCAAAAGCAACTGGAAATGGAAGAGAAAAAATTAGAGGCGGAAAAACTTCAAAAGCAAATGGAAATGGAAGAGAAAAAATTAGAGGCGGAAAAACTACAAAAGCAAATGGAAATAGAAGAGAAAAAACTTCAAAAGTAAATGGAAATAGAAGAGAGAAAACTTCAGATGCAAGCTGAATAAAACCTTAGACTGCACGAGCAAAAGGTGTTATCTATGGAGCTTGAGAGAATGAAGGTAGTGAATGGTGTTAATACACAAAATGTTACGGGCACTCAAACAACTTCTCATAGGACAAATACTAATTCCTATAAGATCAGATTACCTCATTTTAAACCTATCTCCGACGATGTCTTATTCTACCTGAATAGATTTGAACTCACATGTCTTATGAGACATAAAATAGATAAGTCGGAATATTGTAGCGAATATACGTCTTACGTTCTCACGTTGGATTGAACTCTCAAAAACTGAACATGGACTTATTGCTTGGTGACAAAGTCATGTCGTCAGTTAACACTTCTTTTCTTTCCTTTCTACATGAGCGAAAGCCTGCAAACTTGAACGATATGGAACAATACTGTCGCCAATACGTCACGGCACACCCAAATGTGATTGTTGGCCACTCTCAAATCAGAGAAGGTTTACCCGTGGCTTCGGCAATACCATATGGTTCTAATTTTCGCCGTAGATCACAAAATGTTGATCGCAATTTTGGTAGGAGAGATTATCGCGATTTTAGACAGTACCAAGGGGGTCCATCACGTAGTAATTTTCCTTCTCCAAGAAACTGGAGACAACTTAACGGACCTCAACATTCCGGTTCCAACAATTTTGGAAATTCTGGAAGGGATAATTACACTAGGGATTATCAACCTTACAGTAATTTTTCTCGAAGACAACAAAATCCATCTAATAGATATTTTGATCCAAGGGGAAATAGTAATCGCAACTATGCTAACTGGGGTTCAAATCAGAACAATGGTCTCAACAGGAGAAATAACAATGGTCCCAATAGAGATAATAGTTGTGATAGATCTCGATATGACGGTAGATCTCCAAATGATAGATCGCATCGCCATGCTAACTCTGCTCAACAGGAGCCCCAGGTTATTGATAATCAAGGTAACAATAATAATAGTGTCTCTAATGCTACTGCTTGCTCTGCTTTCGATTTCGAGAGAGCATCTCAGTGCCCTGAGTGCACAACTTCGTTTCAGCCTACAGAGGTGACTACATTGAGTTGCGGTCATTCTCTACCTACTCTTCCTGCCTTGTCTGCACATGACGGAAGAGGGTCTCTTACCCTACACAAAGGATTTGTAAAAAGTAATCCCGTCTCAGTACTCTTTGATTCGGGATGCACAACTGTTGGGATTAGACAGTCTCTAGTTCATCCATCTTGCGCAACAGGTAATATGGTGGTTAGCTCAGTATCTTCGTGTTTTTCGACTTTTTGTCGCACGTTCTGCTTTCCTTGTAAACTTCGACGCAGGTCCAAGTTTACTACTGTCTGGTTTTACACCTTTATGTTATATTTCTTGCTTTTTTTCTTTGCCCAGTACTCAGGCTATGACTTCACTTCAGCCTTTGAGATATACGCCTTTGTCAACTGCATTTCCTTTGTCTTGTGCAAAATCTCAGATTGTCAGCCATCATTACACTCTTAGTCATCATTACACTCAACATGACGTTGGTATAATGTGTATAGTCGCGACTTTTCTGTACGTCATTACACGCTGCTATTTTTCTCGGACACTTTTATCACCATATATAATTTATGATTCCAGGTTAGTTTGTGCTACTTTCTCTGTTACCCGTTCTCGTGTAACGGAGAAAGGTTTGATTAACATCATAAAGTGGTCTGAAGTTTACACAGCCACATTTGGTAGGTTAAATTTAAAGTTGACTTTGTTCTCTCATAAAATCCTACCGTTACCAAACATAAATTTTCATTTGATTATTCGCAGGAACGGCTTCTCGATGGGAATCGGAGCTGTTTTATTACATGTTTTAGCAGTTACTCTACAACCTGTTCTACATGTTGCCTTGCGCTAGTTTGACTGTACCACTCAAGCCATTCGGAATTCTGACTCCGCAGTGGATGTTTTTCACTCACAAGACTTTCCAAGACCGCTGGAGCTTTGATATTGTATTATTTGATTTTCGTGTCACATGTTATTAGAATAGTATTCATATATGACAGTGTGTTGATGATCTATGAATGAGTGACAATAGTATTGACTATAATAGTTAAACTTCACGTATCATTACGATTCATTTCGGTGGTGAACATTTACCAAGTGTGAGTTTTTCTGATATTGTTATTTATGTGCATTACCTAGCACTTAGTTGGGCCAGTAGTAATTGTTTATACGCGTTATTAGTTTCGATTTCTTCAATAGACTCATTATTAGTACTGAATAAGTTAATTAACTTGTTTCTCTTGCATAGTATGCTCTATTTAAATTGTACCTTTCTTTTGTTTTTTAGTATATATGCATTGCCTTTTTGTTCCATGATTTTTTGTTATAATTGTATTTTTATTTTATTTTACACAATGCATTGTTTAATTTCAATTGTTACCATGATGTATCATTGCCTTCTTTCACTACACACATTTCATTGCTTTTTTTCTTTACTGGTCATTCTTCATTTCATTTCATCTCTTCTTTTCACTTTAAACTTATTGGGTCATATTTTGTTTATGCTTGCATACTTCATCTTTGTTTGAATTTGAGTCTCTTTGCATACTTCATCTTCATACCCTACACATACTTCCATCGCTCTATTGTTGGTTTACCTATATGACTTAACATAGTGTAATTCTTTGTTGTAGATATTAGAATTTCATCGACCTCACATTTTTGTTTGATGTAATTTTTTCAACAACAAAAAAATGATGATATCATTTTTTTCCCTGGGGGTCGGTGTAATCTGTTAAGTCATATTTTGAGTCAGAGTTAAGTGTTAAAGATTTTTATGTACGGGGCTGTTTTTTCTAGTAAGCACGTTTAAAGTAATAAGTTGATTTTTGTTTGGGTACTTTTTGTACGCTATGTTTTTCTCGAACATTTCTCAACTGAGTAGGTGTTAGTCTTTTTTTTTAAATATAAAGAAAGTGTTCGAAGGTTCTTAATGGTACTTTGGGAGAGATACGGATGAGATGAGCTGAGTTCTCAGCGCGCATGAGCAATTTTTACTGAGTTGTACTGAGAGACTGTGATCTCGGGATTAGTATGTACCTGGCAGAGCTTCGAGACAGTTGTTTAGTCTCGTTAGTGTGACCAGAGGATATTTTTGAAGAGAATATATTATTGAAGTGAATAGATAGATTATTGAAGGGAATGTTTTTCTCCCAGGAGATTTATTATTCTAATGCCATGGATTACGTTGGCTCATTGATGTACCTAGTATTATGATGTATGCAATTCCTTTCTTGATGGATTTTTGTACTTACACGATTTATCATTCTAAAGCCATGGATTACGTCTGCTTATATGAACTGTATTGTAAGTTGCGGTGTACGCAACCAAGCCCTGGATATTTAAGATGCTGTGATTTACGGTGTTTTCTGCAATCTATTTGCCATGGATTTTGTATGCCATTATAACTTGTGACAGTGTGCTGTTCCTGATGTCTACGTTACTGTGACAATAAACTGTATATTGTGAGTTGGAAACCATTGGTCTTACCCGTTGGTCTATTGCTAACTATCGTTACTGTGGTGTGGATGATGGCAACATAAACAAACTTAAAGTACCCATGACATTCGCATATATTTATACATATTTACACACCTGTCGGCCACCTGTAAGCCCGACCAAGGCTGATCGTATTTATCAGCGAATGTATTAACTTTGTCTAACCGTGCCACCCTTACTCACGGAAGAATCTACACAGTAACATAAGTGATGGCCTGTGTGGCCTGTTATAGAGAACATATATATATTAACATAAGTGTCTACTGATCCTGTCTACAAAGAGAAGAATCGCAACGCAACATATGAGTACTTGTGTATCAGTACTTGTGTAGGCAGATAGGTACTCTTTACCACGTGACGGTTTGTTCACGTCACTTTATGTTGCGATTTGCCTTTTACTGGTTGCTGCAGTAGTGGTTCACGTGTAGTATGTGTGTATATAATTCTCTACTAGGCATTAATACTCCGTAATACGTCAGCGTGGGTAATTAGACGTGGTGTGCCAGGGTGCTGGTAAGCGCTGATGTGCACGTATAAAATAGGACAGGTCAGAGTACACAACATAGAAATGATAAACGTACATAAAATAACATTGGACAGAAGTAAATAACAAGCGATAATAGACATGCATAATAGAGCATAGTGTTGTAGTTAATAAAGCAGATAAAACCATCAAAGATAATACCAAGAACAAAGTAACTAGATAAAGAAATAACGAGAATAAAAGACAAAGATTAAAATATTCGAGCTGTAGAGCACATGATGACAACGGTAATAGTATAAAATCGACTTTGAATGTCTGTCTGCTAAAACGCCCGAATGCACGCCACTAAAGTCACGTAGATAATTTTTGTTTTTTTAAACCTTGCTTAGAACGCAAAGGAGCTACCTCGCATTACATAAACCTAAGAGATGGATCTTTTTCACTCTAAGAAATTTTTGACACACAATAGTGACACGGATCCTTAATGCTACTAGAAACAGAATTATACTCGATTCCATGATTTCAAAATTGTTCCAGAATTCATGATCACATGACCAAACTGACTAATAAGAATCTTAGAATAGTAGGTTACCATAGAAACGCCCAAAGGTTGAGGGTATATAAGGCACAAAAAGCTAGTATCGTTCTCTTCTGCTGCCACTTTTCAACAGTCTAGAGGAAATGTAGAGCCACTGTGCGTAGCAGATGCTGTGAGATTTAGCTCTAGTGGACTCACTTCAGATTTTGTGTGAATTAATATTTGTTCCAGTGTTGAAGAATTCAATTGATGACCACGAAAGTTGTACGATTTGACTATAAGACATTTTGTTTCAAATAATTGATATGAAATAATACCCTGGCTCCTCACGATCCAGAGAATTTTGCCGGATGGCCAGGCCATCGTTCAAGAAGTATTAAAGGAAAGGGATGTCGAAAATCCTGAGGACTTTGAAGATGGGATATTGAATGATTCAGCTATTGAACCAAATGAAGAATATGAAATTGGGATAGAAGCAGAAGAATTAATTAGCATGGCTCACTGAAATCATAATATTTTAGAAGAGATTTTGAGAGAATATTCGAATGTCTTTGAAGAAGAAAATGACACAAATGATCATTAGGATGCCGATAAAATGACGTTCATGTTACAAGAACTTGTTTCCTACTGGTTGAAAATTTGGTAGGCCTGTTGTCTATGTGAATTTGAAGCAATGTAATAAATCTACAGCCAAGATTTTCGCTAGAGTATTTCGTAACTCATTACTAGTTCTAGAATTTGAAGTTAAAATTGTGAAAGTTATCACATACTCGACTTTATGAGAGTTAAGAGATATTGAGAACCCTACGACAAAACACTAACTACATCCAACCTGCTCAATGGGTCACGACGCCACTATCACTGCTGTACGTCCAAGCTATCTCTGCCGAACCTGGGTAAAACACGCTTAAGGGAGACTACAACTCTGGTGAGCTACCAGTACCAAACCTTAAGAACAATACAACATCATTCCATTCATCATTAACACCACACTACAACAGTGGTACTGATGAAGTTAGCATAAGATACAACATCTTATCATCTTTACCACTGGGATATTTAAAATAATGAAGGCCCCTCATAAGTACTCATAAAATGTATCTTTTGAATGTGGTGTCTAAATGCTTTCATGTCTTGTATAGCCCGTGTTTGCAATCCTATTAGTATAATCAATATTCTCGTTGTGTTTATTGAAACGTTTATGTTATAGAACAAGCATTTACGGTGTGAGAGAAATGAACGGTAGCACAGTGTTCATAGTTATGTTAAAATATATGGTTAAATGAAACTAAAAGGGATGTATATTATTAATTTACAAGTAGAATACACTAACCTTGATTCCATATACCGAATGTGGACTGGAACAATAGTCCTATTCCATATACCGAATGTGGACTGGAACAATAGTCCTATTTCATATACCGAATGACTGGAACAATAGTCCTATTCCATATACCGAATGTGGACTGGAACAATAGTCCTATTTCATATACCGAATGACTGGAACACTAGTCCTATTCCATATACCGAATGTGGACTGGAACAATAGTCCTATTTCATATACCGAATGTGGACTGGAACACTAGTCCTATTCCATATACCGAATGTGGACTGGAACAATAGTCCTATTTCATATACCGAATGCGGACTGGAACACTAGTCCTATTCCATATACCGAATGACTGGAACAATAGTCCTATTCCATATACCGAATGTGGACTGGAACAATAGTCCTATTCCATATACCGAATGTGGACTGGAACACTAGTCCTATTCCATGTACCGAATGACTGGAACAATAGTCCTATTTCATATACCGAATGACTGGAAAAATAGTCCTATTTCATATACCGAATGTGGACTGGAACAATAGTCCTATTCCATATACCGAATGTGGACTGGAACACTAGTCCTATTTCATATACCGAATGACTGGAACAATAGTCCTATTTCATATACCGAATGTGGACTGGAACACTAGTCCTATTCCATATACCGAATGACTGGAACAATAGTCCTATTTCATATACCGAATGTGGACTGGAACACTAGTCCTATTCCATATACCGAATGACTGGAACAATAGTCCTATTTCATATACCGAATGTGGACTGGAACACTAGTCCTATTCCATATACCGAATGTGGACTGGAACAATAGTCCTATTTCATATACCGAATGTGGACTGGAACACTAGTCCTATTCCATGTACCGAATGACTGGAACAATAGTCCTATTTCATATACCGAATGACTGGAACAATAGTCCTATTTCATATACCGAATGTGGACTGGAACAATAGTCCTATTCCATATACCGAATGTGGACTGGAACACTAGTCCTATTTCATATACCGAATGACTGGAACAATAGTCCTATTTCATATACCGAATGTGGACTGGAACACTAGTCCTATTCCATATACCGAATGACTGGAACAATAGTCCTATTCCATATACCGAATGTGGACTGGAACACTAGTCCTATTCCATATACCGAATGTGGACTGGAACAATAGTCCTATTTCATATACCGAATGTGGACTGGAACACTAGTCCTATTCCATATACCGAATGACTGGAACAATAGTCCTATTTCATATACCGAATGTGGACTGGAACACTAGTCCTATTCCATATACCGAATGAGGACTGGAACACTAGTCCTATTCCATATACCGAATGACTGGAACAATAGTCCTATTTCATATACCGAATGTGGACTGGAACAATAGTCCTATTCCATATACCGAATGTGGACTGGAACACTAGTCCTATTTCATATACCGAATGACTGGAACAATAGTCCTATTTCATATACCGAATGACTGGAACAATAGTCCTATTCCATATACCGAATGACTGGAACACTAGTCCTATTTCATATACCGAATGTGGACTGGAACAATAGTCCTATTCCATATACCGAATGACTGGAACAATAGTCCTATTTCATATACCGAATGTGGACTGGAACACTAGTCCTATTCCATATACCGAATGACTGGAACAATAGTCCTATTTCATATACCGAATGTGGACTGGAACACTAGTCCTATTCCATATACCGAATGTGGACTGGAACAATAGTCCTATTTCATATACCGAATGTGGACTGGAACACTAGTCCTATTTCATATACCGAATGACTGGAACACTAGTCCTATTCCATATACCGAATGTGAACTGGAACAATAGTCCTATTCCATATACCGAATGTGGATCCATATACCGAATGTGGACTGGAACACTAGTCCTATTCCATATACCGAATGTGGACTGGAACACTAGTCCTATTCCATATACCGAATGACTGGAACAATAGTCCTATTCCATATACCGAATGTGGACTGGAACAATAGTCCTATTCCATATACCGAATGTGGACTGGAACACTAGTCCTATTCCATATACCGAATGTGGACTGGAACACTAGTCCTATTCCATATACCGAATGTGGACTAGAACACTAGTCCTATTTCATATACCGAATGACTGGAACAATAGTCCTATTCCATATACCGAATGTGGACTGGAACAATAGTCCTATTCCATATACCGAATGTGGACTGGAACAATAGTCCTATTCCATATACCGAATGTGGACTGGAACAATAGTCCTATTCCATATACCGAATGTGGACTGGAACAATAGTCCTATTCCATATACCGAATGTGGACTGGAACAATAGTCCTATTCCATATACCGAATGTGGACTGGAACAATAGTCCTATTTCATATACCGAATGTGGACTGGAACAATAGTCCTATTCCATATACCGAATGTGGACTGGAACAATAGTCCTATTTCATATACCGAATGTGGACTGGAACAATAGTCCTATTTCATATACCGAATGACTGGAACAATAGTCCTATTCCATATACCGAATGTGGACTGGAACACTAGTCCTATTTCATATACCGAATGACTGGAACACTAGTCCTATTTCATATACCGAATGTGGACTGGAACACTAGTCCTATTTCATATACCGAATGACTGGAACAATAGTCCTATTCCATATACCGAATGTGGACTGGAACACTAGTCCTATTTCATATACCGAATGACTGGAACAATAGTTCTATTCCATATACCGAATGACTGGAACAATAGTCCTATTCCATATACCGAATGACTGGAACAATAGTCCTATTTCATATACCGAATGTGGACTGGAACAATAGTCCTATTTCATATACCGAATGTGGACTGGAACAATAGTCCTATTTCATATACCGAATGTGGACTGGAACAATAGTCCTATTTCATATACCGAATGTGGACTGGAACACTAGTCCTATTTCATATACCGAATGACTGGAACAATAGTCCTATTCCATATACCGAATGACTGGATTAATAGTCCTATTTCATATACCGAATGTGGACTGGAACAATCGTCCTATTTCATATACCGAATGACTGGAACAATAGTCCTATTCCATATACCGAATGACTGGAACACTAGTCCTATTTCATATACCGAATGTGGACTGGAACAATAGTCATATTCCATATACCGAATGACTGGAACAATAGTCCTATTCCATATACCGAATGTGGACTGGAACACTAGTCCTATTTCATATACCGAATGTGGACTGGAACAATAGTCCTATTCCATATACCGAATGACTGGAACAATAGTCCTATTCCATATACCGAATGTGGACTGGAACAATAGTCCTATTTCATATACCGAATGTGGACTGGAACAATAGTCCTATTTCATATACCGAATGACTGGAACAATAGTCCTATTCCATATACCGAATGACTGGAACAATAGTCCTATTTCATATACCGAATGTGGACTGGAACAATAGTCCTATTTCATATACCGAATGACTGGAACAATAGTCCTATTCCATATACCGAATGACTGGAACAATAGTCCTATTCCATATACCGAATGACTGGAACACTAGTCCTATTTCATATACCGAATGTGGACTGGAACAATAGTCCTATTCCATATACCGAATGTGGACTGGAACAATAGTCCTATTTCATATACCGAATGTGGATTGGAACAATAGTCCTATTTCATATACCGAATGTGGACTGGAACACTAGTCCTATTTCATATACCGAATGACTGGAACAATAGTCCTATTCCATATACCGAATGACTGGAACAATAGTCCTATTTCATATACCGAATGTGGACTGGAACAATAGTCCTATTCCATATACCGAATGACTGGAACAATAGTCCTATTCCATATACCGAATGACTGGAACAATAGTCCTATTTCATATACCGAATGACTGGAACAATAGTCCTATTTCATATACCGAATGTGGACTGGAACAATAGTCCTATTTCATATACCGAATGTGGACTGGAACAATGGTCCTATTTCATATACCGAATGTGGACTGGAACAATAGTCCTATTTCATATATTGAATGTGGACTGGAACACTAGTCCTATTTCATATACCGAATGACTGGAACAATAGTCCTATTCCATATACCGAATGACTGGAACAATAGTCCTATTTCATATACCGAATGTGGACTGGAACAATAGTCCTATTTCATATACCGAATGACTGGAACAATAGTCCTATTCCATATACCGAATGACTGGAACACTAGTCCTATTTCATATACCGAATGTGGACTGGAACAATAGTCCTATTCCATATACCGAATGACTGGAACAATAGTCCTATTCCATATACCGAATGTGGACTGGAACACTAGTCCTATTTCATATACCGAATGTGGACTGGAACAATAGTCCTATTCCATATACCGAATGACTGGAACAATAGTCCTATTTCATATACCGAATGTGGACTGGAACAATAGTCCTATTCCATATACCGAATGACTGGAACAATAGTCCTATTCCATATACCGAATGTGGACTGGAACAATAGTCCTATTTCATATACCGAATGACTGGAACAATAGTCCTATTCCATATACCGAATGACTGGAACAATAGTCCTATTCCATATACCGAATGTGGACTGGAACACTAGTCCTATTTCATATACCGAATGTGGACTGGAACAATAGTCCTATTCCATATACCGAATGTGGACTGAAACAAAAGTCCTATTTCATATACCGAATGTGGACTGGAACAATAGTCCTATTCCATATACCGAATGACTGGAACAATAGTCCTATTCCATATACCGAATGTGGACTGGAACAATAGTCCTATTTCATATACCGAATGTGGACTGGAACACTAGTCCTATTTCATATACCGAATGACTGGAACAATAGTCCTATTCCATATACCGAATGACTGGAACAATAGTCCTATTTCATATACCGAATGTGGATTGGAACAATAGTCCTATTTCATATACCGAATGACTGGAACAATAGTCCTATTCCATATACCGAATGACTGGAACAATAGTCCTATTCCATATACCGAATGACTGGAACAATAGTCCTATTTCATATACCGAATGTGGACTGGAACAATAGTCCTATTTCATATACCGAATGTGGACTGGAACAATAGTCCTATTTCGTATACCGAATGTGGACTGGAACAACAGTCCTATTTCATATACCGAATGTGGACTGGAACAATAGTCCTATTTCATATACCGAATGACTGGAACAATAGTCCTATTCCATATACCGAATGACTGGAACAATAGTCCTATTTCATATACCGAATGTGGACTGGAACAATAGTCCTATTTCATATACCGAATGACTGGAACAATAGTCCTATTCCATATACCGAATGACTGGAACACTAGTCCTATTTCATATACCGAATGTGGACTGGAACAATAGTCCTATTCCATATACCGAATGACTGGAACAATAGTCCTATTCCATATACCGAATGTGGACTGGAACACTAGTCCTATTTCATATACCGAATGTGGACTGGAACAATAGTCCTATTCCATATACCGAATGACTGGAACAATAGTCCTATTTCATATACCGAATGTGGACTGGAACAATAGTCCTATTCCATATACCGAATGACTGGAACAATAGTCCTATTCCATATACCGAATGTGGACTGGAACAATAGTCCTATTTCATATACCGAATGACTGGAACAATAGTCCTATTCCATATACCGAATGACTGGAACAATAGTCCTATTTCATATACCGAATGTGGACTGGAACAATAGTCCTATTTCATATACCGAATGACTGGAACAATAGTCCTATTCCATATACCGAATGACTGGAACAATAGTCCTATTCCATATACCGAATGACTGGAACACTAGTCCTATTTCATATACCGAATGTGGACTGGAACAATAGTCCTATTCCATATACCGAATGTGGACTGGAACAATAGTCCTATTTCATATACCGAATGTGGACTGGAACAATAGTCCTATTTCATATACCGAATGTGGACTGGAACACTAGTCCTATTTCATATACCGAATGACTGGAACAATAGTCCTATTCCATATACCGAATGACTGGAACAATAGTCCTATTTCATATACCGAATGTGGACTGGAACAATAGTCCTATTTCATATACCGAATGACTGGAACAATAGTCCTATTCCATATACCGAATGACTGGAACAATAGTCCTATTCCATATACCGAATGTGGACTGGAACAATAGTCCTATTTCATATACCGAATGTGGACTGGAACAATAGTCCTATTTCATATACCGAATGACTGGAACAATAGTCCTATTCCATATACCGAATGTGGACTGGAACAATAGTCCTATTTCATATACCGAATGTGGACTGGAACAATAGTCCTATTTCATATACCGAATGACTGGAACAATAGTCCTATTTCATATACCGAATGACTGGAACAATAGTCCTATTTCATATACCGAATGACTGGAACAATAGTCCTATTCCAAGCCACTGCTGGAACTGACACTATCTAAGAAATCCTTCCACTTGAAGTATTGCAAACGTTAGATCAAGTCAGCTGGCGGACTGCTTCTCTCGCAATGGCACTTTTTTTTAAAAATGTAAAACTTTTGCCTCGTTTTGGCGAGGCCGTCCCGTTCAACCTAGTCGGTTATATTAGGGCGCATGTCCAAATATAAATGACCCTTAGGTCTGAGAGATAACAATGGCAAATGACTGTCTTTCTGTGGTTTAAAACGACTGATGTTACTTCATCACTGCCTTCAGCTATTGCGGAAGCTATTGCCCTAGTAGTATTTGATCAACATGGACTTTCTAAACTCCTCTATTGTGTTTCCCTTTGCATATTTATTTTCGTTTCGCCGGACTGTCTCCAATTTTATTTTCTGGTCATTTACCAGACCGGCTTTAACCAAATAACTCGTTTCACATCCCGTGGGAAACGTCCAGAGAATTACACAAGTTAATTTCCTTGGGCCAACTCGCCTCAACCGTTTGTCGCTTCAGTTACATGGTTAATTGGCGGTCTGTTCTTACCACGTCGAGCTTGCGGGAAGTTTTCTTCAGGGAAGTATCGTGGTTTAATTTTTATATATTTTTATATTTATTTAGGTTCTTATGTGTCCTATCTAGCCTTTACTTTCTTTCCTTTCCCTGACGAAGGCCTTGTGGTCGTAACGTTGGCTATTTTCTTTGTCTTTTGTCCTCGTAAGATTAATTACCTTATTTCGATTTTTTTTCCCCACACCCATCCATCGAGCTTGCGTACGTGCGAAGTACAAATCCCCCTAATTATGGTTATTGTTAAACAGAATCGAATCAATGCATTCCGGGCAAACCCATAGGTGCTCAGTCTTCCTCAGTATATGTTGAAGAATGTGAATGCTAACTGTTCCTGTAGCTCGCTGGTTGTATATACGACGGATGCATCCTCTCATACGTCCATCTCTGCTAGCCTTACGTTCGATGCCAAAATGTATCTATTGCAGTGTCGTTCTCTAACAGGCTACCATTAATTGTTCTCAGTATCTCTCCCTTATTCATATCCAGTGTCACTACTGTGGGTGCTCTTCGCGTAGCCCTGCATGACCAGGACAGTAGATCCACACCAGCTCCTGATGATTCGAAGCTTCTATGAATGTTTTCCATTCATGCTGTAGCCAACAATTTTGAACCTTTTGAAGCATGGACTGGAGTCTGATACAATGAATGTCTTTGTTAATGAAGTTTCAAGTTAGCTGCCTTAAAACTGCAGTAGCTGTCATTCTCATGCTGGAAGTTGTTATCGTGTGAGCCTGTCACGATGTGGTTTTAGAGGTTGTTTGAGGTCAGATAAGATTGAGTGAGATAACTGATAGTAGATAGAGGTAGAATCACGAATGTGAATAGAGAGCGAAATATGACCGTCAGGAGAGAAGGAGATATGTCTATGTTTGGCGGTGTAATACTGAGGCCAAGTGGAGATGTCTAGGGGCAGATTAATTATGATGATCAAAATACAGCCACGCAACATCTTTTAAATAAGTTTACAGAACTGCCTGTATACAGCACAATGCGATTTATTAACGTGTTCCATTTTGACATTGCAGCTCCAAATTTACATTACAATATAATCCATATCGACATTCAGTCCATGGGCCAACTTCACTGGGCCATTATTTATGCATATCCGTTAACAATTCAAAGTCATGGTACATCTGACATATATAATAACTCAACTGCAGTTCAGTCAATGATTTGGCTTCATTTCTAATTACAATCACTACTCTCTTCGAATTCCACCTATAATCATATATATATATATATATATATATATATATATATATATATATATATATATATATATATATATATATATATATATATATATATATATATATATATATATATATATATATATATATATATATATATATATATATATATATATATATATATATATATATATATATATATATATATATATATATATATATATATATATATATATATATATATATATATATATATATATATATATATATATATATATATATATATATACATATATATATATATATATATATATATATATATATATATATATATATATATATATATATATATATATATCAGCAAGAGGCTTTCACATAATTGAATATAACTTCAGACACATGCGACGTTTATCAGATCACATGAGACACAGCCATTACGGCCGGCAATATAAACCAAGAATGCGCCCGTTCTCGTGCACGCGCACTCACGTTGTCACAGATTACCTCCCCTGCTTTGCAGTAGTGGTCCAACAGTGACCAAAAGTCGAGAGTATCTAATATTGGCTTCCAAGGCATCTACCTGCGCGCAAGATTACTCTTGGCAGAGACGTAGATAGAAGATTAATGATACTTCTACCTTAAGGAAGCTTTCACAAGATATTTCCAGAAGTCACGAACAATGCTACATTGGGTTGAACAATTGTTAAGGCATTAAATCTGGTCCGTAGCCTTTTGTGAAGGATTTAAGCAATGGTGTTAAGGATAGATTTGAGATGCAGATAAAATAGTGTGACATGTTACTACACGCTAGCACATTTCCATTTTTATGTGAGGAATTGTGTTCGCCTGTAGTCAAACTACGGTTTGCACGAAGCGTCCACCCGTGGTGAGCGATGCGTTCACCCGTGTTGAGCGACGGTCAACTAGTGACGTTTCGGTCACATGTCGTGGGGTTCAGTGTGTAAATTAATTGGGCTTCCGTCTTTGTGTTTGCGTCCAAGAGGGATGTGATTTTTCGAGCTCCGGGATAATGGAGCGTGATATGAATATATCCATTGTTGCATTATTGATTTTTATGAGGCCACCACGTTATGTGTAAGATGGTTCACGAACGTATCTAGAAGTTCATACCATAATTTACTACAAGTGTAACTTTGAGATATGAGGCAACTAATATTTGGTTTGCCCTGATTTCTTCTGCCGCATTACTTTGGTTTTCGTGGATTGCCCGAACCTTTAGTACAACGGCCAGGATTGAGTGGAGATGAGAGTAGTGTATCATTATTATATTATATGCCACGTAAAGATGTCTAACGTTTGAAACTTATTGACGGACGAGGGATAATCTACTACGCTTATCCATTGCTATGTACTTTTGATGTGTTGATGGATACTATTGTGAAGTGACTTTATGTATTAAATGTCAACCATGTTTTCCCGTGGACCTGTTCACCTACCGGCTTTGTTATGTGTACTGACCATAATGTCCTGAATGAACACCTGCTATCATTCGCGTATACATGCATGATCCTCTAATATATCCCACCGTAACAAATGGTTTAGCCTGTTCAAGCCCCCAGTTGGTGTAATCCAACGAAATCCATCTTATAAGGTATAGCTCTGTTTAGAGGTAAATATATGTCTAGGTATTTATATATACTACTGGACAAAAGTTAAGGGCCGTCATTCAGTTTAGACAAGGTTTATATAATTCTTCCTGAGCAGGGTCGATTGTCCAAATGTCCGGTAGCTTGAAATCTCTCAAGAAGTCTCTGAATGGTAGAGTGGGACACTGCTAAACGTCTTGCAACATGACGAACAGATTGACCATCCTGAATCCATGCCATGGCTCGACCACGGTCTACAGTGCTGAGACTTCTCCTTGGTGGCATGGCTAATGCAGTGATCATTTCGACCACTTGTCATACTGATTTATTGCATACCAACGGTGAACACGCTTAACCGATGATCATTTTCCACGTGCATTCAAATTCAACTCACTTTTTCACCTCTTGAACTAGGGGGGTGTGTTGCAAAAACCACGAATTTTTGCAGCAACAATGGCAATTTTCACGTGCGAGTTAAAGCCTTTTATTAGGGAGTCCTTCAGCTGTGGTTCATCAATTCTGTGATGATGAAAGCCCTTTCCACACTCTCTTCCACTGTAGACGGTTAGGGTAGATGCTTTTCTCTCAGACTAGCGACGTTAGTACCACAAATCGTCTGATGAATTGTAACCACGAACTTTAGACAAATAGAAAGAAACAAATACCTGATAAGTACATTTGTTCGCCGCAAACTAACAGGCCAATTGTCATGCGCTCCACCCACCAATGTTAACCTCTCAGATGAAGTAAATTCCCGAGCACACAGTGTAACTCAGGGAATATGATGAAAATTCGCCAATATACTTCTGGGTGTTAACTAAGACATTGCGTCTGGAGTGCGTGAATAATGATTTGCATGAATTACAATTAAAAAAGGTACATAAATCTCACAAGATAATATGTTACACCTTAGGCATATGTGAGGTAATCATCACTCATTACTCATCTCTACTCCCGTCGGAGTCTGGGGTTGCTCTGCTGTTGGGTTTCCCGCACGACTAGTCAGAAACTATCACCAGCTCTTACAGTAGTGGTTCATGCATATACTATTTTCATATGTTGAGGTTGCCAGCTTTGTATATAACCACTTAGCAAGAAACCTGTATAATTTACATTAGTAAATAAATTGTTTACACTTACCCCAAAATTTTGGGAATACACAATCTCCTTGTACAGATTTAGTCTGAACACAGCTCTGTATTAGAAGCTTTGAAATCACTTAGGTCTAGAAATTAGAGTTAATTCCTCTTACGGCGGATGTTCTGCAAAATCCTGGCTTGGGAAAACTTTTGTTTAATTCCTCTATGACTTGTGATCAAATTCCTAAGATTCCAGTCTTGTTAATTAAAGTCCTGACCCCTTTAAGTTTCCAGTCTTATATTAAAAATGCGGGTTTACTTGTGAAGTCCAAAGTTGCCCAATACTCAATCTGTTACTTATAGCTGTGGAATTTCTAAGTCCAATGTCTCCTTTTTCTTTCTGGCTTTTAGTAGTCGCTGATAGGACTTGTGCGCTGCAGTCTCTCTGTGTGATCTGTGTCTGTGTTTTCATCACCCTATATTTTCAGTTCTTAGCGCAAATCACAGATTGTGTTTCCGCCGAATGTTCCAATAGAATTCATTGTATATTCCGGCTCTCACTTCAAACCAATCAAATCTCTCTGGCACTGGGTTGAGTGTTTCATTTTAAAATATCCCCTCGCGTGTTTCACAATATTAAATTTGATATCCAGCTTGACCTCTTCAGTGATGTCATATCGTTGCGTAAGACTTCCGGCTGCACCTATCTGCCTCTCACCATATTGTGACCATGTGTTCCTGGCGTAACGTCGACAAATCTTGAGTTTCCAGACATATTATCTAAGATAATTACACACAGGGATGGTCTAAGCGGAAACAAACTACGCATTACCACCCGTGTTTCGCTAGACGGATCTCCGTCAGATAAGCCACACAATATGGTGTTCTATTCATAGACCCTGCACAATGCAAGCTTGAATAAACAGGCACAGTCGCTATGAAAAGATGTTCAGCTTGATAATACGTGATAAAATATTATCGCTGCCCGGGTCAATAAACCTGGCGTAACACCAACAGTCTAGGAGTGAAGTGTTAGAGACTTAACTCTTCTGATCCTTCGTAGTGTGTAAATAATGGTGCATAAAATATGCCACATAATAATGACAGGGGAGAGAAAAATAAATGTCATTCGCACGGGAATGTAATGCAATTCTGCTGAAGTGGAGGACTTGAGATCGCACAACCGTATCGTCACACACGTCATAATTTATACTCGTCATACTGCGATTAGCAACCTTCTCTTGAGCATCACAAAGTTCCAATATAAATATATATATATATATATATATATATATATATATATATATATATATATATATATATATATATATATATATATATATATATATATATATATGAATATAAAAATATATATATATATATATATATATATATATATATATATATATATATATATATATATATATATATATATATATATATATATATATTTTGGCGGCTATATAGACACCTGTGGAGAGAATAAAAATAAAAAAAAATAAAAAACTCGTTAGATACGAGTTGTCCAGCGTATAACCAAAAAAACAATTAACACAACTGAAGGGTTAGTTAACCAAGTGAACCACACAGTAATTTCTAACTAGCAGGCGGCAAATTCCAGTCTTTAAGAACAGAACAAAAAAAAAAAAAGACGATTGCCTCTGTTTGGTTAACTAACTTCAGAGGGGTATATAATACTTCCTTTGGAGAATCACGGATTTGAGATAACTGCGTCCATCAAACTACAACCAGTCGAACTTGCGTGAGATGCTTCCAGGGATAGGAAGATTCCTTCCGTTACTGCTGTTGATTTAACTAAGCTGTGGATATCGTAACACAATAAAATAAATCCACTTGACATTTCTATGTAGCGATACAGTGGTTTTAGGCTCTCACTCTCGCGGTATCTGCAGTCAAGACTTTACTCTTCCCTTTACCCTTTCATTGGGGACTCTGGCAAACCGTGACTACAGTGTGATGTCAGAACTTCAGAAATGTTCCAATAGGTAATACAGACGACCAGTCTAAACTGACTGAGAAAAAAAAGGTTGGCTGGGTCAAGTGTGACGCACAACCCGTTTGCGGCGGAGCTGCAACGTGTGATCTCTAACAGGTACTGCAAGGGATAATGAGCTCTGAAGTCATGAGGTCATAGGTCGCCAGATTTATTCAGCAAAACAAAACTTAAGCTGTAGTTCCAGGAAAGGGATTCTATAAAACTAGGATCAAACAAACAACTGATATCCACTAAAACTGGTATTTTACACAGGATTGGTATTTGGTGCAACTACAGGGGCTGCAATTTGTCCCGAAATTTCTTAGATTTGTCTCATTAAGAAAATCCTTAGAACCGTACATCTGGTACTTATTCCACCCTGCAGGCTATAGCTTTTCTACGGGGACAACGAGCACTGAGAGATTAGAGCGTCTAGTATATATAGCAAGAATCTCTTACACAATAGCGTCACTCATTGCGCACACCTGCACGGAGGTCGGCTAAATTGCCTGTGTGACAAAGGCATGAGGGAAATTAGGAGTTCTCCCCTACATTTCGGAATTAAAGCAATTACGTAACAGAAACGTAGACGCTTCCAATGTCATCGAACTCAAACGGTTTACAGGGACGAGAGCGTTCGGTCACTTGAAAACCAATGCCTCTTGCTCGTGTCTGCTTCCCCGGACTCAAAAGACACGTAGGTTGTGCCGCCATCAGAATGAAAGAGTTTCAGCGAAGGCACAAAAATAGCCGACCTTTGCACGTAATCCAGTCTCATCTGACTTATTCCACTCTTACCCTTTGAATATATTTTCAACCGTGGTCGCCTGCTTGATCGTTGTCTCTGCCTGTGCCATCAATGACATCCCAATCTTTATTCTTGCTCCCTTAATGTCAGCTATGTTTCCATGCTTTTGTTTGGGCCATCACATATCTGGATCTAATCGACAGCATTCCAAGCATGTACCACACTGTCACAATTGGTGCATCTCGACAAACTGTCACAATAGGTGTATCTCGTCATATTGTCACATTGGGTGTATCACGCGTACAACCCAAGACCTTACGCATCCCTTCATTTTGAATGCGTTCTAGTCGTTCACATTGTGTAACTGACAGCGTGAGTATTCCCAGTCAATACTCAATGACTGATATAACTAGCTGTTGATAAAGAAGAAATAGTAATCTCTGCGCCAGATGCATTGCGACCATTATTTTTAGGGCTGTTATACATCTCCTGCATTTCTGTATGATGTGATCAACATAGTGCTTATCCGACAGCCCGCGATCGAATGTAACTCGAAGTTACTTCAGCTTTTCTTGCCTTTCAGTTTTCTGTCTATTGAGAGTAATATCTGGAAGATTTTTTTCACTTTGGAGCAGTTTAAGAAGCACCACTTCACGCAGGACGTTTTGGGATTGCACTATGTAAACACCTTTTATAGTGTCCCATGTATGCTATTACATCGGTCAAAGCCAGTTCTGTAAATGAGTATGTCATCAGCAAAGGTCAGTGTTTGGCCCAACCCAGTTGGCTGAATGGTGGCTACTTTTGGTGTATAGATGTTATACAGCAGTCGTGATAGTGGAGAATTTTCGGGTAGCTATTGATGGCTCTTTGCTTTTTCTCCTTAAAAAGGTCCACCTCTTTATTTACTCAATGTCCTTCTCTTTCGTGCTATCCGTGTCGCTCTTTCTCTTTCCAGCCATGCTGTCTGCACTGTCTTATTCCACCGGCGTGGTTGTGTAAAAGGTATACGAGTTGTCTTTTGTTTTGAAATTTGACGCAATATGTACACAAGGCTACTACTGTCACGTGGGTCTGTATGATACTGTCACGTGGGTCTGTATGATACTGTCACGTGGGTCTGTATGATACTGTCACGTGGGTCTGTATGGTACTGTCACGTGGGTCTGTATGGTGCTGTCAAGTGGGTCTGTATGGTGCTGTCAAGTGGGTCTGTATGATACTGGAAAGTCTGTTTCGGTTTCCTGTGTCTGGTGGTCTTTCCCATCACAATGAGGACTATACAGGGTAGGTGATCGCTTTCTTGAGCTTGCAATACATCCAACGTGCAAAGTGGCGGCAGAACTAGAGATCAATGACAGATCTATGACACCAACAGTATCCCCTGGTCTAGATGCCAGTCTTGTTGGGCGTCCATCATTTAAAATGGATTTGTTTGAGCTGAGTAAAGCCTGGCTCAAAGGCAATGTCCTGTCTATTTACCGTGGAGCTTCCCAACTCCATAGATCTAGCGTTAAAATCCTCGGCAATTAATCACATCTTGTTAGGTTCTTCGAACAATTTTGTCACAAACTCCCAGCTACCCTCTGTGGTAAAGTGGGATGTTATAAATATTTATAGGGGACTTAGTGTACTGACTGAGATCAGCTGTGAAGGTATCTATATCTAATAAGAGTAGTGTATTATAGATAACCTTACTTACTGCCACATATGTATACCTCAGTCAGAATTATTCTGGAATAGTGTGATGACTACGTTATATGTCTAGGGTATGTGTATGATGAAGTGTAAGTCATAACAACAACAGACAGATAAACAATTTAATTTATTCCACCACACTTGACAACACTGTGACACTCACATACATAAAACACTCTAAGAGGATATCTTAAAGGAGTCACTGATAACTTTTCAAATAACAATATGTATTCAGTGCTGTCATGAATGTATATGTGTCCTGATTCAAATACAAAGGGAACCAGGAATCACAATCAATTTTAATTACAAGTTATATGTACAGAATTTATTAATATGATTCTTGTAATGACATATATTATTAATGGTATCCTATGTGTGTCAGTTGTGTAGTAGAAATATGAGGTAATACTGGTTTTGTTTTGTTCAAGCTCTGTTGGTATTTGTCATCATGACTTCAATAGTTTGTTTCTATTGGAACTAGTATTGGAGATGTTCTCAGTTCCTGGTATTAAAACAATTAAATTCCCCTCTTAATTTTATTTTACAATATCATTTTAAGATGGGGGTACATAATGTTGAGCTCCATGGCCACACTCTCTTATCTTGCGTGATGACTGCAGTAAAAGACTCCTCTGCTCGATTACTTTAATGAGTTCTGGAGCCACCCCACTGGTTGCTATATGGACCAAGGAGTATGCTGTCCACCTCTGGCTTCAGCAAAGCTCTGACCAGGTGCTGCTCAATAACTTTAAGACCACGGTCCCTGAAACAAGAAGGTTGTACCTTCTACGTCAGAACTAATTTATACTCTATTTTTACACTGAGCACAATACATCACAAACATTGAGTTCAGAGCGTTAGGCCAACTGTCAGCTTCATCTGAAATACTTTATACCAGTATTTCCCTCCCTAATGGTTACTACGCCTCTGCAATTCCAGCATTATTTCTTTCTAGTTAATAATCTAGGTGTCAGTGTACTGTTTGGCCATTCCATGCAGTTTTACTTTCCTCCGACACCTTCTGTTCAGGCTGGAGCACTATAGGCTTTACATCATGTTCGCTACTGAACCACACATATATACAGACATAATTTATCAATTTACATTCAATTTTCATTTAAAAATATTGAATATTTCAAGCTTACCACAATTCATGGAAATAATAAACAGTTTCGCTGACTGGCAATGAATATAGCACAACTCCGATCTGCCGATGTCCCAGGCTTTGTTTTATAAAAAATATACACTGGTGCTCAACGCACTGCTTCTTAGTAGGTTTATTACAAGATGTGGCAATGAACAGACGCTCTGAATTGAGTATATTCGCAGCTCTACCCAATCAAACCATGTCTACAAATCTTTTCAAAAAAATACTCCTTTTCACGTTTCCCCTGACAACACAAGATAGTATTTATAGCCCGACCAATCGTGTTTAGTCTTACATTTGTTGCGCTCCAATCAAATAGGAGTTAACATGGTAGGCTATTTCCGTAACGTAATGTTTTTTCAAACACGTTATAAAAAAATTTTATGAGCAGAAATGATTTCATGCTGTCAGGCACCCCCACTATTTTATTTTGGCCATAACTTGGTAATTCCTAGACTATTTGCGTAACGTTTTACATATTCTTTGTCAGCAAACCCTAAGGAACCCAAATATACGAATTTAATGGAGCC
The DNA here is from genome assembly GCA_024509875.1 of Oreohelix idahoensis. Taxonomy (NCBI): domain Eukaryota; kingdom Metazoa; phylum Mollusca; class Gastropoda; order Stylommatophora; family Oreohelicidae; genus Oreohelix; species Oreohelix idahoensis. The sequence continues at coordinate 277,459 of JAMPIV010006184.1, read as the reverse complement.
AATATGCATTTTCTTCTAGGATAGTCGTGCTGTTACTACCTTCTCACTTCCAAACTTGAGGGTGTCTGGGTACTGTCATGTTTTCAAACGTAAACCGGTATAATGTCATAATTCCCAATAAGCGTTTTTCAGGATTTTAAAACCTAACTCTGGTATGGGTAGTGAATTTTATCACTGTCGATTTGAAATAAAGTTAGTGCATGTGGCCTTACACGCGTGATGGCAGCAATTGTGTATCGCGCGACGCGTGTTTAGTGTTGCAGGTGTCCCTGCTTTCTGCCTCTCCCTTCTCTCTATCCTTTAGTCCATCTGTCTTTTAGTTACGCCGTGTATAAAAATGGAATGAATGAAATATTAAATTTAGGTCATTGATCAGCTTGCGTATCTCAAGGTTTTTCCAAGAAATACAGTACACGTTTCATTGAACATTATATGTCAGTCCTTTATTCTATATACACATAGAGAAATTTATTATTATTTCTGGGGTTTACGGTGATTCTCATCACACGGATGGCGGCTTAAAAAATCCGCTCCCAAATTTGTTTTTCCAGATATATACTCAATGCTAAAATTATAGGGAGCCAAAAGTAAGGACCATCGGAGTAACCTAGAGTTCTCATGCCTAGCCTGGGCTAGAAACGATAAAGGTTTGTGATCCGTTTGCAACTTAAATGCCTTCCCATACAGATAAATATTGAATTTCTTTATTGCCCATATTACTGCAAGACATTCTTTTTCGCTAGTTGAGTAGTTGATTTCAGCTTTATTCAATTTTCTGCTAGCATATGCCACTGGGCTTAATTCCCCATCTAATGCATCTGATTTCTGTAGTAGAGTTGCACCCAACCCAATATTACTGGCATCCGCCCTTACTATGAATTCTTGACTTAAGTCAGGTAATTTCAAAATAGGTTTACTTGTGAGCTTTTCCTTCAATTCTTGGTAAGCCATTTCACATTGTGGTGTCCATGTAATGCGATCTGGATGTCCTTTACGTGTCAAATCAGTTAACGGTGCACATATGGAATTAAAGTTTTTGATATACTTCTGGTAGAAACCACATAATGAGACAAAGGATCTCACGTCCTTCTTGGTTTGTGGTCTCGGGGCTTTCTTTAGTTTCTCTAAATTCTTTGGGTCAGGGGTCATGTTTCCCTGATAAACTGTGTGTCCCAAAAATTCCAATTCTTTACATCCAACGCAACATTTGGTTGGTCGGGCTGTTAAATTTGCTTCCCTAAGTCGATCAAACAGCATCTTCAGACAGTCAATGTGTTCCTCAAATGTTTCTGTTGCTATAAGGATATCATCCATGAAATTTGTTATACATGGATTATTCAGAGGGTCCAATAATTTTCTCATCATTCTAGAGAAGACACTAGGCGCATTCTTCAATCCAAATGGCAATCTATTAAACTCATAGTGTCCTTCTGAGGTACTAAAAGCTAGGTATGGTCTAACCTCAGGCTTTACTGGAATCTGATAGTATCCTTTACTCAGATCCACTTTTGAGAAATATTTAGCTTTATTTAGTCTGGCAAACAGCTGATTTGTATCCGGCAATGGATCCACCTGTCCTTCTGTAATAGCATTCAGTCTCCTGTAATCTATACAGAGTCTATGTTCTCCAGAGGGCTTCCTTAAGAGTACAACACCGGAACTATATGAGGATTCACTGTGCGAAATAATTCCTTCCTTCAACAGATAGTCTATCTCTTCCTTCAAAGCTTTCTCCTTAGCAAACGGAATCGAATATGGTTTCATACAGACAGGTGTGGGGTCTATCAGTTTCATATCATATTCCAATAGGTTTGTATGCCCTGGTCGGTCTGTTAACACCTCTGCATGATTATTTAGAACCTGTTGCACTCTCTCTTTCTGAGTTTTTGTTAAATATGTACTGATTTTCACCTGTGCTGCTGTCTCACAGGGGTGTAATGGATATTCAAATGATGAAAGTGGTTCCTTTTTCATCTCCATGGCGATAGACAAGGTCAACAAGTGTGTCTCTTCCTGATGTTCTCTTTCCAAATATTTCTTCAGGAGATTCACATGATAGATTTTTTTCTTTCCCCTTCTTATCTATCTTATAATTTGTTCTAGACACCTTCTCTAAAACTGTATATGGACCTTGTCATCCAATCTGTAACTTATTCTGACTCCCGGGGAGAAGAAGCAGTACCTTCTCTCCCACAGCCAAATCTCTGTCTTTCGCCCTCCTGTTATAATAGGCAGCATGTTTCTTCCTGGCTTGTTTCAAATTTTCATTGGCAAGTTTCCAGCCAGTTTTTAAACGAGTGGTCAGCTCATTCACATATTGGTATGAAGATGTAATGTTTTCCTCTGCCTTTTCATCAGTCCACGTTCTTAACAAAGCTTCGAGTGGACCTTTTATTGGCCTTCCAAACAATAATGTTGCCGGGGCCATACCGGTTGAACTATGGGGTACCTCCCGATAAGCAAAGAGGGCGGCGTGCAGGTACTGGTCCCATGTATCTGGTTTTTCGTGTGCCAACTTTCTCAGGATCGACATTAACGTGCCGTTAAATCTTTCCACTTGGCCGTTCCCTTGGGGATGGTACACACTACAATGGAAGTGTTTGGCCTGGAAGATCCTGAAAACTTCTTCAGTTAGTTTCCCCCTTGAACTGAGAGCCATTATCAGTCAAGATTTGATTGGGAAAGCCTAACCTTGTGAAAATTGTGAGCAATGCCTCTGCCACATGTTTAGAATCAATCGATGACAGGGCTACTGCCTCTCCCCACATAGAACAAGTGTCCACCAGAGTCAGAATGTAGCTGTTCCTTCTCTTGGTTCGGGTGAGAGGTCCCACAAGATCCACGGCAACTCTCTCAAAGGGTGTTCCCACTATGGGCATTTCCCCCAGAGTTGCTGGTGCAGTCCAATGTTTAGGTGCTACTCGTTGGCACTCTGGACAGGATTTTACATATCGTTTGATATCTTCAGTTATTCCTGGCCAGAAATAATGACAAGCTATTCGCTGTCCTGTTGCGCTGATTCCCATATGACCACTGAAGGGAATCGCATGCCCTAGTTCCAACACTTTAGTCCTATATGAAGTGGGAAGGACCAGCTGTCCGTGACCATTGGATTCAGATCCAGCCTTCCTATATATCAGTTTGTTCTTCATATAAAACTCTCCCTTGCCTGGAGGTGTATGAGATTTGGGCAACTTCTTGAAACATGGCTTGAGTGTTTTGTCCTCAGCCTGTGCCTTCCTCATCTCATCTGGGTGAGTATTTATTGGATTATCCTCCTCCTTTTTAGACTGTGATCTGGTCTGCACTGTTGCCAATATCACAGGTCTCTTGGGATTCCCCAAAAAGACATATCTACACCCCAATATCAGAGGGTAGATTGGCTCATTTATCACTGCTGCTTTTATGATTCCTTCCACATATCGCGTTTTCACTTTTATTCGGGCGACGGGAAGTGTCATGGTAGCTACATCCTTGGTTGCAGTTTGAATCTCCACTGTTTCTGTGGTGTATTGATCGGCCTGCACCAGGTGAGAACTCACAACGGAATCGTAATCTAAACCGGTATCATATAAACACCTTATAGTGACACCATTACAGATGACATCTTCACACACTGGGGGGTGGTATGGTTCCTGTAGTTCTTCAGGTTTGACCTTCTTTTCCTTTTTCCCCGATGTCATAGCAGCACAATGAGGAGGTTTCCTTCTACAATGGTCAGTGTCATGATTGTTCATCTTACAATTTTTACACCACCTTTTTCCTTGGTTGAAAGATTTTCTTTCATCATATTTCCTTTCATCGAATTGTGGGGTTTTATTTTTATTTTCATACCGTGGCCTATCAAACTGGTGCTTACTTTTGTTTTGATCCCTAGGATCAAATTTATTAAAGTTCTGTGGTGCCCTAAAGTTATCCACTTGTTTCTTTTTATTACCTGTTACCTCTGCTTGAGCTGCTTGATACCTTTCAGCAACATTTAGCAACTCACCCAGCCTCTCTGCACCTTGTTCCATGAGAAACTTTCTCAGGTCTGGAGCCATGGACTCTCTTAATTGCTCTATAAGGACCATTTCCTTAAGATCTTGGGTTTTCCCCAGAGAAGTCCATTTCTCCAAGTATATCTCTATTCGTGCAGAGAACTGGTGATAGGTTTCACCTGACAGTAGTTTAGCATTCCTAAATTTTTTCCTATAAAATTCTGCATTCTTTTCATATCTTAACAAAAGAGCCTGCTTTAGCATGTCATAATTTTCCTGATCACTTCTGCTCATTTTTGCAAAAACTTCATAAGCTGCCCCACGAAGTCCCTGAGATAACTTTAAGCTCCACCTTTCTCTCTCTAACCCATATGTGGTAGCTAATAGTTCATACCTATTTAGATAGCTCTCTATATCATCGTCTTTCTCAACAAAATGATCTAAATGAAAATTCATAGCTGAGGTTGAGGCTCCTTGGCTAGCAGTGGCATCCGAGGAAAAGGGACTGGCACCATTTTCAGGAGCATGGCCCTGAAACTCAAACTCCCTTAGTCGTAACTCATGTTCCCTTTGTAATCTCTTCTCCTCCTTTTCTGCTTCCCTCTCTGCAGTCAATCTTCTTTCTTTGGCTTCCCTTTCTGCAGCTAATCTTTTGTCTTCTCTTTCTGCCTCCAATTTCTTAGCCTCAGCCTCAATCTGCAACCTCTTAATCTCTTTTTCAGCTTCTATTCTCTTATCTTCGGCCAATCTTTCAGATTCTAATTTTCTTTCGGCCTCTTTTTCTAATCTTCTTTCTTCCCGTTCAATATATTTGTCACATTCAGCAGTGACATAAGAAATCATAATTTGCCCGTCCATTCCTAACTCTTTCGCAGTCTGTACAGCAGCAGATCGAAATTTTGCCAGGTCGGCCATTGTCTAACAGATAAATGTCTAAACAATTTTATCTATGACTAATTAACTCAAGACAACACAGGCACTGTGAGCTCAACCTTATTTATTTTCACCCAAGGATACCTTTTAATTCTTATTATTCCCTGAAGTGAATTACCCCCAATATTTGTAATAGGGAAAGATTCAAAATCCCGGACGAGCCCCCAATATATGTGGTAAAGTGGGATGTTATAAATATTTATAGGGGACTTAGTATACTGACTGAGATCAGCTGTGAAGGTATCTATATCTAATAAGAGTAGTGTATTATAGATAACCTTACTTACTGCCACATATGTATACCTCAGTCAGAATTATTCTGGAATAGTGTGATGACTACGTTATATGTCTAGGGTATGTGTATGATGAAGTGTAAGTCATAACAACAACAGACAGATAAACAATTTAATTTATTCCACCACACTTGACAACACTGTGACACTCACATACATAAAACACTCTAAGAGGATATCTTAAAGGAGTCACTGATAACTTTTCAAATAACAATATGTATTCAGTGCTGTCATGAATGTATATGTGTCCTGATTCAAATACAAAGGGAACCAGGAATCACAATCAATTTTAATTACAAGTTATATGTACAGAATTTATTAATATGATTCTTGTAATGACATATATTATTAATGGTATCCTATGTGTGTCAGTGGTGTAGTGGTAATATGAGGTAATACTGGTTTTGTTTTGTTCAAGCTCTGTTGGTATTTGTCATCATGACTTCAATAGTTTGTTTCTATTGGAACTAGTATTGGAGATGTTCTCAGTTCCTGGTATTAAAACAATTAAATTCCCCTCTTAATTTTATTTTACAATATCATTTTAAGATGGGGGTACATAATGTTGAGCTCCATGGCCACACTCTCTTATCTTGCGTGATGACTGCAGTAAAAGACTCCTCTGCTCGATTACTTTAATGAGTTCTGGAGCCACCCCACTGGTTGCTATATGGACCAAGGAGTATGCTGTCCACCTCTGGCTTCAGCAAAGCTCTGACCAGGTGCTGCTCAATAACTTTAAGACCACGGTCCCTGAAACAAGAAGGTTGTACCTTCTACGTCAGAACTAATTTATACTCTATTTTTACACTGAGCACAATACATCACAAACATTGAGTTCAGAGCGTTAGGCCAACTGTCAGCTTCATCTGAAATACTTTATACCAGTATTTCCTTCCCTAATGGTTACTACGCCTCTGCAATTCCAGCATTATTTCTTTCTAGTTAATAATCTAGGTGTCAGTGTACTGTTTGGCCATGCCATGCAGTTTTACTTTCCTCCGACACCTTCTGTTCAGGCTGGAGCACTATAGGCTTTACATCATGTTCGCCACTGAACCACACATATATACAGACATAATTTATCAATTTACATTCAATTTTCATTTAAAAATATTGAATATTTCAAGCTTACCACAATTCATGGAAATAATAAACAGTTTCGTTGACTGGCAATGAATATAGCACAACTCCGATCTGCCGATGTCCCAGGCTTTATTTTATAAAAAATATACACTGGTGCTCAACGCACTGCTTCTTAGTAGGTTTATTACAAGATGTGGCAATGAACAGACGCTCTGAATTGAGTATATTCGCAGCTCTACCCAATCAAACCATGTCTACACATCTTTTCAAAAAAAATACTCCTTTTCACGTTTCCCCTGACAACACAAGATAGTATTTATAGCCCGACCAATCGTGTTTAGTCTTACATTTGTTGCGCTCCAATCAAATAGGAGTTAACATGGTAGGCTATTTCCGTAATGTAATGTTTTTTCAAACACGTTATAAAAAAATTTTATGAGCAGAAATGATTTCATGCTGTCAGGCACCCCCACTATTTTATTTTGGCCATAACTTGGTAATTCCTAGACTATTTGCGTAACGTTTTACATATTCTTTGTCAGCAAACCCTAAGGAACCCAAATATACGAATTTAATGGAGCCAATATGCATTTTCTTCTAGGATAGTCGTGCTGTTACTACCTTCTCACTTCCAAACTTGAGGGTGTCTGGGTACTGTCATGTTTTCAAACGTAAACCGGTATAATGTCATAATTCCCACTGCTTTTTGCCTCTCCCTTCTCTCTATCCTTTAGTCCATCTGTCTTTTAGTTACGCCGTGTATAAAATGGAATGAATGAAATATTAAATTTAGGTCATTGATCAGCTTGCGTATCTCAAGGTTTTTCCAAGAAATACAGTACACGTTTCATTGAAGAAAGCGGGTAATAATACAGTAGGCTTTTACTATCAACGTGAAAGCGTTACAATTTGCAGACGAAGTAGAAAACAAGGGGGATTTCGAGTACAGTCATTGTGACAGCACTGTTCTTTACCATTCTTCTTTCCTTTTATTAAATTTATTTGTTAGGCTTTGCATTTACGTTTTAATTTATATATGGGGATTAGAATAATTCACGACACCCTCTTCCGGAAGGCGATCCATATGGACATTTAAACTGAAGACTTGCCATTCTTGACCACTTATATGAGGAACTATACCGCGCAATTCTGCATCCTATTCTCATTAGAATGGAAACTTGTACCTAGCCATGCATGAGGGAGTTCATTTTTCACATTCAGCGCGTGCCCTTGTCTGCCAGGCAGCATCACACGGATTTATGCAAAATCTGTAAGCTGGGCAATTGGCAACAGTATTCGCTTTAAATAGGACTCCTGGATCATTTGTACATCAAAATCATAGATCAATTTTTCAGTAATGACTGCCCGTTGGTAGGCACTTTGACAGTTCCAGAAACCTATATGTATTTATTTCATAGAGAGTCTGTCCGCTTTCTTTCTTGTTTTCTCAAACAAGTTCTTTTTTTCTCTCTCCTCATCTCTCCCCTATCTCACCTTGTACATCCACGTTTCTCTGTTACATTTGCCGAAATCATCGGCGACAGAGCTGAAAACCCGTAGCTCCCGCGATAAAATTCTGGTTTGTTACATAATCCATATTATATTTGCAGGATATAGTGGAATTACACGGTCACCCTGGTAGAACCACCATGCCAGAGAAAAGGCAAGGGATCTTCCTTAGGACGTCCATCTGTCCAGTGGCGCTCCACTCGTATCCTAGACAATGTTCAAGACTACTTATCCCAGACAACCAATGTTCAAGACTACTTATCCTAGACAACCAATGTTCAAGACTACTTATCCTAGACAACCAATGTTCAAGACTACTTATCCTAAACAACCAATGTTCAAGACTACTTATCCCAGACAACCAATGTTCAAGACTACTTGTGGCCGGGTGGGGAATTGGGGGTTGCTGTTTTATTGCAGAGAGTGTTAGATCTAGATTACTAGCTTGACCGCTAGAGTTCGCAATTTCTCCCTTACAGTCTTACGGGATTTTACCAGGTTCGGGGACTATCCTCTAAGGTGTTGTATTAGAGCAGATGTGTTTTATTTATATGATTTACCAGCAAGAGCAGTTATGGTTCATTTAATTTTCCTTCCTTCCTCTCATGAATGTATGGCAAAGCAAATGAGTGACGACCTGCCTTTAGTATAAATGTGACTTTTATTTAATTATAACGTAATTACAAGTCGACATGGCAAAACTTCATAAGACACATATGACAATTATTCTTCAGAGCATATTTCTTTTCAAAATCCCGCTGTATGAGTTTCTAACTTCATTATAACCATTCTGGTTCTATCCTTAGGAAATTCTTTCTTGTTCATAATGCCATATTTTCAAGTAAGTGCATACCAGTAGTGCAATAGGGATTACTCTGCTTCTTCAGGATATAAAATTGCCATATCTCCTACTGATATGTTATTGCTTCATCAAAACAAATCAATCCTGCATGTACATTTGAAAAGAAAACCTTCAGCCAGTATTTCCTTTCTAAATCTGCAACAATCATTCGATTTCGACATGTCAATAATTGTATAGTAATTAGTTCCTACTTACAGACTTCGAATATAGAGTTTAAATACACAAAAAATGCACTTTGAAGAGAACATGCCATCATCCCTGGAATTTCTAATTCTTCAACTTGAATAAACTTTCATGCAGTAAACCACTGCGTTATGAGCACAAACTTGCTTGTCTTACTAGCTAGACGCGTCCCTTCCAACTAAGTAGGCTGCTGGGGAAAATCGCGTCCCTTCTAAATTTTTCTGAGCTCACGATTGGGTAAAAATCACGTGACTAATTTTGACATGTAACGCGACTCTATCCTAATTAGAATTTAATCTGTTTCTAGGAAAGTAGAAATTTATATGCTAATCTGGTTTTTTATAGCCTGTTTCCAAAGGAACAACTATGTACACGGCTACATATAGATCCCGGGGCCTTGCAAATGTATCCCATAGGGAGACATTTGAGTACTATCAACTCTAAAAAATATCCCCAAAATTTCCTAAGTTCTAAAAAAATTTTCAGAAAAATTTAAAGTTCAAAAATTTTTCTAAGTCCAAAAATATTTCAGAAAATTTAACAAAATTCCTACATCTGAGCTCCTATGTCTATATGGGACTGTCGTCTATAAAGGGGCCTTATAGATGGACATCATCTCCAAAAAATTGCAAACTATCTTTCACATCAATACATATTTCAACCAAATTTACAAATTGGCAACACTGACCAACAAAATCCTAAAAACAATCATAAGGTCATCACCAAAAAGAATGTGACAAGTGGCAACACTGGGAAATGAACAATAAAATATCTTATTTGCAGAACTTGGCTGCATTATCATAATCTATTTCATTTCATTCAAAAATATAGTTGATTACATTCTCTTAGATATGGTGGTGGGTGTTATCTCTTTTCTGTTCCTGTTATTTGTTCCATATTATAAGTCTGCAAGTACTTAAAAAAACCTTTTTTCTTCCTGGCGTACTTATTTATTTTATTTTCCAAGTACTCTGCAATATTCTACGAAATGTCCAGGATCTCCAATTCCTATGGTAATGGTAATCCACTTTCATAAAATAGCCAATGTTCTCATGGGTACTTATCATCTTCTCTTTTTTTTTTCTAGTGAATGAGCCACTTGCTCATTATTACATGTGGAAAACATCTCTAGACATAATATGCATATTTTATCAGACGATACTATAACCAGCATCATTTTTATAAGTAATCATTTTTCACAATAAAAGCATTAAAACCTCATGGCTTATCCTTATTTATTTATTTGTATGTTTCCTTGTTATTGACATTTTCCAAATGGTAAGTGTATAAATTCGTTCTAAGTCCGTCACTGTAGAAAAAATGTTCTATATTAAATTTTTTTTTCTTCTTCAAAATATGTGATGTTTGTCTCCAATATCCGTACGTCTGGTGGTGATCCTGTCCATTAGTCAGTTATTTCTAATCATTCCTTCTTTTCTGTCAACCCAGTATTTTTTCTGTGAACTCTTCCCTAGAAATATTATTTATATTTTTTTTCAAAGATCTTCTTTGACTTACCATACATCAATTTTCAAACATCAAATTATTCAGCAACCAACAGACGAATGTGTTACTATCATTTATGAAATATAAGGGAAAAGGAAAATATAGTTTCAAATCATCATGAATTTGCTACGTTGGGTTCCGTATTACTTTATTTTCCCTGTTAAGACAACTGCTTATACTCTTGACAATACGTATCCATGTTGTCACTCTCAAGGCATCCTTGTATACAGTTTATATTTGTCTCCCTTTTTTTTTTTTTTTCATAACACCAATGTATCATTTATGGTGTTCCAATATCATTGTATCTATTCTAGTCCTCCTGTTATCTTGAGAATTCATCCTTAGTAACTCCCTATGCACCTTATCTAGCAATACATTTATCAAAAACACATCAAACAATTATTTATGGAACAATCAACTGAGATGTAAGAACTTTTGACAATATGAGATGAGAAAAAAATTTTGGGGTCATCACTCAAAAAATGTGACATAGAAGGGAAGAAAAAATATTCAATTGATCGTGAGGAATCTACAATATTCTTATAAGACAAAGTTCCTGGCACTCTGACTACTATTTATCCATTTTATTTCTGGTTATCCTTGCATACAGTGTACCATTTCCATTTTCTCTATAAGTCCAATTCATCGCTCATGGTGCTCCAATATTTAAAATGTGGGTCCTTCCTATTCCTCTTATTCTGTACTGGAAATATATCCTTATTAATTGTCTATGTACTATATCTGTGAATATTTATCAACAATATATCAACTAATCATTTATGGAACCATTAACACAAATGTCTAGACTTTACCAAAACATGAACAAAAACATGTCTTTTTACATATGTGCAAAATTTCGACACCAACTCTGCCTTCGCAGGTCGAGGGTTAGTCAGAGTTATGTGGTGCCTGTAACATCCGCTGACTACAGCCAGATGGGTGACTTATGGTACTTATAATTCAAAAATCTCATCCGTCAGTTATCTTAAGTGTGGGGCGGGGGTCTATTTCATGGTGTCCTTGACAAAGTTTGCTGCATTTCCAATCTAGGTATTCTTTTCTTATGTCATAATATCTCCATGATATATCTGTGACATGTCTGTCCTTGGGATAACATTATTATTATTATTTTTTTTTCTCAATATCCTCGGGGTGAGCAGATCTCAGTACGTCCAATTTCATCAATCATGTATTTTTCTCCTGTAATTCTGGGTATGTTATGAGTATAGTAAATTGTCAAATTATTTCAACTATCGTACAACATTCTGTAATTCGTGATAAGGAATAGTCATTTGTTATACAACAATGTTCATATTACAAAGGCAATGAGCAAAAATCAAAGAGATATCTTCTCCAAAAATGCAGATGTATCTCTATTTCTCCCAGCTCTGGGCGTAGTAATTATTCAGTCATTATTTTTTTTATTTCTCCATTATTTAAATCTCCATTTTGTGTCCTTAGTACCTGTGGTTCCATGGGATTATCATAATCTATTTGTCTCTTGTCTACTGATAATCCTTCAATAATGACTTCAAATATGGTCCTCACATTTGCAGTAATCATCTGCTCTGATTTGTTCCATGTCCATGGTATTCATCAAATATTCTATTATATCCTTGTCTTATCTCGTAACCACGAAAGACTAAAATTATTGCTCCTCCAATGTTAATGTGGGGGATTTTGTGCATAAACATTACAACAAAATCTCAGCTGTGACAACATAAAGTTTCACCATAATATAAAATGGCATCTTCATCATCATTAAACAGTTGCTTCATTCTCTCATGTGCCATCAGTGGCTATCATCCGGTAATGGGTGTTCAATGTGGGTTCAGCATATACAAATGCTGTAGAGGGGTATTTCATTTGCTAAGTCAGCATGTGCAAATGCTATTTCTTTAACATGGGCAAAGGCATCATCAACAAATAGGTGTAATGTGTTTAATCTGGGGTTAGCATATACTAATGCTCTCAAAGGATTTTTCATTTGCAAAAAATCAGCATGCGCAAATGTCATTGGGGTACTTGTCATAGGCAGTATCAACAAAATACTGCTGGAGTATCAGAGATCATGCTGGTGGGGGTATGACTGGTAATGGGCAGTAGGAGTAAAAACTTTTTCTTTTCTTTTATGTCGGCTGCTAACCTCAGGGCAGTCAATGTTTTACAATATTGGCTTATCATCATCAAAATGTGTGAGGGTGGCATATAAACATATAATACATCTTATAAAAAACATTCCAATTGTTTTTCTCTTCTCATTTTTTTTTGTTATGTTTTGTCTCTTTCCATTTTTTTTTCTTTTTCATTTCTTTTTTCCATTTCTTTTCTGTTTTCTTGTGATTTCTTTTCTTTTTTTCTTGTGATTTCTTTTCTCTTTTCTTGTTTTACATTTCATTTTCTTTTTTTCTTGTGATTTCTTTTCTGTTTGTATCACAAGTACGAAAGAATGATAAAAATCAATTCACTAAACACAAGAGATACTATCAATATTCCTAATAGTAAATCCTAACCAATAGGACTGCAAGTAATAGTTTAGGTTAGAACAGAATGAATATTGTAGCAGTGTCTGTTGTCAATAAGTGGCGAGGAAAGGGTACATCAAGGATCTCCTGATTACAACATGATTGTAATTCCAAGGAATGAATATGATTGGGATTGAAAAGATCACAAGTCTAGAATGTCGTCTCAATATAGTGGAAAGGAAAAATAGTAAGTTAAAGATGTTGTAACGGTGGAGTGAAGAAAATCTTACTATAGAGAGTCAAGGTTGGGATATGGAATCTTGGAGAACGTTTTAAAATCTTGACAATACTAATATACATCTGGGTCTAACATAATAATAATGTACATTGGAAAAATAAATAATCCTGTGGAGAAAAATAGCATAACATACAATACTAGTTTTGGGTATGAATTATATGCTGTTAACAGATGTCATAGTAGGAACAGTATGATTGATCAAGGTGATAGATATAAAAGAGTTTAGCATAATTGAGATCACAGAAATATTAGTATGAGGTAAGAAAAAACTACTGGTGTAAAGTGTCTGCATGAAAATGCACTAAGATGCGAAATTACAGAACTCTGGAACTGCAAGGACAAGAAGTCTGGTGAATGGAGCGTGGAATATGATCGATTTCAAAAGTAGAGATCAATGTTACAACAGAATAGTGTGACACGTGTTATAGGTAAGGTTGTGTAACATTCTAATTATTAAGAAAATGTCTGTAACTAAATAATGTCTGTAAACTCGTAACACCTTGTTTTATCAATTGTTTTGTCATTTTTATTTCACAAAACTATACTATCTAATGAAAATCCTCCGTGTGCTGGTCTTGATTGGTCTTGATTGTTCTCTGGGCATCAGTATTTTAAGGCTGGAAAAAAATAACTTTCTCAGTGAGGTTTTGACATCTTAGTCTGGAAGCAAGTCATTTGAACTGTCAAAAACTGAAAATAGAGTACATGGGAAAGTTAGTACATTGTTAAAAAGTAATTTCACATTCGCGGCGACCGTGTTCGGAGTGGCGAACACATAAAACACCTGGGCGTGTTTTTAGAAAAGCCTTGTGAATTCTTTCGCAAGCTCCAACATTGCAATTTCCCGACTGCTTAGGCGAGAATCATACTGAGTAGCAGTGGTGACTGGTGTGGTAGGCGACGACACTGCATTTGCTGATTGTTAGGGCACTGAGGACATTGACGAATGCGGTGATGGCTTAACATCTTTTGATTGCGGTGATGGTTTCACTATGGTTAGGGTTTGTATGGCTGGAACATCTGTTAGTTTTGAGGCAGGTATATGTTTCGCCTTGATTTTTCTTCTGACCTGGTTGTGCTGTACGTTAACACCGTTTACAGTGGGCGCAGTAATTTGCACACTGTTGTTTTTGACTAGTTGAGATGAGGCTAACACTTCTCGGCTGGGCTTTGAAACACGATAGCGTTTCTTCAATATTTTTCGTCTGATTTCATTTTGTGGCAATTTCATGCATTTAACGACAGGAGGTGAGTCATCTGACCCTGCTGTATAAGCGCGTTTGACCCTGGAGCTGACTGGAATAAATAATGTGCTGTCCGCATCACTGGTTTCAATAGAACTGGCTGTATCAATGTCTGTCTCTTGTTCATATAGTTCTACCATTTCTCTGTCATATTGTTCGTTGGGGTCTGACAAAGCTGTGCCGGGGCCGACACTGTCTTCTCTCATGTCTTGTTCTGTTTCGTCTCCATAAAGATTGCTGGTATATGGTTCAACAATCTGCTTGGGTATAGTTTCTTCAGGATCTGATTGTTCTAAACGACCAATCTTGTTCTTGTGGTATAGCAGTGTTTGGTTTTCACTAGTGTTAAAACTGGAACTGCCTGAACTGGGGGTGTGATAGGTATCAGCTGACGATTTATCACTGCGGGAGTAAGTTTGAGTGTGGATATAAGGTGCTTTCGTGTTGTCATCGTGTGACGTCTGTGGCATGATTTCTTCATTTCTAATGCGCAGGTCTCTGTCTTGTAGTCTATTACGTAATTCAAGTGGTGGGATGTCCTCTTCACTTTCTGATGAATTCCTTTGTTGTCTTGCTCGTTGTATTTCATCTGTAGGTGGTCTGGGTATGTGGTCGTCTTGGTAAAATTCAGAGTCTGTCGTCTCTGACTCTGATATGTCAGACGAATCTGTGCTGGATGGATTATAATTTAGGGTGGCCTTTCTGACTGGTCTTGTATTTGTCGTCAGAGGCGGAATGGGCCGGTGATTATCACTTTTGAGTTGTTTTACGTGAGCTTTTGTTTGGTGGTGTTTCTCTTCATTCCAGATAATGAAGTTTACAGGCGTAGTTTGTTTCATGATTTTATAGCCATCCAACCATCGGTCATCGAATTTTGAACTGCGTACGTGTTTCTTGTAGTATACTCTGTCTCCTATTTTGTACGTTGGTAGCTTGGCTGATGTATCATGTTGTTTCTGTTTCTTGTGAAATGCCTTCTGCGTATTTCTTTGTGCAATCTGGTGAGCTTTATACTTTTCTTGAAGGATTATTTCGACGGGGTCTTCTCCCATGTATTTTCGTTGTGGGCGAAGTAGGTTGTCTAACGGAAAGTTTGGTTCTCTTCCGTATAGCATGAAAAAGGGTGACATTCCTGTGGTATCGTTCACGTTTACTCGGATGGCTTCAAGAGCTTGGTTAATGTATAGGTCCCAGTATTGGTGGTTCCCCTTGATATATTTG
Source organism: Oreohelix idahoensis (assembly GCA_024509875.1). Taxonomy (NCBI): domain Eukaryota; kingdom Metazoa; phylum Mollusca; class Gastropoda; order Stylommatophora; family Oreohelicidae; genus Oreohelix; species Oreohelix idahoensis. Next base: position 261,879 of record JAMPIV010006184.1, on the reverse strand, counting down.
CTAATAATATCATGTAGGGTGGCGTGCATGCGTTCATTTCTGCCATTTGCATTTGGGCAATAATAAGTGGTTGTAGTATGCGCAATATTCAGCTGGTGTAAGGTGGCTTTAAATGGGTTACCGATAAACTGTTTACCATTGTCTGAAATGATTCGTTTTGGACAGCCATGCCTGGGAATGAATTCTTGTAAAAAAATTTGCGTGATGGACTGCGATGTGGCATCACTGAGTGGGTAACTTTCTGGCCAAACAGAGTATTGGTCAACTATGTGCAGGAGGTATTTGTTGCCAGATTGGGTGAGTGGGTAAGGACCTGATAAGTCAATGCTTACTGTTTGCATGGGGTAATGGGAAGGTTGCATTTCTTGAAGGGGAATTAAATGTGGCTTCATGTTCCGCAATTTACATGTTTTGCAGGTGGCCACGTACTCTGTAATGTCTTTGTAGAAGGTTTGCCAATAATACCTTTTCTTTATAACATCGATTGTTTTGTCTCTTCCCATGTGCCCGTTGTTATCATGAAACTGTAGTAGTACTTCTGGGATTAGATGTGCTGGAATGACTTTTCTTAGTGTCCCTTCTTGTTTACTATCAATATAGTATAGAGCTCCATCCGCTGGGTGTACTGTAAAATCTTTACTTTTTGTTGGGTTTTCCTTCACGTATGTGAGCAGCTTAACAATTTCTGCATCTTTCGCTTGTTCTACTCTCATGTCAAACATATCTTGACTTTCTTCTTCTACTTGAGTGGCAGAATCTGAGGTACTTCTTCGACTTGATGAAGTAATTTCATTAATTTCTTTTGCATTATCGTCAATCTCTGAGGATGTGCCTTCATTTTTGACTCTATTTGTTTTCACTTCAGTTTCATCATCATATTTAATCCTGGATAAGAGGTCTGCACAGGTGTTCATTTCGCCTGGGATATGTTCGATAGTGGTGTCGTAGGACTGCAAATTCATTGCCCATGTCTGTAACTTCTTTGGCTGTTCTTGTGTTTTGGTGAGCCAGTTAACCAAAGGTTGATGATCAGTTCTTATAATGAGTTTAGTTCCTCTGACATAAAAGTCAAACTTTTGTACTGCATAGTGAATAGCATATGCTTCTTTCTCAGTGGTGGTCCACCGTTTTTGTGACTTTGACAATGCGTGGGATAGGAATGCAATGGGTTTCTCATTTGGAATGTTTGGTAGGATGGGTGTTTCATCTTCTAGTACTGGTTGTACCAAACATGCACCAATTGCGTTATCTGAGGCATCGGCGTATAGTATCATGGGCTGAGAAATGTCTGGATGTCCAAGCAGTGGGATAGTGGTTAGGGCATTTTTTAGATACTCAAAGGATCTCTGGCAGTCTTCTGTCCATTTGAAGCGTGCATACTTGCGGGTAAGGGCTATCAAAGGCTCTGCTGCTCTGGAGAAATTGATGATGTGGCGCCTATAGTAACCCACTGTACCAATAAATGAGCGTGTTTGTCTCACCGTCTTGGGGCTAGGCATTTCTCTTATGGCTTTGACTTTATCTTCATCAGGTCTGATGCCATGTCTATTGATGACAAAGCCTAAATATTTTGTTTCTGTCTTTAGAAACTCACACTTCGACAGTTTTAACTTTATATGGTGATGCCTGAGTCTATCAAACACTGTTTCAGTCTTGCGGAGATAATCTTCCATCGTGCCTGCGGTATGTATCAGGATATCGTCTATGTATGCCAGGGCAAATGGATGTAGACCCTTTAACACTTCATCCATGAGTGACATATACGTTGCTGGCGATCCTTTTAGACCAAATGGCATAACATTCCAACAAAAACTTCCGATATGCGAACAGAATGTGGATTTCTGTTTTGCCTCAGGTGTCATGGGGATGCACCAAAAGCCTGACCTTACATCAAGTGTGGTAAAGTATGTAGACTTTCCTAACGTCGCAAGTAGATCGTCTATTCTGGGGAGGGGGTAGGAAATGACTTTTGTGATTTTGTTAAGGGCACGATAGTCGCAGCAAAAGCGACTGGAGCCATCTTTCTTTGTTACGATCACTATGGGTGAGGACCATTGGGAGCGGGATCTTTCGATGATTCCTGCCTGTAGCATTTCATTTATAGACCTTTCCACTAGTTCTCTGTTTTTCAAGGGTGTATGATAGGGTTTCATATGTATTGGCTCCTCGGTAGTTGTTTGAATGTCCATTGTGACAGTGTTAGTTCTGCCCAATTCCATGTCGTTTAGTGCGAATACATCTTGGTGCTTTTCTACAAACGTTTTCAAACGTGGCTCATTATCTTCTGTGGCATTCAGGGTTGCAAGTAACTGAGCTATTCTCTCTCTGTGTTTATGATCTGCCACTATATTTCTGGTCTGTCTTGCTGCCTCCGTTTCCTTCCCATAGTATTGGGGCATTTTTCTTGCATCTTGTGAAAATCTCTGCTCCTGGTATGTGGCTTTCTTTTGCGTATTTCTTTGCCGTTCATTGGGCTGTGCTTGGTATTGTCTCCTCTGCCATCTGCTGTGTGCATTTTCATTTGTCACTGCATTTACTGTATATTCATTTCTTATTATATTTCTGGGGTAGTCGTTGTTGTGCCATTTTTTCTGATTATTTCTGCCGTAACTGCGCTTATCCGCGTACATTACTGTATTTCTTCCGTTTGTGCTATAGGGCTGTCTTCTTTCCATGGGCGAAAATTTTTCATTCTTTCTATTTCCAACTTTGCTGCTATAGTATCCTTCTGTGGTGAAGTCGTATAAGAATTCTTCCTTTTCTTCGGAACATTCAATTGGTTTTGGGACTTTATCATATCCACCTGTTTTTGAGTTATATTGATACTCCATGGGGCATGTATCTATGTCTTGTCGCTTCGGATATCCTCCTGGCAAGACAATCTCTGTTTCTCTGTTACTCTGTGATATACAGCACTTCATCTTTTCTCGTGGTGTGCTGGGGCGCAAGAATGAGTAATTATAGTCATTTTCATACTGTGGCCTTTCTCTTCTTATGTATGGACTGGTTCGTTTCTGCCATCTGGGTAGGGTATGCGGTGGTGTAACATAACTGTGACTGATATTGCTGTCTTTTTCTGCATAAGCCTTATAACTGTTTACTTTCCGTGTACTATGGTTATTTGTACTGCGATTTCGTGCATTATGTCCAGTGGGAGTGGTTGAGACAATTTGTGAATGGTCTCTATTGGTTTTGGTTTGTCTTAACGTTGACGTATCCACTTGTGCTACAATTGTGCCTCTATTTATATTGGTAGTTTTTCCTGACATATTCAATATCATGATGGGGAAATCTCTAGCCTTCGAGACTTCAGCGATTCCCTCTGTAATTTGCAACAATGGATCATCAATAATGCTTTCTTCTGCTAGGGGCTGTATTTGGATTGATTGCCCTGGTGTTATGTACTCAGAATTTTTTACTCTGCCTTTTGCTATGACCAGGGAGTTTGGAGCCACCGTTATGGGAGCTGTAAGCCTTATCAAAGACGCTATATGGATATCGTCCTGGAGATCTGTCGTGGAACGACTTCTCACCGATTCTTTTCTTCTGTCTATTATTTTATATCTCTACTAAAATCTCTCGCTAGATTGTAAAATAATTCCCTTTAGTTGACTTTTTCATTCTTATAATGAAAAAGTCTCTCTCTCTCTCGCTAATCTTAGATTTAACAGTATTTTACTAGCTCAGGATTCTCGGTCCAAGGTAATAAATTATTCACTTCGCCAGCAAAAGTCGAAGGTGGAACACGGTACAACGATTCGAACAGGAAGTCGACCGTCTTTGTTGTTCACGAACTGGACGCATGTAAAACAGCCGGAAACGATGGACGCTAGTGCGAATTGAAATGAAGGTAACTTGATACCCCTGGGACCAGAAGATGTATTTGCAACAATGCCACCCAAATCACAGCCCACCCCTGCCCGGGAACCAGCTGGAATTTTGGGAGGGAATTTTAAGAAGTCATTCTTCTTGTAACCATCGTTGGAAGCAGATGTGATTGTATGGGCCTCTGTCGAGGCTACTTTGCACTTGTTGCAAAATATCGGTAGTGAATTCGTTGAGCGAAGTAAGTAGATCTAATACTGCTGATTTTATAACATGAATAATCATATGTTTATCAACAGCTTGCTATTGCAGTAACTTTTTGTAAAGTTTAAATGCATTTCCATTTTCAGTGACAATAATTGTTATTTGCATATTTACAGATCACTCAAACTAATGTATGAGTTGCTGAGGTCATAGACCTAATTAACTCCTGATCTTTATCTCACAGCCTGGCAGAAATAAGACAGGGTTAAAATAATTGATGTATATTATTGTTGTTTCTTTGAGATTTGCATATTGACCCAAGAAAAATAGAAGTGTATTAGTGGTTCTTCTATTTTCTATTTCTTATAAGACTTCTGTGTTCTCTGCCAAGACTACAAACTTGATAACAGTGTCTCAATCACTTCTTCTCACTTTGTCACATAAGGGACATTAATGTGTTTTTCATTATGGAAGGTTCTTTACATGTATTTAATGCAATCCTATGCATATACCATGTTGTATGATTGAAGAACTATTTTATTATCAGTATATGAATGTTATTTGCTACAGGAACCAGGACTTTAAGAATGCTTGAAATTATTTAGCTATTTAATGAATTTACCACTTGACTGACAAAATGTAAATCAGCAGTTCTCAAGCCTTGAGACCATGACGACCCTTCAAATGATTTACTGCTCGAGTAAGCAAGAATGTAAATCATTGGTTCTCAGACCTTGGCCGCAATGACACCCCACCAAGTTAAAGCAGCATAGGAAACTATTACCCAGTGGTTCTCTCAAATCATTGTTGACAGTGACCCCGGAATTAAAATACTGCTCTATGGGCACTAGGTGAACCAGTGGTTCTCAACCATTTGATGACCCCAGCCCCTACCTCACAGTTTGTGAAACTCATTGCCACATGGGGAAAACCACTGCTGTAAATAAGCAGACAGCCAGATAGAGACTGAGAACTCAAGATACACTATAATGTCAGTTAAGAAATGGTAGTTCATATCTACTAGATAACACAGTTACTAAATAGTAGTTAACCTAGTGTTAATTTAATTTCTGATGGACGCTTACCGGCCATCAGACTTAGGAGATGACTGCTCTTGAAACCACTAATGGGATTTCAATTGTTTCCAGTCCACCCAGGTTGCGGTTACGAGGTACTAACCCAGGTTGCGGTTACAAAGCAAAAACTCAGGTTGCGGTTACCAGATACTAAACCAGGTTGCGGTTACCAGATACCTAAACCAGGTCCAGGGTACAAGTCCATGGTACCAAGATTACCCTTACCCAACCTTATCCTATCACCCAGTAACCATCCCACACATCCCATAAACAGAAGAGGCATTCAGCAGAGGTGACTTACCCCATCCTTATCTGTGATGTGCACTGAGTCCAGGGAAGCAGACTCTGACACCCTCTGAACCCATTAACTGTTATAAGACCAACCTACTGGGGCAGACCAAACCAAGAGAGTTCGAACCAAAATCATCTCCGCAGCTACTACAGTCCTTGAGGAGATGAGTATTAACACCTACCAGCAACACTACCATAGAAAAGATCTCTGGTCCAAGTGATGACCACACTAGTTGATTTTTTTTTTAAATAAACAGTAGAGCTAAACTATTTTTCATATTTATATGTATATTAAAAAATGTAAGATTCCATACCCTTTTATCCAACTTTACATAACAGAGTCTGTTGTTATTTTTCTTGTTAACTTTATTTGGGTTGTATTTTGTTTTAAATATAATCTACACCCTGGGGGCTCAGCCATAATTCAATTAACTTCTATTGGGTCGGGATATTTTAATTGTGGCTGGACACCAAATCTCTTTCTCACCCTTGTGTGCTTTACACAGTCCTTTTGTAGGATTCCTGAGGAAGAATTTATCGTCCAGAAAATATCTTGTTTAGGTACCAGAATTCTCTTTTAAGTAATTTCTAGTACACTATTTCCCGAGGAGAGGCAGTTCTATTATAAACTCGGAAGCTATCAATAAGACATTATTATCTTTATTCTTCCATTCCATCCAAGCTGTCCTATCTCCTCAAAACACCTCGCGACAAGTGGGACGCTCGTGTCCGGGATTAACTCTTATTTCATATTTAGACACTTGTCTGAGATATGAAAACTCTTTATCTTTCCTAGATCACTACTGCTGTAGGTACTTGTCACTTATTGGTGTCCAGGTCTAGGATTAGATTAAAGAGGGGACATATAAATTACCCTAGACTAAAATACATATAAATTTTTTTGCAAGAAACACAGATTTTAAGTTGTGTTATGAGAACTCTTCTTGGTGGTACTGCTGGAAATTAGTTACCTATTGTTAACTAATTTTTAATTTGATGGTTATAAATGCTGGTTTGATTTAATATATGGTTTTGTAATACTTTAGTATAGTTAAGACTATAGAAAGTATTTTTGCCTTAATTATTGTTTGTGAGTTAGAGATCTCATACTCGCTCAACGAACCACTATGGATATAATGGAAGAATCTGTAGAGTTGAATGAGTGGAGAACATTCTGGACAGAGTTAGCCATTGAGTGTGAACTCTCCGGAGAAGAACTGGATACTTTTGTTTCACAAAAGATGGAAAAATGCAGGATGAGAGAAGCAGAAAGGAAGAAATGGAGAGCAAAATACACAGAAGAGAATGTGGAACATGAGAGACAAAGACAAGAAAAATCCCTCCAGTGTAAGGAAGAACTGGAAACTCAGTTTCAACCTACAAATATGGAATCCAGGGATAAACTTGAATCTAGGAATACTCATCATGCCACTCCTTTGCCAGTTGCATCACCATCTTCAGTGGTAAATATGACTGCACCACATGAAGCCAAGTCTATGTCTCAGAATTCAGGCTCAGACAGAGCAGAGGTATGGATATCCAAACGGAGACATCTAGACTATCCTGAAAATAAGATTAAGCACAGGAGTGCTGATAATCTGAAGAGACCTTCCTCATCCTCAGCAAAAACTCACAACAGGCATACCAACAACAACCGCACCAAAAACCTGGTAAATAGGATCGCTCAACCAAATAGGATCACTCAACAGAAAAGGATTACGCAACCCTATGGGAAGGGAAGGGATGTTCTTGAACATCACCTGTCGGCCAACTTACATCAGTTAGACTGTATGCGCCGAGACCCAATCCCACAGACTTCTTACAAAGCTAAGGTCCCTACCATGGATGGGAACTTGACGAAGGCCCGGAGTGGATACAGGGATTCTCAAAATGTGGAGACTGCCACAGTAAATGGAGAACAAATCACCTGTTTGTATTATCAAGGTCTTGGGTGTGATGCCCTTGTCTCAGCCTCTGTCATCGACCTTGATCAAGTCACCGAAGAGGATGTTGAGGTAACAGCACCCATGATAATCAACAGAAGGATGATTTTGCCTTTAGCTTATGTAGAAGTTAGGTCGAACTTTGTAAACGGCAAAGTAAAGGCCGCAATATTAGATGAACGAATTTACCCCATACCTCAAGGAGGGAAATATATCATCTTAGAAGACTCAGCACGATCCAGAGATGGCGTGACTGAACAGGCTATGGAGACTCCAATGCCTAACTCATCTTCCAATATTTTCACTGAAAAGTTGGAAGAGTGCAAAGGGGATGACCACCCCAGTGCACTTAATTCTGAACAAGTTTTGATAGTCTCACCCACTATCTGCGTGCAGAAAGTGAAGCCGGGCCAGAGTTTCTTGGTACCTGGTGGGATGAAACATGTTTCAGAAATATCTTCCTTTAACATGGGAGAAGCAGCTGTAGAGGAACAGGACCCTCAAGCACTAAGACTTCACTCAGTTCCGATAACCTCACCCACTCTCTGGGATCAGAAAGTGAAGCGGGTCCAAATTTCCTTGGTACCTGGTGGGAGGAAATATGTTTCAGGAATATCTTCCTTTAACACGGGAGAAATGGCTAAAGAGGAACATGAGCCTCAAGCACTTAGTCTTCAGTCAATTCCGATAACCTCACCCACTCTCTGGGATCAGAAAGTGAAGAAGGTCCAAATTTCCTTGGTACCTGGTGGGCAGGAACAACTGGCAGACTTATCTTTCTCTGTCACTGGAGAAACAGCGATAGAGGAACATACACGCTCTCATACCCGGGGAGATAGGTATGTGTCCTTAGACAGGTCAAGCAATATGACTAAAATAAGGTTGTGTATGAGGCTGGCAACCTCATCACGCAAAACTATTTGCTATAGATCCAATTGTAAGCAGAGTGTAGGCTTTAGGGCAAGCTCTTTGCCAGGAGGCAAGCTTCAATGGAGGATCCAGAAGGAGGAAAAGAAGAGAGGGATATTTTTGCGAGCAGGCTTGCTCAACCCACCTCAACTACTTATTGAAGAGGAAACGGATAGCCATGTGTGGATTACAGGCATACCGTTTGACAGAGGAAAAAGAGGAAATATTTGGATTGAAGGAATGGAGGACACGATACATGAATGTAGTGTCCGACATAAGAGAAGAGTCGGCTCGAACTTAGTTGGCCGTTGGCCGAACTTTCAAAAGGGGGCTTATGTCGTGGAACGACTTCTCACCGATTCTTTTCTTCTGTCTATTATTTTATATCTCTACTAAAATCTCTCGCTAGATTGTAAAATAATTCCCTTTAGTTGACTTTTTCATTCTTATAATGAAAAAGTCTCTCTCTCTCTCGCTAATCTTAGATTTAACAGTATTTTACTAGCTCAGGATTCTCGGTCCAAGGTAATAAATTATTCACTTCGCCAGCAAAAGTCGAAGGTGGAACACGGTACAACGATTCGAACAGGAAGTCGACCGTCTTTGTTGTTCACGAACTGGACGCATGTAAAACAGCCGGAAACGATGGACGCTAGTGCGAATTGAAATGAAGGTAACTTGATACCCCTGGGACCAGAAGATGTATTTGCAACAATGCCACCCAAATCACAGCCCACCCCTGCCCGGGAACCAGCTGGAATTTTGGGAGGGAATTTTAAGAAGTCATTCTTCTTGTAACCATCGTTGGAAGCAGATGTGATTGTATGGGCCTCTGTCGAGGCTACTTTGCACTTGTTGCAAAATATCGGTAGTGAATTCGTTGAGCGAAGTAAGTAGATCTAATACTGCTGATTTTATAACATGAATAATCATATGTTTATCAACAGCTTGCTATTGCAGTAACTTTTTGTAAAGTTTAAATGCATTTCCATTTTCAGTGACAATAATTGTTATTTGCATATTTACAGATCACTCAAACTAATGTATGAGTTGCTGAGGTCATAGACCTAATTAACTCCTGATCTTTATCTCACAGCCTGGCAGAAATAAGACAGGGTTAAAATAATTGATGTATATTATTGTTGTTTCTTTGAGATTTGCATATTGACCCAAGAAAAATAGAAGTGTATTAGTGGTTCTTCTATTTTCTATTTCTTATAAGACTTCTGTGTTCTCTGCCAAGACTACAAACTTGATAACAGTGTCTCAATCACTTCTTCTCACTTTGTCACATAAGGGACATTAATGTGTTTTTCATTATGGAAGGTTCTTTACATGTATTTAATGCAATCCTATGCATATACCATGTTGTATGATTGAAGAACTATTTTATTATCAGTATATGAATGTTATTTGCTACAGGAACCAGGACTTTAAGAATGCTTGAAATTATTTAGCTATTTAATGAATTTACCACTTGACTGACAAAATGTAAATCAGCAGTTCTCAAGCCTTGAGACCATGACGACCCTTCAAATGATTTACTGCTCGAGTAAGCAAGAATGTAAATCATTGGTTCTCAGACCTTGGCCGCAATGACACCCCACCAAGTTAAAGCAGCATAGGAAACTATTACCCAGTGGTTCTCAAATCATTGTTGACAGTGACCCCGGAATTAAAATACTGCTCTATGGGCACTAGGTGAACCAGTGGTTCTCAACCATTTGATGACCCCAGCCCCTACCTCACAGTTTGTGAAACTCATTGCCACATGGGGAAAACCACTGCTGTAAATAAGCAGACAGCCAGATAGAGACTGAGAACTCAAGATACACTATAATGTCAGTTAAGAAATGGTAGTTCATATCTACTAGATAACACAGTTACTAAATAGTAGTTAACCTAGTGTTAATTTAATTTCTGATGGACGCTTACCGGCCATCAGACTTAGGAGATGACTGCTCTTGAAACCACTAATGGGATTTCAATTGTTTCCAGTCCACCCAGGTTGCGGTTACGAGGTACTAACCCAGGTTGCGGTTACAAAGCAAAAACTCAGGTTGCGGTTACCAGATACTAAACCAGGTTGCGGTTACCAGATACCTAAACCAGGTCCAGGGTACAAGTCCATGGTACCAAGATTACCCTTACCCAACCTTATCCTATCACCCAGTAACCATCCCACACATCCCATAAACAGAAGAGGCATTCAGCAGAGGTGACTTACCCCATCCTTATCTGTGATGTGCACTGAGTCCAGGGAAGCAGACTCTGACACCCTCTGAACCCATTAACTGTTATAAGACCAACCTACTGGGGCAGACCAAACCAAGAGAGTTCGAACCAAAATCATCTCCGCAGCTACTACAGTCCTTGAGGAGATGAGTATTAACACCTACCAGCAACACTACCATAGAAAAGATCTCTGGTCCAAGTGATGACCACACTAGTTGATTTTTTTTTTAAATAAACAGTAGAGCTAAACTATTTTTCATATTTATATGTATATTAAAAAATGTAAGATTCCATACCCTTTTATCCAACTTTACATAACAGAGTCTGTTGTTATTTTTCTTGTTAACTTTATTTGGGTTGTATTTTGTTTTAAATATAATCTACACCCTGGGGGCTCAGCCATAATTCAATTAACTTCTATTGGGTCGGGATATTTTAATTGTGGCTGGACACCAAATCTCTTTCTCACCCTTGTGTGCTTTACACAGTCCTTTTGTAGGATTCCTGAGGAAGAATTTATCGTCCTGAAAATATCTTGTTTAGGTACCAGAATTCTCTTTTAAGTAATTTCTAGTACACTATTTCCCGAGGAGAGGCAGTTCTATTATAAACTCGGAAGCTATCAATAAGACATTATTATCTTTATTCTTCCATTCCATCCAAGCTGTCCTATCTCCTCAAAACACCTCGCGACAAGATCTATGTATGTATTGTTGACTGTGATTTTCTGGAGGTCATAGTATATTCGAACTTTGTGTTTGTTAAAAAAATCCCTCCCTAGGATAAGATTTCTAGACATTCCTTTAGTAATGACAAATGGGTGTTCAAAATTTGTTTTGCCTAAGGAAAATTTTAACCATGCTGTCCCAACTGAATTTAGTCTTTGTTCCGTGACTGAGGCTAGGTGTGTTTTGGACGGTTGAAATCGTACTAAGTGTTGGATCCTCTTGAACAGCTGGAACCTAATAAGGCTGATGGATGCTCCTGTATCTACCAGTGCCCTATATTGTTGGCCCTGTATAGACATGATGCAGGAACTGGGGTCCGGATGTATTTTAGTTCCATCATGCAGCATTTCTTCATATTGTATTTTTCTGGATGGGCCCACTTGACAATTTCTGTTCTGTGTTGTTTCTTTTGTTTTGGACCATTTTCTGTGATTGTTGCCCTCACTAACGGTCCTGTTTAGTGAGTGGCGCGGCCGTTTCCCTGACGCATGAGGGGTTGAGGTGTGCCTCTGGTATACTGATTTCTGGTGTAATCACGTGGGGGTGGTGCGGGTTGTTGTGGTTGATAACCTCCTCTTCTGAATGGTGCATTATTGTAATTTGCTCTACAGGACTTGTAACCATGTCCAAGCCTACCACATGTGAAGCATCCGTTTGGATTGACATTATTGACGTCGTTTTGCCTCTGTGTGGGGGGTCTATAATTGCGAGGCCTATCATCTCGTTGTCGTGGGCGAGTCCATTGCCTCCTGGCATGGTCAACTTCCATAGGCTCATGCTCATTATAGTCCCTATATTCTGGTCGGGGTTCCCTACCTACTCTTTGTTGGAACCTTCGGTGAAGATTTTCCTCCTGTATTGCTGCTTGGATTGTTTCAGCAATAGTCTTGGTGTCTTTTCTAATAAGATGCCTTCTGATATTTTCCGCTCTAAGGCCATCGGCAAATATCCCCACTAACTGTATTTCTACATCAGGTGTGGTAGGGATTTCTCCGCAAAACGCCTCTTCTGCCATATTGAGGAATCTATCTCCAAAAAGTTGTACCGATTCATCTCTTTCCTGTTCCATGCTTCTAAGGACTGACCAAGCATGCATTTTGTCTATGATTTCCCCATATCTCTGGGTGAGCTCTTTTTTTAGGGACTCGTAGGTTTCTGTGGGGTACTGCTGGGACCTCCTTCTTAAAAAATCAGTCACGTACGAATCAGAACCTAACAGAGCGATTTTCTTTTTCTCTTCATCCGTTGTTGCCTCTGCCAGTGCCGCAAATTTTTCCATGTCGGACAACCATCTTCTGAATTTTTTCTTGTTTCCATCGAACGGCTGAACAATGGATCTAACCTGTGTGAATTTCGCGTAGTTGTCATTTTTCTGTAGGGTTTCAGTAATTTGCCGTAGCGCTATTATTGTTGGTCCTTCCATATTTTGTCTGTCCTGGGGCTGCAGTGGTTGTGCTTGAGCGAATCTGTTTTCCTGTTGCTGCTGCTGTTCTACCCCAAGTTGCTGGAAATTTTCCATTAATTGATCCATCTTCGCTTCTGCCCTTTTATAGAGGACTGGTCACTAGGCAACAAGTTGAGATGTGTGGCCGGGTGGGGAATTGGGGGTTGCTGTTTTATTGCAGGGAGTGTTAGATCTAGATTACTAGCTTGACCGCTAGAGTTCGCAATTTCTCCCTTACAGTCTTACGGGATTTTACCAGGTTCGGGGACTATCCTCTAAGGTGTTGTATTAGAGCAGATGTGTTTTATTTATATGATTTACCAGCAAGAGCAGTTATGGTTCATTTAATTTTCCTTCCTTCCTCTCATGAATGTATGGCAAAGCAAATGAGTGACGACCTGCCTTTAGTATAAATGTGACTTTTATTTAATTATAACGTAATTACAAGTCGACATGGCAAAACTTCATAAGACACATATGACAATTATTCTTCAGAGCATATTTCTTTTCAAAATCCCGCTGTATGAGTTTCTAACTTCATTATAACCATTCTGGTTCTATCCTTAGGAAATTCTTTCTTGTTCATAATGCCATATTTTCAAGTAAGTGCATACCAGTAGTGCAATAGGGATTACTCTGCTTCTTCAGGATATAAAATTGCCATATCTCCTCCTGATATGTTATTGCTTCATCAAAACAAATCAATCCTGCATGTACATTTGAAAAGAAAACCTTCAGCCATTATTTCCTTTCTAAATCTGCAACAATCATTCGATTTCGACATGTCAATAATTGTATAGTAATTAGTTCCTACTTACAGACTTCGAATATAGAGTTTAAATACACAAAAAATGCACTTTGAAGAGAACATGCCATCATCCCTGGAATTTCTAATTCTTCAACTTTAATAAACTTTCATGCAGTAAACCACTGCGTTATGAGCACAAACTTGCTTGTCTTACTAGCTAGACGCGTCCCTTCCAACTAAGTAGGCTGCTGGGGAAAATCGCGTCCCTTCTAAATTTTTCTGAGCTCACGATTGGGTAAAAATCACGTGACTAATTTTGACATGTAACGCGACTCTATCCTAATTAGAATTTAATCTGTTTCTAGGAAAGTAGAAATTTATATGCTAATCTGGTTTTTTATAGCCTGTTTCCAAAGGAACAACTATGTACACGGCTACATACTTATCCCAGACAACCAATGTTCAAGACTACTTTCCACTTGGAACATCGGTTACTGTCCCGTGTCCAACGAGGAAAGTTGGCTGACGTAGACAACAGGTTTATAGAATCGAACTTATTCGTTCTGACGACAGTACCTAGCACAGACTGCTGGACTCTCTCGATGTCGATAGTACTCTTAGCACAGACGCAACTATACTATGGCAAATCCTTCAACCTGTGACTGGTGTGTCATACGAGAGTGCATATCGCACAAGAAGACGATTTGGTTACTTCTAAACTCTGACTCGAGCCTTCAACTGTTTTAGTTTAAATCTGACATATGCCACATGATAGCCACATGATAGCCACATGATAGCCACATGATAGCCACATGATAACCACATGATAGCCACATGATAACCACATGATATGTGCGGCAAGCTACGCCAACTTCTCTCTAAGGAGCGAATCAGGTGTCTTATGCCCTGCATGGATGACACGATATATTCTTTGATGACGCATGCATAGTGGCTAATGGCAAAGAATATTTTCCTA